>CM038670.1:477392567-477932050 GCA_021605145.1 Aegilops bicornis
GAATGCTCTTGACCATCACAACATCTGTAGTTGGGTATTCCTGTTTGCACACCACAGACCGTCACAATTCATGCACCTTTAATAGTGGCCTCCTTTACTCAACCTGCAACTCCACTAGGATGATGCCTTTAATAGTGGTCTCCTTTACTCAACCTGCAGGTTGAGTAATCCTGAAATGAAGCAAAGATTGCATCATTCATCTAGCAAGAAGTACTTGCTCTCGTGAGCTGGCAGGTTCTTCTTTAGTAGTTGCACTAAAATTGAGGAACATTAAGGTTGGCTGTCCGGCTCATGTAAGGTGCAACTATAATTTTCTTATCCTTTTGTGCAGTTCCACTAAAATAAAGTTCCATTGTGGTGACAGTGATGACTCATCTTGCAAAGGCTAATAAAATGTCGCACGAGATTACCAGCAGAACTTGACAGAGATTTTGGGAACTCCAATCACCATTTTGTGCAGTTCCACCAAAATTGAGAGATGTTGCCCACATGACATTTTAGTTGAACTGCACAAGATACTCATTCCAAAAAAAAGTGTTTTGTGCAGTTCACCAAAAGGTCACAATAGCAACAAGGTGAAATGGATATCCCTATCTGCACAAAAAGATCGAAAGTAAACAATTGCTGGTCAATAAGAATATACAAAACATATATGAAATGAAAAGAAGCATCTTAATTATGTTCATGGCAATCACGCACGGACAATAGAAATTTTAAAACTTCAGCAATGCTTCATGTTACCAGAAGCATTACGATCAACAATGAGATTCCTCAAATATGGGATTACTTTAATGGTGGCATTGCTTGTTTACCAGATACAGTAAATCAACAGCAGTTAAAGAGTTGGTTTAAGGGCATGGGACCGTGGGGACACCAGGACACTGAGCAGCGTAAAGGAGCAACTTACTTATCATACTAGGGAAAACAGCAGGAGTGCCATTTGTAACACAGTTTAATTGTATCTTATCACTGGAGGCATTAGATTAACAATAACACTGGTTAGACATGTCCCTAAGGTAACAATGTGATCGCTTCATTTTACATGCGCCCTTACATTAACAACAACAAAAGGATGGTAGAAGGACATGCGACAGTGGACGCATCAGCACAATGTACCTACAAGGAGGCATAAAGTGGTGATGCAGAGTTTGTTCATGCTATGTGAGGGCAGCAAATCTAATCCTGGAGACCTTTTACTATGTGAGGGCAGCAAACCTAATCACAGAGACCTTTTACTATGTGAGGGCAGCAAATCTAATCCTGGAGACCTTTTACTATGTGAGGGCAGAAAAATCTAATCCTGGAGACCTTTTACTATGTCAGGGAAGCAAATCTAATCCGGAGACCTTTTACTATGTGAGGGCAGCAATTCTAATTCTAGAGACCTTTTACTATGTGAGGGCAACAAATCTAATCCTGGACATACTCTGTTGACTTGTCCACCAGCCGCCACTTCCTATCCTTTTTTCAACAAATAATAGATCTGTTCCTTATCCAGTCTGTACCGCGTTTTCCCATTATTTCCCTTTTCAACCAAGAGACCGGTTGGGTGTTCTTTGAATCAAGTCCTAGATTCATGCTACAACTTTCCCCCCTTTCCTTGTTGTTTGAACAAAGCCCTAGATTCGAATGCATGAAGTAGCTTTACCTCTAATAATACTAAAAATTTAGGTGGCTTTGGAAGAGCTGATGGGAGAAGAAAAAGATGCACATGCAGACACGTGGGGAGCTGGGGCAGTAGAGCAAGGTCGCTTTCGAAGAACATATACCTGAGGGTCGTCGGGATGTCGGCGGCGGCTGGTCGGATCCGCGGACAATACGACAGGGAGGAAGAAGGGTCGGAGGACCTCCCGAGTCGGCGCTGCGTCGGAGAGAATGGCATGGGCAGAGGATTTGGCCCGTCCGGCAGCTGTGGGTTTCCTCCCTCGCCGGCGATGACTGCGTGAACGATGCACCTAGTCCTTTACACACACTAGCCGAAGGGATCCGGCCGGATCTGTGACCAGCGGTGAGCAGAGAGAAAATGTCGCTACTGCTGTCTTGTTTATATTTGGAGAGGATGAGAGAATGAAAAGAGCAACCCTAGTAAAGCAAGCGCTCAGGACCTTGCGTACATATATGGTGGAGTGATTATCTTTTTCTCTCCACAACCAACGTTTCAATTTGTGTGCGTGGCATTAAAGAAAAGAAACTCTCTATTTAAGGTGACTACCTGTACGACTCCTACTTACTACTAGTAGTAGTAGTATTGTTCACTTGTGCTCCCCGGCCCTCCATTCATTGAACAACCCCACGGGTGAATAAACATACAATACTAGTATTTACATAGAACGAACAAGCTCGAACTATTTTCGCGTAGTTAAAAGTTGAGGGCGGGGCTTTTCCCAGGCAGTACGCGCGGCAGTTTTCGCGTAGGCGGTTTGACAGACAGGCGAGGAGGGTGAGGGAGTAGCAGATTCAACTTACTTACTGCTGGAAAGGTCGGGTTGTGCGAGTTGAACTCAACTAACCCAAAAATATCCAAACATGAGGGTTAGTTGGGGTTACTGTTTGGATCCACGTGTTAGAGTTAGTTTGGGTTAGTTTGAACTCAACTAACCCAAAAAATTCTAACCCACCCAAGAGGTGCTTATTTGGGTTAGTTCTTCACGCGACACTAAAAAACACATTTTTCTCTCCTCTCCTCGCAGCAGATCCCTCCCCACTTCCTCGAAGCTTCTCGTCCTCTCCCTCCCTCCCTCTCGCGCCGCCCATGAAGGCACCTCGCCGTATCCGCGCTCCATCTAACCCTGTCATCCAAACACCTCTTTCGCTAGAGTTACTTCAGGGTTAGTTCAGGATTAGAATCTAACTCTAACCTTTAACTGAGTTAGAGTATCCAAACATGGCCTTTGAGAGAGAAGAGGAGGGAGAAGCGTCTGACTGCTGGATTACTAGAGATATGTGTCGACGGAAGCCAAGAAATATGGTGATAGTGTGGGTTAGCCATGTACTAGTATGATGTAACTACACTTTGGGCTGCCGTGTTTCGTACTCTTCCAGTCCTTTGTGGAGATGATTGGTTGATTTTATATCACCGGATAATATAAAATATTATGAGTGCGCACGCTCCACCCGAGGTTCTTTGCTCCTTCTCGGTCGCCGAATCTATGTTCTTCCACTCTATTTTTTTACGTGAGCTTTGTTCATCCTTTTGCCAACACGCGACACATCTAGCATCAAGGTGCACGTGTCATGCAAGGATCGTTCCATCTATATGAAGAACACGTGGGACTGGAACTATGAGACGGACATGTACCCAGGAGTGGACGTGCGAACCGGTGTAACATAGCGCAGTAAGTGAAGTAGAAAGGCACAAATAGTATGAACATGCTTGGCATATATGCATTTGTCTCTTACTACCAATAAATGGTGTACGTGCAATGCCCGGTGATGTTATGGAGTACGTGACTAAGTACTCTACTACTACTATATTAATTGGAGGCACATATTAGGTTTTATATTTGTTTACGTGTATGCCCCGAGACCTTCCAACTAGACGTGTCTTTCTCTCCGGGTCGCACTTTGTATAGTTCATACCACTAGTACAGTAGTACTACTACGTGTGGTCTCCGGCCCAGAAGTGGAGACGCTCTACCACGCTGTTCATGTCCCACTCCTTTCGCTGAAGTGTGCGACATCCAGCACGTGTTGCGTGTTGGGCACTCCTTCATCGTAAGAGTTGAAACGCTAGCATTCATTAGAAATTTAAAATAAATATAAATCACCAGTGATACTATACCACGCGGTTTCCTTGCTCCTCGATATCGGAAAGAATACTTCCGCTCGCTGACATGTGGGACGTCGACCATCCTGGTCCACTTGCCATGCCCGCAGAACTCCAAGGGAGACTCACCCCGGTTATCGCGCCGCAGTAATTACTAATGAGCCGTCAAATCACAGGCCCAACCTTACCCACTGTGAAGTTGCTCGGACGAAGGAACCATCATGACTTTGAATTCCGCTTCTTGAAGAAAACAACTGTACCAGCAGTACTGCTAGCTACAGTAGTTACTCCAGCAGAGGCCTCCTTTGGTTCATAGGATAGGAATTTTATAGGAATATGAAAATCATAGGAAGTGAGATGACATGCATCTCAATTCCTATAGAGAAAGATATGCCATTTGATGCATAGGATAGGAATTTTTCCATTGAGTCTATGCTAATGTACTGGTAATTTGCTCTAAAAACTACAGTAGTAACTAGTAGTATTGTTACATGCTCGTAATTAATTAAACAAACGTACGGGCGGCACGGACACACACACTAACTACTAGTACTACTACTTCTCACATGCTTTCCAGACGCCGTCGTTCTCCTTCCCGGCTTTGTCGGCGACACCCCACCGTGCTTGGATCTCCGCCGACCTCTCCGTAGCAGCGCATGCGTCCTCTTCTTTCTTGCGGCAGCGGGCCTCTCTTTTCTTGAGTGCTTTCTGAATTTTTCGCTCCCTTTGTGCGGCTTTGGCCGCCTCTTGCTCTACCGCCCATTCAGCCTTGTCAGCTTCAAATTCCGCCCACATGGTGTGAGGTCGCGAGCGGCGATGAACTCGGCACGGCGGGATGCCACTGCTTGCCTACCATTCTATGTGCGGTCGTGGGCGGCGAGGAACTCGGCGCGGCGAGATGCCATCGCTTCCTTACCGGTTAGTGTGTGGCGCGGTGGCATGAACGACGCTTGGTGACAGCTCTGGGGTGGAGTGGCCAGACAACCGTAAAGTGCATTGGTTTGTCAAGAGCTCAAGGATAGAAGATGAAGGAAATTTGGATTCCCCTTCAATCCTGGTCATCTATTACTGAGTAAAATGCATTGGCGGTCATTGAACTTGTCTTGATAGCTCACTTTGATCATTGTATATGAGATATGGTGATTATACGGTCACTGGCTCAGCGTATAGCTCTGTATTTGTCTGGTTGACCAGTCAAACAGTCCGCATGCGCCTCATCAGCTCGTGCTCTTTATCTATCTATCTATGTGGGCCTACCTGTCAGTGGAGAAAGAAATAAAAACCAAAACTATGCGTATGTGACATTACTGTTTAGACGTTTGCTGGAGGCCTCCACGAACACCGAGCATGTATTCACCTGGCTCAACACCAACGGTCATACTCGTGACTCGGCGCCTTGCTCATGTATATCGTCCATCACAACGACAATCTATAAAACAGCCTAGCTAGAGAGGGTACTATGGTGCGGAGTATGTACTATCGTGAGCAACCGATCATAGTGCCACTGCACACGAGTGTGTGTCTGATCGATTCGTCCATTATTCGTAAGTTATGTATGGTTGTGTGGTGTCTAATGGTGGTCGTCAAATGCTAGCTGGCGACAAGAGCGGTTGCATGGACGCCTGGTTGTCAATACGTGCCGCATACGCTTCAAAGGCTCATCATCCATGAGTTCACATTTTACCACCACGCCAGCGTCTGACCGCCCTGGCCTACCGAAACCCCTTCCATCGCTAGCGGCCGCTTCCGCTGAAACGATCACCGTCTCTCCAGAACGTCAATGCCGCATTCACCAGCCTTAACTGTAGGTGCAGTTGGTGTGTCACTGACATGCGGGCATGATGCCCGTTGGGCCCACATGTCAGTGAGACAAAGCACCTGCGGTTAAGTCACTGAAGCAGTGTACGCATTCATGCCCCACGCGACCTCTCACTGGCGCCGGCATTGCAGCAGTGCGACGGCCGAGAGAGTGCCACCCGCGCAGCATCCCGGTGCAAGCGACTACTCCGCGTTACACCACGGCTACCGACGAACCTACTTCGGTGCCGGCCGTCCATCCGTCTGCCGCGGCTCATTGCCATTCACCCGCTATATTAACTTGAGCCCCAGCTCCCAGCCATAGCCAAAGACCCACACGCATTCTCCTCCGGTCCCTTCCTTTTGTTGGCACCACACCAACCATGGCCTCCGGGCACTCCAAAGCTCTCTTGGATGTACTGTCGCAGGAGCAGATGAAGGACATCGGTGGCTCCGCTCCGGGCACACTCCAAAGCTCTCTTGGACGTACTCTTGCGGGAGCAGACGAAGGAGATCGCCGGCTTCCCCCCCCCCCCCCGGCCGCCCTCCGCCGCCACGACCATGTAGCCGGCGCGCGTGCGCGGCGCAGCCGGTAGCTAGGAAGAGTAGTACATGGTAGGTCGCCACCGCTCTGGTACCAGGAAGGCAACCGCTCCTCCACTCAGTCGACACCAAGCTTGGTGGGATAAAAATCGGCGGCCGATTAGCCGCAGCAATGACGTGAGGCGGAAATCTACATAACCTTGTGCTCCGGAGGAGGAGGTTATCGAGGCGGATAAGGAGGAGGCAAAGGCAATGGCCGGCTTTCTCGGGTTCAGGGCCGGACATGGTGGTCGGGGCTCGGCGATCATTTAGATTAGGTCTACAGTAGGTTTTAGTATAGTTTGTGCGAAATATGTAATGAATTTCATCCAGATTATAGGAAAAGTTCTCGAAATGTAATGAATTTCATTCGGTCAATTTGAAATTTTCTTTGTTTGCGTGAATTTCGTCCGGTTAGTTCATATAGTTGTCAAAAGGTATCGGGCAGCATTGGATGGCATCCACCAGTGTCCTCGGACAGATGCCAGTGTAAAATTGAGGGCCAGCGCTGGAGATGCCCTAACTATCATGCTATAATCGCTAACATTGCTTCATTATTTCGCAGGGAACATTTATCCCTCGATCATAACCAGATCCGCCTGTTTCGCACTCCTCCTACGTAAGAGTGTAGATTCTTGCTTACATAAAAATGGAGCAAGTGGACGGCACTGTAGCATGTCATATCACTCAAACTAGCCCGCCTAACGCGCGGGAAAGCACCGCCCTCGTCATTTTGTTCTGGATTTCTATCAATCAATCGCATGAAAATGTTACGCTTTGCAAGTTCAAAAGGAAAAGGCGGCACACTTACAACTCGTATGCGTCACGTTCATGTCGCACCCTCGACAGTCCGGCTCGCACGCAGCTCACCAGAGGGGACACACGTTGTCTTGCATTTTCACTGACATGTGGGACTGCAATTGAATAAACTGTCGATAGCCGAAATCTAATCGCTCGGCGGGCGTCGGCTGAGAGGAGATAGACGGGGGAGGGAGAAGAGATCGCTCGCCCGCCGTGCACGGACTCCAAGAAATATGTGGTGATAATGTGAGGTGGGCCATGCGGGAGTCCGCACCGCTTCCAAGCCCGCTTCTTACCGCCTGCTCACTGTAACCCCTCCCCACCCCACCACCTCCCAGCAGCTCCCCTCAGAGGCCAGCTGCCCGCATTCATAGCAAGTACTACCAGTAAAATTCTGGGCTATAAAGGGCATGTACAATGGTTGATAAGATAGTCTTATCATAAGTCTTGCATGTGATTTAGAGATGACAAAAACATTTGTACAATGGATCATCACTTAGCCTTATCTTCAATAACTAGTTATTCCTAAAAACATGGTGAAACATATTGTGCTAAGAGATCATCTCTTGTCTTCTCGACAAGCCCGCTTATGTGGAGGGGAGAGAGGCATTGACAAAGTCAAGGAGTGGGATCTGCAGGAGCTCATCTCTACACGTGCTCCTAGGTATAAAAAAACTAATTCCAAAAAAAAGAGGCATAAAAAACAATTATGTCTAAAAAAGAAAGGTAAAAAACATTTGAGAGGAAATAGATAGAGAGAAAGTGAGAAAAAGTTGTAACCTTATAGTCAACACTATGGTAGTATTACATGAGGAACGAGGGAGTGGTGCACATGCCAAGTTCACTTTGGGCTGCGTGTTTCACACTCCTCCATCGTAACAGTGGAGACAATAGGTTTCATCAAAAATAAACAATGAATACTCATTGCTCATCCACTATATCGGAAAGAATACTTTCATTCGCCGACATGTGGGACGTCGACCATCCTGGTCCACCTACCATGCACAAAATTATCCTGGTCCACCCCGGTCGTAGCGCAGGCTCAACCTTTCCCACTGTAAGTTAGTCGGACGAAGGAACCATCATGACTTCGTTGAATTCCGCTTCTTCAAGAAAACTTACTCTACCCGCAGTACTGCTACCACACACGAAGACTGGACGACACTCTACCACGTCATATCACCAAAACCCACTAGGCCAAACTAGCCCGCCTAGGATCTGTACTCCCTCCGTTTCAAAGTTAGTAGTACAAAGTTGACTCATCTATTTTGAAACGGAGGGACGTCTCTGTACTGCTATGATTTTGTGTTGTACGTCTCTGTACTTTTGCTATGATTTTCCTAACCTATGAACCAAATGAGCCCTGAATGTATCTGTGTTGACTATTATCTGATCAATCGCTAAGCCTACAATTTTAGGAGCTTGGGCTATTGGCCAATCAACGACGGATCAGTATAAGCGTACCACGAGCTCATCAGCCCCAACATTTCTCTTCGGTGAGTGTTTTGCAAGTACTATAGCTCACACAGTAGCTAGCCTACTACACCAAGAATCATCAAATAAGCCCTGCTGATATGATAAAAAGTTCAAACTTACATCTAAGCATGCCATATATTACATCAAAAGCTGGTGAGGATACATCGGTTTCCATAACTCGGAGAGGGTTCGCATGATTCACTATCAAACAAATGTAGCAAGTACCACCCACACAAGACAGTGCACTAGCCCTAAGATGGTTTGATAACACGCATTGTTCTGGTAATTAAACACAGGGCAATGCAAACTACCCGGAAGGATTAGCGCAACCAACTATTTCTTTTCATTGATCTCTCGGGCAATGACCACAGCACGGACAGCGGCATGGGAATCGATCTCTGGAGCGATGTCCACAGGACTGACCGCGACATCGGAATCGATCTCTGGGCGATGTCCACAGGATGGACAGCGGCATTAGAATCGATCTCCGGGGCGATGCCAACAGGACGGACCGCGACATCGAAAACGATCTCTGGGGCGTTGTCCCTAGGACGGGTCGCGATATCGGAATTATCAAGGACGTCCACCGGCACCTGCACAACCCTAACATATTAGCAAGCTGTAACATCCCAAATTTTCAATTTGGAATGTTATACATAGATCATCATTGCATATCATATTTTATTGCATTTTGGCTTGATCCTAGAAATTTCACGCAACTCAAGGACCCACGGAGAGGGTTGGGGATTTCGTTATTTTCATATTTGAGTTTTTCTCAAATTTTGAAAATAGGATCATTTGATTTTATTTATTTTATCTTCAATTATTCCAATTATAAAAATAAGAGAGAGGGAATAAAATGACTTTCCCAAAATAAAGGAATATTGAGGATATAATAAAAAAATCAAATAAGTTTTATTTCGGAGTTTTATTGCTATTTTATTTGAATTTAGGAAACTGTGCGCTTTTCAAAATTGCATTTCGGCCCCAAATAAATGTTCACCTTGTCCGGCTTGATTTCAGAAGTCGGGGAAATTTTACTTCAGGATTTTTGGAGTCTGTTTAGTATATCTTTTTTTTTGCGCGTAATTATTTAAAAAAACGCGCAGTCGACCTAACCGGGTAGTGTCTGCCTGGGACACTGACCCGGCCGGGCCTTTAAAGCCCGAGGCGCCCGAGCCGCCCCAGCCCAGCCGCCGCCGCCAAACCCTAGCCCCACCCTGCCTCGATCCGTGCGCCGCGCCGCCGTCGCCGCCACCGGTTCTTGCCGCCGCCGCCAGCGCCGCCGCCCGTCCGCCCGCCCGCCAGCCGCCCGCGGAGCCACCGCCCCGCCTCGCCGGACCCCACCGAGGTAATCGCCAAACTCGTCGCCGCCACCGGCGGTTTTCTCTAGAAAACCGCCCGATTTTCTTTAAAAACCGCGGTTGTTTTTTTTAATAGATTGATTTTTTCGGTTTAGTTTATTTAGCGGACGTTCGTTCGTACGTTCGTTTTAACAAACGGTTTTCGTCGTTTAGCCACAGACAGCGAACGTTCGTTCGTTAGCCAGTTCGTCGTTTTTCTTTTTCTTGGATTTTCCGCGATTATTTCTGATCGCGATTTCTGATCCGATTTTCGTTTTAGTATAACTTTTCGCTCGTTTATCAGAATCAGGCGATTCAAGCACCTAGAGTTTCGTCTCGAAACCCTCTTTCCGTTTAACCAACTCAAACAAGGTTTTGCTTCTGTAAAATTTGACTTAGATCCAGATTAGTAAATGAAGCTTGTTTCTTTCGCCGTTTGTTTTTCGTCGCTTCGTTTGATTTGATTATTTTTGCAAACCGGAGTTCTTAAGTTAAACTTTCTGGTTACATCTATTATTTGAGTTTTACCTGTGCATTAGATGAGTACTTATTGTATGTTTGCTTGTTTGCGATAGAGTACCCGGAGTGCGCCGCTTGCTACTTCGAATCTCTAGGTTTCACGGATCATCAGCAAGGCAAGTAACACTTTGATCATATCCCTTTCATACCCAGTTTTATGCATTAGATCAATCTTCAAACATTGCATGATTAGGATCTAATTAGATTGTGGGTTTTGGGAAAGTAGATTAGGTAGTAGCTATTACCTGTTTTATTATCAAACCCTTGGGAGTTACATCTACGTTTGCTTATATTGCCATGCTATGCTAGTAGACGTGGATTGGGTGAGTGTATCCATGACAGATGTAAGATTTTTAATTAATGGTTTATTTAAGGTGGCAACTTTAATACACATCTGGGTGGATTGAGGCACCTGGGTATTCCAGCGATTGCCTATTTTTTTTATGGACCGCCACCCAGGCTCAAAGGGATCATGAGATTATTCATGCTAGAAACTTCCGTGTGCAGCCGCAAACTACTATGGGCTCTAGCATAGTTGATTAAGTTGTGCGAACTCTTACAGTGGTAGACTAGCAGATGTATGGGAAAATAGGTGTAACGGTCTACCCGATCGTAAGGTGCTAGCGCTTCTGAAAGACTATGTCTCGGTCATCCGTTTCTCAAACACCATGTAGTGCGAGGATTCCAACGGAGGAGATCGAGTCGTGTGGGGGAAAGTGCGCAAACCTCTGCGGAGTGTATAAACTAATCATGGTTAGCCGTGTCCCCGGTTATGGACATCTTGAGTATCTACTACTTGGATTATCATGTGAATCTCATCATGTTACTTTAATTAATATTGATGGGTTTTAATGATGTTACTTAATTGGGATTGAGAATGCTGTCAACCATTCTCAATGTTTAACAACCACCATGATAGTTAAATAAAATTTATTCCTTTGCAGTAGGGAAAAATTGGCTTTACGCAAACCTGTAACCATAGAGCTTTCCACCAGCCATATATGCATGTAGTATAGCCTATTTCTGTTCATTACTCTCTATGTGTTACATTGCCAGCATATTCCATGTGCTGACCCGTTTTCGGGCTGCAACGTTCATGTTGCAGACTTTTCAGACGACGAGTAAGGTGTCTTTAGGTCGTGGTTCTATACTCAGTGATGCTGTTGGAGTTGATGGACTCGCTTATCTTCCAAGCCTTCCGCTGTTATCGTTATTAGACGACCTTAAGCCATATTTATTGTAATAAGTTCTCTTTTGAGACTTTTCGATGTAATAAGTGTGTGATTGTTGCTCTGTTATAAATCCTTCAAGTATTGTGCGTGTCAGCACTACTAATCCAGGGATGACACTGATGCACAGAGATCAGACTGTTTGACGTCTGGTCGCTACACAAGCACATTGCAAATAATCAAAAACCACAACTTTCATTTTTTACCTTGTGCAGCTCACCGGGGGATCCCATCCCTCCGGGGGCCATCTCCTCGTCCTCGATGGGGGCCATCACCTTGGCAGGGGAATACTGCTTCTCAACGGCGACTATCTCCTCAAACTCGGCCTTGAGCCGCAAAAGGTGGCCATCGAGTTTACAGGGTAGGCACGGTGGGTCCCTTGCTGTTCTTCCAACTTTCTTTGAGGAGTTCGTCCGCCAACATCGTCAACTCTTTGGCCAGTGCTTGTTTCTTGGAGTTCTTCATCTCCAGGGGTTGGCCCGCCAACATGTTCAACTCGTTGGTCGGTGCTCGCTTCCTGGAGATCGCTGTCTCCAGTGGGTTGTCCGCTGGCAACTCTTTGCCTAGTGCTCCAGGATCCATCAATGAACTGACAAACAAAAAGCAATCAAAAGGAAACCACAATCGCAATGAAAACTAGAAAAGAATAGGCTGTGAGAATCGGTCGGTGCTTCGCAAAAATAAGACTCTTGGAATGAAAATATAGCAGCATCACTGATTCGCCCAACTTTCCTTCGTCGGTACAGAAGAAAAATGGCATAAGTGAGTATTCTGGAGTGAGATTTTCTTCAAAAAGGGGAGAAAGGGCTTCAACGAGCGTTCCAGTGAAATGATGGTTGCTTCGTCCAGTCCAACTTTGAGGCCACTTTACCACTGCTGGTGAAGGTGTGGCTTTTGTGATATGACGGGTCATGACGGACACACCGGGGTGACCGGTGAGTTTCGACTGTAGCACCTCGCTGTGATTTGGTGGATGGCACGCGGGTCTGGATGCTTGGATGTCCCACATGTAGATAGAGCGGCTAGTCATATAGGAGTGGTCAATATTGTGCACCGCGACCAAGGCGGAGAGGAAAACGAGAAAACTACATAATTAATGCATGATTTTAATTAGGGTAGTATCTCAAATGAATGCATGCAGCTACTGTGTGGGTTCGACGTCTGGCTTAAATAAATGCGCAACATCACGTGTACCCGCGGGTGCACAAATTGTAACATACGTGTCTGCTTAAGTGGGCGTCACGTAACTGGTGTGTGTGTGTGTGTGTGTGTGTGTGATTCTGAGAGACAGAGTGCGTGTGTGCGACTCTACTCTTCGGACATGTACTCAACCTTTTGCTTCGGGATATAAGTACAATGGTATTACTTTAGCTAGTGATTTATGTGGCCATGTTAATGTGGTTGTGTAAAAAAATGTCACTTCCTGCTCGTGATTTGCGTTATATAATTACAAGCCTGAACATCAATATGCATTTTTTTACCAAACACATGTTTTGATTTACCCATGCAGGAGTAATCCCATGTGTAAAAACTAATGATATTTCGAGAATTTTATCGGAAAACTGGTATCTCGAGTATGTCATCGAAAAAAATGAAAGATGAGAGATAAGGTGAGGAGGAGTGGAGCGTGGTGGTGACTGGTGGCCGGAATGGGCAGAGGCATGGGGTTGGACGGACCGGCAGGCGACAGCGGCCACCATGCTTGATTGTTCCGGAGACTTTCTTTTTTAATTGCTCAGCAATGAGATGTGGGAGATAAGGATGTGGAGAGAGGTGCGGCTATCTTTTGTAAAATTATCATAGTTTGCTTTCTATCCGTCAGATATAGATCAGACGGTCTATATTACAAGATGGCAGGCACACCATCATCACCCACTCGGTTTTTTATAAGGGTACAAATGATAAGTTTGCTAACTACTAAAGTAAAGTGGAATTTGTCCATGTTATACAAGTAAATTAAGGTGATTGTTTATCATACGGGTAAGGGTGGATGAAGGGTGGTAGGAACAAATGCTCCGCCTAGAGCATGTGTGTGTGAGATGGAGTCTCAGTGTGTGTGTGTGTGTGTGTGTGTGTGTTTGTGTGTGGGAGAGAGAGAGAGAGATGGAGTCTTAGTGTGTGTGTGTGTGTGTGTGCGTGTGTGTGTGATGGAGTCTTACTTTGTGTGTGTGTGTGTGTGGGTGGGTGGGTGGGTGTGTGTGTGTGTGTTTGTGTGTGTGTGTGTGTGTGTGTGTGTCGCGGGGTCTTCGGTGGCGGATGTAATTTAAGTGTGCATGGCTTCATCATAGAGAGGTGATGTGTATGGCAGAGGCCACCAACGATGGGGTGCGAGAGAGAAAATGCCCGTAGAGAGGGAAGAGAAGGTGTGTGCGCGTGAGAGTAGTCGACATCGAGATAGCGTGTTTGTTCGAGAGACACCAAGGAAGACTACTATATATCGATGGTGCATGTAGGCTGGAATTAAACGAAGGGATGGTCTTATTGGTTTCGAGGATATAGCGGAAGAGTGAGAGGGGGGGTAGCTACAGGGAGATTGTTAAGTGTGAGTGTGTGTTTTACCCATCCAGGCGAAAGTTATGTGCACACAAGAAGAGAACAATTCGGTGTGGCATTAGGGTTGAGGGTAATTAAATACATATGGAGACATAGAGACCTTCAACGTGCATGTGTGAGAGGTATACATGTATACGTGGGATGTGTGTGTGTGCGCGCGCATGATCGAGATAAAAGAAAAAAGACATAAGTCATAAGCTAAGATCAACGACATGGGAGAGACGGATCGGTATGGCAATATGCATGCATGCAAGAATGCAGGGAAGAAGGCCCGACAATTGAGCATGTGTTTTTGTCTTCAAGAGATAGTGGCGTCGGCTGGAGCATGCATCTATGGCGAGCATAGGGAGTGAGGCACAATGATTGTGCAAAAGAGATCAACCTATAAATGAAAGAAGGTTGATGGAGAAACAGATAAATAGAAAGATAAAGATGCTAGCTAGTGTGCATTAGTGATAGGAGTCGAGTGGATCACAAGGCTGAGTTATGGGTGTGGGTGTGAGAGAGATGAAGAAAGGGTGGATGTAACTCACATACAAACAAATATCGGAGAGAAATGAGATCCCGGGAGACGGAGTTTTGTGTATGCGAGAGAGAAAGATATTTCAAAACGAGAGTGATAGCTAGAGAAACATATGAGGGAACGCAAGATATCTCTAGGGAGAGACAGTGTGTGTGAGCGACATGCAAGAGAACAGTGGAGAAATATGAGACCCTGGGAGACAAAGTTTGTGTTTGTGTGTGAGAAAGAGATATTTAAGAGGAAGAGTCGTAGGTTCTCATACCTAAGGAGCGAAAGACCTCTATATTAGGGGTGTGCGAGTTGCACACAGGGGAATAGTAGAGAGAAATGAGACCCCGGAAGACAAAGTTTTGTGTTTGTGTGAGAGAAAGAGATTTCACATGGAGAATCATAGTTAGAGACACATAGCAGGGAGCATGATATACTTAGAGAGAGATAGAGTGATGAAGTTAGAGGGAGAGAGTACCGTCAGTGTGTTATGAAGATAAAAGATCATTGTCGACATACAGGTAGCACGAGAGATACCCGAGAGACGATGAACGCGTATAGGTCTAGAGAGATAGTCCTATATAAGCATGAGTGATAGTTATATGAGACAAATATCTGGATTAAATGGGATTCAAATATTTAAACTGGAGATCACGACATCGATAATATCATAACGCAAATTGGTGTATCAAACATGCATATTCATTTGAATTTCAGGACACGTGTAATGTTATATAGTTTATTAATATTGTCGATCCATAGATTCTTTAATTGGAAACGATGCATGGTTTATATGCAATTAGTGTATAAACGGTATACACTATATGTTGTGTGTGTGAAACACATTATACATGTTTGAGAAGTAAAAAAAACCGCATGAAACACACATTAATTGGAGACAGTTAGCGAGGAATGCATACATTGGATTTCAACATAAAGTGGTTTCAAATATTTGAAAATCCAAATTGATGGATACAACCTTATGAACCTGAGATCATGCCATTTGTAAACCATATTTATGTATAAAGGGTGTTGTGCTTTTGAAAGTATATATAAAAAAGATGTATATAGAATTTTATTCCAATCAAAAATGGATCCCGCCCGAAAAAATAGAATACAAATGGGATTCGAATTGAGTTGGCACGGTAAACATGCACTCTGCAAAATTTGAACGAAGCGGGGAAAGTCGTAGTAACCGCCCGAAACCAAAATCTGCGAGATGGAAATTACTACTGCCTATCCCTGCCACGCAAAGCCTATCTCCTCAATTTCTATAGGTTTCGATAGGGGTAGGTTTGTAATTTCACTCGAACATGACATAACCGCCTCTCACCCAGATTCATACACGGTGGGCGCCAAAACACAGTGTGTCCTCGGCCGAAATGGACTCCCTCCCCGACTCATACACGGGGGGCGCCAAAAACAAATTCTCGTCGGCAAATATTCGGTGTATGCGAGATTACCGTCCTATCCCCAACCGACTAATATTGTTGTGATGTAGGAAATTTGAAACGGGGGCTAAGTTTGTAAATTTCCTTGCATTTGAGACAAGCGCGCCCTGAAGACATGGTTCCCCCCTTCCTCTCCACCTCAATTTCCCCATTCATACTCCGTGAGCGCCAAAACACCCTCTCCACCCCAGCCTCCTCCGTCCGCCACCCCATCCACCGCCGTCCTCCTCCACCATGCCGGAGCTGATACCCCGACGCCGCCGTCCATTACAAGAGATCGACCTCTCTCATCCATGGCTTCGGACCGGGATCCTTGCATCCCGTCTTCTCGCTTCATCCCCGTCGTTGTCCACCTTGGCGTCGCCACTCCTACGACCGTCTCGTCCACCGCGCCCCGCCGCCACCGTCTACCCTCCTAGATCTGCTTCCACGCTGCCGACAACCATCGCTACCGCAACACCGTCAAATTCTCAGCAGATGCATACACGGCGCCGCACCAGAGGCGGTACTCTTTCGTATCTTCTCACCTTATTTATCGCAAGAAGAAAATAGATCGCCACTGCTTTACTCTGATTTCTTGTCCATCACTTACTTGCTAGTTGAGAGCAAACATTGGTTGCGAAGTTGCCTTTGTCCGGTTTGCACCTTCAGAACCGTCATGGCATGCTCAACACTATACTCCCAATGCTTATGGTTTTCCCCTTTTATATTCCACACTAGTTAAATCACAGTAGACTAAATTTCAAAATTTGGTCACCGATTTTCGAGCTCATTTGGAGTTCACCGATCTTGAATGAAGGGGCTCAGGTGAGGACTTTGGTTGTTAGGGCGGTGGGGGGGCTCAGAATGAAGAAAACTTGACGCGGGTGGGGGCGGGGGTGGGGGTGGCAGAGGAACACATGCGATGGGGGCCGATGGTCCGGCCGGTGGCCCGTGCGGTGTTCTGTATGGGAAGAATCAGAGACGAGGAAGAAGAAGGGTTAGGAGACATAGGATCGTCATCCAACCGCCTGAAATGGTCGACTGACCCAAATGCAGACATGCCTTTATATTCAGTACCATCATCGTACCCGCTTAGCACTGCTCCTGAATCCATCAAGCTAAACAACGTGCCACTCATAATTCCAAACTTGTTGCTCAAGTACGAATCTGATATGATGCTGATATTACTAAAACAGATAACATTTAATTGGTCAGCTAATCTGTTGTCTGCTTGTGCTTTATTATCATAGTGGCGAACTTTGATGCCCAGTGGATGTAATATGCCGTAATTTCTTTATTGTATAGTCTAGGTTTTTTTTCTTATTCACGATGCTGCAGTTATTTTACTGTATATATATCCTGTCTTCGCAGTAAACCGGCCAAACCGTAAAATTACGGTACATAATCGGGCCATCATGCAAATCACCGTGTATGATCCGGATCATGAGCCCCGTCATCATGGTCCGTTAATAGGCCTAAATGTAAACTGGCCCACTAGTAGATTCGGGCCTTTAATAGGCCGAGTAAACCGCCGGCCCTATTTTCCCAAGAAAACTCAATGGGCCTTTAGGAGGCTAAAAAGTAGGTTGGGCCTGAAACGTGCCGAACAGCTCACGGGCCGGCAGCAGGCCGAAATAGACCCCGGCCCATGAATGTGCCAATCAAATCATGGGCTTATAATAGGCCAAAATTGTCTCGGTCCTTGTTTGGCCCAATCAGATTATCGGCTGCGAGCAGGCCGGATGCAAACCGTGCCGTAGTTAGGCCCAACTATATGACGGGCTTTTAACAGGCCGGAATTAATATAGGGCCAAAATGTTAAATGGGCCCTTAACAGGCCAAAGCAAATATCAGGCCGAATTTCTAAATGGGCCTTTAGCAAATGGGCCCAAAAGCGTAGCGTCCAGTTGACGGGCCGAATCTGATATGGGCCATAATTTAGCCCAAAGCCTCTTAAAGGGCCGGAACTGATCTGGGCCGTAATTTGGCCCAGAACATGGTAGGCTTTTAACGGGCCGGATCTCATATGGGCCATTATTAGGCCCGGAACGTGGCAGGCCATTAATGGACCGGATCAAATATGGGCCGGCATTTGGCCCAAAACATGGCAACCAGTTAATGGGCCGGCCTACTAGGGTCCTCAAAATCTTGTGGGCATATAGCTAGGCTGGCCCATTAATGTCGGTGAAATCTCATGGGCCTTTAGCTGGGCCGGCCCATTATGGTCCACAAAAATCTTGAGGGCCTTCACTTGGGCCGGCCCATTATGGTGCGCAAAAATCTTGTGGGCCTTTACCTGGGCCGGCCCATTATTGTCCACAAAATCTTGTGGGCCTTTAGCTGGGCCGTCCCATTATGGTCCGAAAAATCTTGTGGGCCTTTAATTGGGCGGCCCATTTAAACTTTATGGGTCACTGTTGGGCCATGCCACGTGTCGACGTATCATAGGCGCTTTGGGTCCAATGAGTGGATGACATCTGACCCAACGGTGAGCAGACACGTGTTTCCTCCAGCCAATGATGATTTTACACATGGAAAATCCCCATTGGTCGGGGCTGTTAACGGGTTATCGGATCCAAAACCGGACCCGATAGCTTAAAGACGCCTGCTACGGTGGATGCCACGTGTCGGTCACCCTTGACGAAAAGCACTTCAGGACGCACGATTTATCGTCATGGAAGTGGACACTTCCATGATGATAATTTTGGTAATGTAATGGAACACTTCTACGACAGCACAGGTATGACTATCTTGATTCTGTCATAAATTTGTCATGGATGTACATGCATGACAGAAAACATGACCTACTGTGACAAACACGTAACATCACGAAAGTGTATTTTTTTGTAGTGTATATCCTCAAGTAAATTTACCGATGAACAAAGAAGAAAGAGGGGATGCCATCCGGGGCATCCCCAAGCTTATATGCTTGGTTGTCCTTGAATATTACCTTGGGGTGCATTGGGCATCCCCAAGCTTAGGCTCTTGCCACTCCTTATTCCATAGTCCATCAAATCTGCAACTCCAAAAATTCTAAAAAGTAAGGTCAATCTGGGAAATTTGTATATCAATCTTGCGTAGAAAATTCAGAATTTTTCCATGCTCCAGTGTGTCGGGGCGGCTGATCGTACCCACGGACACCTATGGGGCCCGGCGGAGTGGGTCCCTTTGTGGTTCAGAGGGGGGCGGAGGTCGCACGAAGAGCGGATCGAGGCGATGCACACGAGCGGTTTACCCAGCTTCGGAGCTCTCCGGAGAGATAAAACTCCTACTGCTGCCTGTTTGATCTATTGTGTTCTTGCTAGGGAGCAATGCCCGCTACAAAACCTAGCGTGAGTGTATCTAGCCTATGGCCAGTCGAATGAACTGAACCTTGCGGAAGACACCAACCGAACCCTGGCCAACCCCCCTCTACATTGCACTCGGGCCTCCTTTTATATGCTCAAGGGGTCTCCGACAGGTGGCAACATAGACGAGGGTACAAATGTAAAAACAGGAGTTGGTACACCTACTTGAACAGTGTACAGTGCAAAAATACCTAACTCTGACGGCAAGGGACAAAAGCAATAAATGCATGTCGTTGTCGCCCAAACAGTGTAACAGAGACCGTCAGGTGCGCCTCCGCTCGCCACGATGGCGAGCCTGTCAGCGCCATCACGCTGCTCTCCGCTGGCTGCACAGTGGCTCGACACGCCCATGGAACGGTCCCATGGCGACACGCCGCTGGGTGAGCTGGAGCGGAGACGGAGAGGAGCTGCATGCCGCGGCAAGCGCCTTGCCGCGCCGGATCTTGTCGCTACCGGAGACTTGTCGCGCTCCGGGCCTCCCCGGCAAGCTCCTCTTGCCGGGGCCTTGTCTTCTGTGTGCCTGGGGTGGCCTTCCCGACAAGCTCCTCTTGTCGGGGCCTTGCCTTCTGAATGGCCGTGGAGGGTCTTGGCGGACGCCCGGCGAGGCTTGCCGCGGGGACGCTGCGACTGTCCGTGCACAAGTTCGGGGTACTAAGGTAACCCTACTTTAGTACACCGGCAGGAGCCCCCGGGTCTGGGCCATACACGGTGCCGAGCGCTGTTGGGCCAGGCCCAAAATAGGGCACGGGCACGCCGCGGCACAGGTCCAAACCAAACCCACTCAGTATCCGCTGGCGTCCCCCCGTAACGGCACGCGTCGATTGCGGCGTCGTGGGGGAAGTGGGCGGCGTGCGGGGTCGCTCCACCCGTCGCCTCCGCTCTGCACTCCCGCCACGTGGTTCCCATGCTCTTGGGGTCACGGACGGTGGAAGTGGGAAAGCCCAGGCTGGTCATGAGCAGAGGCAGCAGGTCGGCCCGATTCCCTGCTCTACCTATGCCCTGATTTGTCGAGCGGGGCGGTTGAGCCCCCACCTTGCTTTTTTTTAAAAAGGGCGGAAGGGGAGCGCAGAAGGCCGCACTCTCCCATCCCCTCCTTTCTTCAGTTTCTGCTCCCCCTTCTCTCATTCGCCATGGAGAAGAAGAGCCTTGGTTCTTCGTCGGTGGCGGCGAGGGTCGCCGCTAGACAGCGCTCCCCTCCCAACCCTACGCCCGGGGCGGCAGAGCCAGCCCCAAGAGGAAGAGGGAGGGGGCGAGGTCGAGGACGAGGTCGAGGACGAGGTCGAGGAAGAGGCGGACGGGGCGGCTCGCCGTCTCCGCCTCCGCCGGCGGTTCCCCTCCCTGCGGCGGTCCATACCGGGGACGATCCTTGCGAGTTCTTCGTCAGGCTGCGCCGGGCGCCTCGTCGTCGCCTCCGGCTTCCAGCTCCCTTCGCGAGCGTGATGGAGTCGGATCCGCCCGAGACACCGCATCCACAGCCTGAGGGCGGGGTTTACCCTCCATTTTAAGTTAATGGAGGGTGATCTCCTCTCCGTCAAGGTCTTCGGGGATCTTGGCACTCGGGCGAAGTGCTGCGTGGACAGCTCCTCCGACAGCGAAGATCCCCCCTCGAGCGAGAGTGAAGAGGAGGGGAGTGACAGCGACGACGAGGTTGGCGGGCCCGACTAGTTGTCGGGCGCCGCTTCGTATGTCACCGGCGACCCCATCATCCGTGTCGCCGGCTCCCTGAACTCCCCGGGGTCGTCTCCTTGGGCGACTGGCGTAGGGAGGCTGCGGAAGGGAAGAGGGATGGCGACAAGGCCATCAAGTCGGAGTACGAGGGCGTAGTGCCCTCGACAAGTGGCCGACGCCTGCCGCCTGCCTCTTGAACCCCGCCTCGGCGCCGCCATCTCCGTCAAACCCTCGGGAGCTCCTGGATGTCCTCTTGGTGTCTTCGGCACCCGTAGCTCTGCTCACGCTTATTTTGCCCTTCCGCCTCCTTGACCTACCTCCACGGAAAGAGGGACAGGAAAAGGATTACGGGCATCTTATCTTTTTAATTTGTAAGCCTTTGGGCCTTATCCGCATTTAAAGCTTGTAATCCTCTTTTCATGTTTTTCATTCCCCACGGATTGTATCCGAGTAGAATGTTTTTAATGAAAAAGGGATGTTTGAAAAAGGACGAAAGGCTTATCTGATATCTCAGCCCCCGGCAACTCTGGCTTGCCGCGGCCCCCGGCAACCCTGGCTTGCCGCAGCTCCCGGCAACTCTGGCTTGCCGCAGCCCCCGGCAACTCTGGCTTGCCGGGGCTTGGGTGCCGGCGCGCCCTTCTTCTCCTCTTCGCTGTTATTTCAGTTCTGAGGACGATTTAGCCAGTGCCGCAATAAGTTATCTTTGTAACATAACTTTATTCTGGGCAACATCTGCTACGTTACTTCCTTTACTCGACCCTTGGTTTTGTATGTTATTACCCTACGCTTTTCAGGGAAACTTGCCGGTGCAGGCACCCTTGCCGCGAGTGCCGAAAAGGGACTTCAAAGAGCTCGTCAAGGGTCGCTACCGACAAGCAACCTTGTCGCGGACTAGTCGCAGCTCACTTAAGTTGTTGAGCGGACTCGAAACAAAGTAAGGGCGCAACCAGTCACGATTTGGTTCCTCCGCGCACGGGTGTCTCATACAAAGCGCGGTCGTTCAAGGAAGATAACTTTACAAATTTATTACTGATCTGAATCAATCGATGCAATGTTATTTCCTCTACTTGATTTCTTCCTTTGTACGTTTCTTCCCTGCGCATTTAGGGAAACTTGCCGGTGCAGGCACCCTTGCCGCGAACGCCGAGTGCGGAACTTCAGCAGCCTGCTGGCGGGGTCGCTACCAACAAGCAACCTTGTCGCGGACTAGCCGCAGCTCACTTAAGTTGTTGAGCGGACTCGAAACAAAGTAAGGGCACGACCAGTCACGGTTTGGTTCCTCTGCGCGCAGGTTTTCCATAAAAAGTACTATCGTTCGAGGAAGATAACGAAAATTTAAACATTGATTGCTCAAACTTTGGCAACTTAGCTTTTCTGTTTCTTGATTCCCGATGAGGAGAAACTTCCTCGAGCGGTGCCTGGTCCATAGTATTATCTCCTCCTCCCCCCTGGTTAACTTGTGCGCGAGGGAGCCTCCCTTTCTTTAAGAGAAGAAAAAGAAGAGGAAATAACGTTATAGAGCCCAGTGGCTCGATTCTGCTTACCGGGTGTGGTTGCTGCACAAAGTGTTAGCCAAAACATGCAATAACTTGATGAAAGCATGAACTTGACGGGTTGTGCGCAACACATGGGCTTTATCGATGCACGGGTCTGCGCCCGGCTTTGTACGAATGATTACATGCAACAGCGGCAAGACTTGTACAAAAGGTGGTTGCCGGAGCGGGTTCCGACAACCGCGCCTTATGGGTAAAACTTACGAAGATGCTCAATGTTCCGTGAGTTGCTCACCGGAATGCCATCTTCGGTCTCAAAGCGGACAGCCAGGCCTAGTGACTCGTTTCACCCGGATAAGGGCCTTCCCACTTCAAGGCGTCAACTTGTTAGAATTCTTGGCGGATCGAACGCTGAAGAACAAGGTCGCCTTCCTCGAGACTTCGCATTAACCTCGCGCCATGGTAGCGACGCAGAGCTTGTCGGTAGCGAGCGGCTCGCCCAAAGAGCTGAAGACGATCCTCCTCAAGGAGCAGCGCGTCATCTTGTCGCAGCCTGCTCTTGCTCGAACTCATCATAAGCGAGCACTCGAGGCGACCAGATAATCGAAGTTCCGTGGGGAGAACTGCCTCTGCTCCATAGACTAGAGCAAAGGGTGCACGCCGGTGGCTCGATTTGGTGTCGCTCGATCGACCAAAGAACCACCGGCAGCTCCTCGATCCAGCTTTCTTCCCCACTTGTGCAGCCCGTCGAAAGTTCTGGTCTTGAGTCCGCGCAGCACTTCAGCGTTGCCCTCTCGCTGACCGTTGCTTCTCGGGTGAGCAACGGAAGCGGCAAAACCTTGGCGCCAAGGTCTTGGACGTCTTGCATGAAGGTGCGACTTCGTGAATTGTGTGCCGTTAACGGTGATGATCCTGTTAGGGATTCAAACGGCAAACAATCGACCAAGAACTTGATCACGACCGTGTCTTGTCACCTTCCTCATCGCTTCCACTTCCGGCCACTTTGTGAACTTGTCGATGGCGACGCATAAGTACTCAAAGCCCCGACAGCTTCGGGGAAGGGGCCGAGATGTCGAGCCCCTGCATCAAAAATGGCCAGGATAAAGGGATCGCCCTGAGAGCTTGAGCTGGCGGTGTATCTGTTTGGAATGGGACCGCACGCTTCACACTTGGTTACTTGTGCAGTTGCATCACGGAGGGTCAGTCGGCCGAAGAAACCTTGCCGGAAAGCTTTGCGGCAAGTGCTCTTGCGCCAATGTGGTGACCACATATGCCTCCATGTATCTCTCGCCAACAGCTTCATCCATCTTCCCCGGGAATACAATTCAATTTCACACCGTTGAGTCTTCTTACATGCAGTATCTTTGTCGACAAACCGGGTACATACTTGACCGCGGGCTACTCTTTCCGCTTCTTCCCGCTCTTCGGAAGTTCTCCTGTCTGAAGGAAATGGACAATCTGCTGCGCCCATCTTTGGAGCTTGTGGCTCGACAACAAGGACTAAAGGCTCATATGCTAGCAGGGAACATCAGCTTCTTAAGAGCCGGTGGCTCTGCCGGAGTTAGATGTTCCCGACAAGCTTGCCGGAGCAAGACTTGTCGGGAGCGTTTGCTTCAACGAAACAAACCACAGGTCTGCTCGGAGCAGATCGCTCCTCGGCAATGTTGGTGTTGATCTTGGGGACCTTTTGCAACGACGGCTTCAAAGCTCGTCGGAAAGTAGTCACCAGAGGCCAACTTCCTCTTCTTGCTTTGTCCGCCAAGGTGTTACGGTTGGCTGAGTCAGCTTGAGCACGAAAGTCCCTGGTTCCATAGGTAGCTTAAGCGCAGCGCACTTTGACAGGGCGACAGCAATATCATTCTGAGCTCTTGGAACATGTTCCATTTGCAGGCGGTCAAAGTGCTCTTCTAGCTTCCTCACTTCATCAACGTAGGCTTCCATCAAAGGACTCTGGTAATCTTTGTTGACTTGGCGGACGACGAGTTGCGAGTCACCCCTGACAATAAGCTTCTTGATCCCAAGGTCCACGGCGATCCACGAGATCGGGCAAGCAAACCTTCATACTGCGGATTGTTTGTCGCTTGCTCCTTGGGAAAGTGCATCCGGACGACGCATTTTGAGGTGCTCTCCGGTGGGTGCGATAAGCAGCAAGACGCCGCACCGGCGCTTTGCAGCGAGAAGGCACCATCAAAGTACATCAGCCACTCTTTGCTTGCTTCTTTGACGGAATGCTCGTCTCCGAATATCTTCATCCGGCGTTGGCGCCCATTCTGCTATGAACTCGCCAAGGCTCGCTTTGGATAGTTGATGTGCTTTCAAACTTAAGACCAAAGCTTGACAGCTCCAAAGGCCCACTCGACAATCCTTCCCTGCCGCTTCGGATTCTGCAGTATCCTCTTCAGGGAAAGCGAGTAACAACCGTGATCTCATGTGCTTGGAAGTAATGGCGCAGCTTTCTCGAGGCCATGAGGAGGCCGAAAAGCAGTTTTGCACACCGTAGTACCTTGACCTAGCCCCTGCAGGAGGGAACCGACAAAGTAAACTGCACTGCACCATCCTTTTCAGATCTGTTCTTGTGTCTTCGCGGACTCGTCCTTGTCGGGACCAGAGCTTGTCGGCGAAGACCTCGCTTGTCGCTGGATGTGCTTGCCGCGTTGTTGGCTCGTCATCCGCCTCCCTCTCCGCCACTAACGCAGCACTAACCACTTGATTGGTTGCCGCTATATATAGCAGCAACTTCTCTTGTGGCCTAGGTGCGACAAGTGTTGGAGTAGAGGACAGGTATCTCTTTAAGTCCTGCAGCGCAGCCTCCGCTTCGGGAGTCCATTTTACTGGACCTGCCTTTTTCAAAATCTTGAAAAATGGCAGGGCGCGCTCAGCAGACCTAGAAATAAACCTACTGAGAGCAGCCACGCGAACCGCAAGTCTTCGTGACATCCTTGACGCGCTTTGGTGCTTCAATCTGCTCAATGGCCTTGATCTTGTCGGATTTGCCTCAATCCCTCGCCGAGACATTTAAGAACCCGAGAAGCTTGCCGGAAGGGACTCCAAACACGCACTTCTCGGGGTTGAGCTTGACGTTTATCTTGCGCAGATTTGCAAAGGTCTCGTCCAGATCTTGAACCAGAGTTGCTTTGTCCCTCCTCTTGACCACTATGTCATCCATGTAGGCTTCTACATTTCTGTGCATTTGCGGCTCAAAAGCGTCATGGACTACCCTTGCAAATGTTGAACCGGCATTCTTCAAACCGAAAGGCATCTGTATGAAACAGTATGTGCCACATGGTGTGATGAATGCGGTCTTCTCTTCATCTTCTTCAGCCATGAAGATCTGATGGTATCCTGAGTAGGCATCAAGAAACGAAAGCAAATCACATCCGGCCGTGGAGTCAACAATCTGGTCAATGTGCGGCAAGGGAAATGGATCTTTGGGACAAGCTTTATTAACATCAGTGAAGTCAATACAAAGCCTCCATTTCCCATTTGCTTTGCGCACGACTACAGGATTGGCCAACCACGTAGGATGGAGTACTCCTCTGACAAGGCCTGCTGCTTCCAGTTTCTTGATCTCTTCAGCTATGAATTCTTGGCGCTCAACTGCTTGCTTCCTGACTCTTTGCTTGACGGGTCATGCATGAGGACAAACGGCCAGCGGTGCTCAATCACTTTCACAGGAACACCGAGGATATCAGACGGTTGCCATGCAAACACGTCGACATTCGCCCGCAGGAAAGCGACGAGCGCGCCTTCCTATTTGGGGTCAAGAGAGGCACTGATGGTGAAGGTACCACCAGCGCCGTCCTCCTTGGCAGGCACCTTCTTGGTCTTCGGCGGAGCCACCATCTTCTTACACTTGTCGGTGGAGCTCGATGGTGCATCCTCGACGGTAGCGCAGCACTCCGAAGAGGTGTGCTTGCCGGAGTGAGCATCAGAGCCCTTGCCGGACCTGGACTTGGTCTTCTTCCCCCCGGGAGCTTCAGCAGCAAGTGTCTGGCAATCTGTTGCGGCTGCTGCGTCCCGGAAGATCTTGTCGGCACAGATAAGGGCATCCTTCTTGTCGCCATGGACCGAGATGACGCTTATCGGGCCCGGCATCTTGAGTAGGTTGTAGGCGTAGTGAGAGGCTGCCATGAACTTGGCGAAGCGCCGACGGCCAAGTATCCCATTGTAAGGCAATGGGAAATCGGCGACGCCAAACGTAACCCTCTCAGTTACGAAGTTCAGCTCGCTGCCAAATGTGACCAGCAACGTAATCTTCCCTTCGCTTGCTCCTTCCCGGATTGATTCCTTGAAGGTTCCGGTCTCTTCGAGCTCGCCGTCAGGATTTGAAGCTTCGAGCACCGCGGAGGAGATCAGATTCAAGCCAGCCCGCCGTCAACTAACATTTTGTGACTTTGAGGTTGCGGATGGTTGGAGAGACCAACATCGGCAAGCACCCGACCGCAGATTATGCGATCGTGGTGGTCCTCAATATCAAAAATGATAGGCGTCTTGGACCACTTCAGAGGCTTGCATGACTCTATGGATGGTTCCACTGCATTGACCTCCCGCATCCATTGCTTGAGTTGGCGGTGGGAGGTATGCAGGGAAGCACCTCCGTCAACGCAGAGAACCTCTGTGGCTTTCTGAAACTCCTGCTCGTCGGTGTCGTCGTCCTCCATATCTTCGCCGTCATCATCATCTTCGTCCTTGTCGCGGCCGCGGGGAGGTCTATCTCCTTGCCGCTGCTTGACCTTGCCGCGGCGTCCTCCCCGGCCGGGACGTTTCTTGCTTGTTCCCCCAGCACCTTCCTGGGCCTTCTCCTTTTCGCGTCGCTGGTACTCTGCTCTCTGGTGCTCGACAAGCCGCTCGACTTTCTTGGAGCTCTGGAGGTCGTGGCCCTTGGTGCGGTGGATCTTGCGATCGCTTGCTGGAGCTGTCCTGCTTGTCGGCGGCCGCCACCGACTGGTGGTTGGCGTCAGCGGCAACCTCCTTGCCGGAGCCAATAGCCTTGGCGTTCTTGTCGCCGCCTCCGTTGCCGGACTGCTCGACAGCTAGCACTTCTCTGCTTTTCTTCTTCATGTTGCCTCGTCGCCGGCCCTTCTTTGCCGGGGCGGTGTCATCACTTTCAGATCCTGCTTCGCATTCTCTCTGGGAGTCTCCTCCTTCCTCAAAGACGCGCACACTTGTCGGCGGGGCATACAGCTCGGCGACGTCCTTGACTTTGCACATCGCCATCTCCTCCCTCATCCTGCGGTTCCACACATTCGATGAAATGCGCCGATCACCGCAGCGGTGGTGGACGTCCGGGATGTTGTAGTGCACACGGCTGAATCTCTGAATGAACTTGCGGGGGCTCTCCTTCCCTCCGGGTGAGCAAGTGAAGGTCGCTCTCTTGGCCATGAGGTTTGTGGCCACCGTGAAGGCGCCAACAAACCGATGGCACAGATCTGCCCAAGAGGATATGGAGCTGTCCGGCAAGTGCATGAGCCAAGATCTCGGCGTTGGGTTTGAGCACGGCGGGAAGTAGTTGGCGAGGATCTTGTCGTCCCGTCCCCCGCAGCCTACACCGTGATGGTGTAGATGCTAAGGAACTCCGATGGATGCGCCCTGCCGCCATACTTCTCCCAACGCGTCTGGTTTGAAGTTTTTCCGCTGGGCCACTGGACTTGCCGCAGCTCACGAGTGAACGCATGGCAACCTACCGCGACGGCAGGTCGCTGGCCCCTCCGGCGTGCATGTCAACAGGAGGCCCAGCGCTTGTCGGACTGACGTCGCGCTTCTCTTCGGGCGCTTCGATGCGAAGTTCGAGCGTCCTCTTGTTGTCGCTCATGAAGAACTTGGCGCTGATCGCGGCGAGTGCGCGGATCCGACGACGCAGTGGAGTCGCTGTCGAGATGGATCCGCTGGCTCGGCGATCTTGGCCTTCTTAGCGGAGAGTGCACGGTGGTTGCACCTCCGACAGTCTCGTCGCCACCGGCTCGTGCCTTGTCGTCTCGCCGCGGTAACGATGGCGTTGGTTGCCGCGGAGCGTCGCCGTTGGCAAAGCCGATGAGGCTCTGGATAGTGGCCCTCCACTCGTCGACCTTGTAGGCCGTTGGAGGGTAGTCGAGGAGCAGTTGAGCTCTCGCCAGAGCTTCTGCTGTAGTAGTAGGTGTCATTGGAGAACGATGCGAGGAGCGGGACACGCTCGGACTTCTAACCTCGTTAGAAGGAGCAGCGCCCCGTCCGGGCGGCCGTATCTCACTCGTGCCAGCATGTTGGCGCGTATGCTGGTCTTGAGGGTCTCGATCCAACGAACGTATGGCGCCAGAACGCCATGACGTTGTTGGTCCCGCTGCCTCTGAGATGGGCGTGGGGATGCGCGACGCCGAGGTTTGCGGTGCCTTGTCCTTGGACTTGGCAACGTCGCGAGCACCTTCGCCGGGCGCCGCTCTTCCGCCAGCGTCGCCTCACCACCCGCTTGTCGCGGTGAGGGTGGGCACGACGCGGACAGCCCTGCTGCCGCCGAAGCCTTCTTCTTCGGTGGCATGTTGAGGAAGATGTTGATGACGCTGCTCGTGTGAACGCCGGATCGGATTCACACGGCCTCGGCGCCCCCTACCTGGCGCGCCAGAGATGTCGGGGCGGCTGATCGTACCCACGGACACCTATGGGGCCCGGCGGAGCGGGTCCCTTTGTGGATCGGAGGGGGGCGGAGGTCGCACGAAGAGCGGATCGAGGCGATGCACACGAGCGGTTTACCCAGCTTCGGAGCTCTCCGGAGAGATAAAACTCCCTCGCTGCTCGCTTGATATATTGTGTTCTTGCTAGGGAGCAATGCCCGCTACAAAACCTAGCGTGAGTGTATCTAGCCTATGGCCAGTCGAATGAACTGAACCTTGCGGAAGACACCAACCGAAAACCTGGCCAACCTCCTTCTACGTTGCACTCGGGCCTCCTTTTATATGCTCAAGGGGTCTCCGACAGGTGGCAACATAGACGAGGGTACAAATGTAAAAACAGGAGTTGGTACACCTACTTGAACAAAGGTATGCAGTGCAAAAATACCTAACTCGACGGCAAGGGACAAAAGCAATAAATGCCTGTTGTTGTCGCCCAAACAAAGGTAACAGAGACCGTCAGTGTGCCTCCGCCGCCACGATGGCGAGCCTGTCACGCCATCGCTGCTCTCCGCTGGCTGCACAAATGCTCGACATGCGCCCATGGAACGGTCCCATGGCGACACGTCATTGGGTGAGCTGGAGCGGAGACGGAGAGGAGCTGCATGCCGTGGCAAGCGCCTTTGCCGCTGCCGGATCTTGTCGCGCCCGGAGACTTGTCGCGCTCCGGGCCTCCCCGGCAAGCTCCTCTTGCCGGGGCCTTGTCTTCTGTGTGCCTGGGGTGGCCTTCCCGACAAGCTCCTCTTGTCGGGGCCTTGCCTTCTGACTGGACGTGGAGGGTCTTGGCGGACGCCCTTGAGGCTTTGCTGAGGACGCCTGATTGTCAGGTGCACAAGTTCGGGGTACTAAGGTAACCCTACTTTAGTACACCGACCCAGTGAATTTAAACAATTATGTTACTAGACTCAAAAGTTTCTGTTTTTCAGCAGAATCAAATCAACTATCACCATGGACCATCCCAAAGGTCTTGCTTGGCTCAAACACTAATTAAAACACCAAAACACAATTACTATAGAGGTAATAATGTACATTTATTGAAAAATAGAACCAAAAAAAGGCACAAAAATAAAATTGGGTTGCCTCCCAACATGTCTTATTGTTTAACACCCCCAGCTAGGCATAAAACATAGATCTAAGTATCTTTGGTATGCAATCCATAAGTAGCCCTCCTAATAGATTCATATGGAAACTTAACTTTATTTCTAGGAAAGTGTTCCATGCCCTTCCTTAACAGAAATTGAAATATAATGTTTCCTTCTTTCATATCAGTAATTGCACAAATCATTCTAAGGAAAGGTCTACCAAAAATAATAGGACATGTAGGATTGCAATCTATATCAAGCACAATGAAATCAACGGGCACATAGTTCCTATTTGCAACAATAATAACATCATTAATCCTTCCCATAGGTTTCTTAATAGTGGAATCTGCTAGATGCAAATTCAAAGAACAATCATCAAGTTTATGGAAACCTAGCACATCACATAAAGTTTTCAGAATAGTGGAAATACTAGCACCCAAATCGCACAAAGAATTGCACTCGTAATCTTCATTCTTAATCTTAATATTAGGTTCCCACTCATCATAAAGTTTTCTAGGGATCGAAACTTCCAAGTCAAGTTTTTCTTCAAAAGATATCATCATAGCATCAACGATATGTTTAGTAAAAGCTTTATTTTGATTATAATCATGAGGTGAATTCCACATGGATTGCAACAAGGAAATACAATCTATTAAAGAATAATTATCATAATTAAAATCCTTGAAATCCAAAAGAGCGGGTTCATCGCTACTTAAAGTTTTGACCTCTCCAATCCCACTTTTATCAATTTTTTCATTAAGATCTTAAACTACGAGTCACTCGGACGCCTTCTAGCTAAAGTTGACTCATATCCAGTCCCATATTTATCAAGATTTATATTAGAAAACAAATATTCAATAGGAGTCACACCAATCGCTTCAAGATCTTCATCATTGTTTTTGCAAAAACTAGAAGAACACGCTTTTACAAACCAATCTCGCTTAGCACGCATCCTAGCGGTTCTTTCTTTACATTCATCAATAGAAATTTTAATGGCTTTCAGAGATTCATTAATATCATGCTTGGGTGGCATAGATCTAATCTTCAAAGGATAAATCTCAAGAGAAATTGTATCAACGTTCCTAGCCAAATCATCAATCTTGAGCAGTTTTTCTTCAACCATAGCATTGAAAACTTTTTGAGAGAAATCTTTAATATTGTTCTCAACATCAGAGGGTATTTTATTATAATTTCTGTAGGAATTACTATGGGAATTACCATAATTATTAGAGGAATTACTAGGAAACAACCTAGGGTTGAAATTACCTCTATATGCGTTATTACTAAAACTATTCCTACCAACAAAATTCACATCCATAGATTCATTATTGTTCTCAATAAAAGTGGACAAAGGCATATCATTAGGATCAATAGGAGCACTCATACTAGTAATCAGTTTCACAAGTTCAACCATATTTCCACTCAAAGTATTAATTTCTTCAATCGCATGCACTTTTTTACTAGTAGAAGATCTTTCGGTATGCCATTGAGAGTAATTAGCCATAATATTCTCTAGGAGTTTAGTAGCTTCTACAAATGTGATTTCCATAGAAGTACCTCCCCCGGCGGAATCTAAAAGATTTCTAGATGCAAAATTCAATCCGACATAAAAAATCGTCTGATCATCCGTAAACTTAAACCATGAGTAGGGCAATTTCTTATCATCAATTTCATCCTCTCCCAAGATTGTGCAACATGTTCATGATCAAGTTGCTTAAAATTCATTATATCATTCCTAAGGGAGATGATCTTTGCGGGAGGAAAATACTTGGAAATAAAAGCATCTTTACACTTGTTCCATGAATCAATACTATTTTTAGGCAAAGATGAAAACCAAGTTTTAGCACGATCTCATATAGAGAAATGAAATAGATTCAATTTAACAATATCATTATCCACATCAGTTTTCTTTTGCATATTACACAACTCAACGAAAGTATTTAGATGGGATGCGGCATTGTCGGTGAGAACGACACCTATGGGATCCCTGGAATCCCTTCTACGGTCAGCGAGCGCGGGGTTGTGAGAAGAGCATGTCAAGGAGCCAACACAAAGATCGTTTACCCAGGTTCGGGCCGCGAGGATGCGCAAAACCCTAGTCCTGCTTTGGTAGATGTATTGAGTGTTCTTGAGCTTTTGAACTAGCTACGGTGGATGCGTAGTTCCAAAGAGCCGAATCCCTCTCCAGTATACCTTGGGCCTCCTTTTATAGTCGAAAAGGGGTTGCCACAGTGGCACACAGGAGGTGGAAAGGCGTACAGTGCACGAGCTTATCGCCCGGCATTACGGGACAAAGCGCATTAAATTTCCTACTTAGATGTCCATTAGCTTTATCGGGGACGGGAACGAGGCCCGTCCCGTCCATCGCTGCTCCTTCATGCTTCGACATGCGCCCGGGCCAGCGATGCATGTAGTGCCATGTAGGCAGGCAGGCTGCTGAGGTGGCGTGGTGGCAGAGTCTTCACGAAGATCTGCATGCTACCACGCAGGTGCTTGCTGAGTTGGTGTAGAGGCCGCTCATCGCCACACAGGTGCATGTCTAGCTGGTTGAGCTTGCAGCTGCTTGGGGATGGCGGTGGAGTCTTGGCTGGTGCGGGTCCGGAAGTGGCCCAACTGGCGCCCTCGGCAAGGGCCTTGCCGGGGGCCCGGCAAGGGTTTCGCCATGGCGTCACAGTCGTCCCCGGCAAGGCGCTTGCCGCAGGTCTTGTGGATCTCCTCGGCTAGGATCCTGCCGAGGGTCGCCGTCTTCTGGTCCTCATCTGATCTCATATATCTATGGTCTTGACAAAGATCTACATGCCACCACGGAGGTGCCTCCCGAGCCCTGGTCCCAACATAGTTGTTGATGGCGTTCGGAACCTTTGGGCTCAAGGGTGGCTCGCTCTGCTGGTGTTGGGCAAGTCGCCCCGGCAAGGGCCTTGCCGGGGGACTCCACCTCGCCCCTTTGTCTGGTGTTCCTGGTCTTGGTGTTGCCTTGGCCGTCTTGTGCGTCGGCTTCTTCCCGGCTCCCCTCCTCTGCCCTGCTTAGCGTGGCCGTGGGCGCGGCTCCGACTATCCGTGCACAAGTGAAGGGGTACAAAGGAGTGCCCCTACTTTAGTACACCGACAGGAGCCCCCAAGCCTGGGCCACACATAAGCGCGACACGTTGTTGGGCCAGGCCCAGAACGGTGCGCGGGGCAGTCGGGGCGGGATTTTACCGCAGTAATTTTCCGCTCGTTGCGCTTCCCCACAACCTGCATTGAACGCGCGACGTGGGGGGTCGTGCGTGATGTGGGGGTCATGCGTGCGTCATGTCGTAGTTAATGGGAAAGGAGGCGGCCCGCGCCTTCCCCGTAAAAGGGATAACTGCGGGCGCACTGCTCACTTTACCCCCTTCCTGCATCTTCTCCAATCCTAGAGCTGCCGCCTCCCCCTTCGCCCTCTTTCTCGAGCTTTTCGCCTTTGCTCACTGCCGCTGTCCTCCGCCGCTTGCTTCTTGCAGCCGCCATGGCTCCCAAATCCACCAAGGGCAAGGGAGTGGCCAAAGATGTCGGGGCGACGGAGCCGCTGGAGAGTTAGCAAGCGGCGCGATGGATGCAACTCGCCTACTTCCCCTCGACGGTCGACGTGTTTGAACTCCTGGACTGCTTCTAGCCCCTGTGGGGGTGCAAGACGGGGGGGAGACGACGGGGCATCCAGCCACGCGTGTCATCCCCGCCAATTGCGCCGAGGCTGCCCCAAATCGCTATCCATTCTTCATCGATTACTTCTCTTGCGGCCTCTGCCACCCTTCTCTGATTTCTTCAACGACGTCATGTACACCTACGTCTTCCACCTTCTGGATTTTACTCCAAATGTCATGGCGTGCATGGCTCTCTTTGCGCACTCTGCGAGGGTTTTGCTGGGGTGCATCCCAACACGGCGCTCCCGCCACTACTTCTTCCCTCGGATCCAACCGGGGGGCGCCATTTCCGGTTGCGTCGCCTAGATCCCACTGTTCAAGGGGGCATAACCGGAGGCCGCTCAGAAGGAGAGGTGGGAAGAATGGCGGGCCGGTGGTGCTGGATTGAGGAGGATGATCCACAAGATTTCTGCCGGGTTCGCTAGGCGCCGCCGGTTCGGTGGAGCGACTGGAGCGATGTCGATGCCGACGATGCAAAGATCACAGTCGGCACCATCAAGATTCTTCACCAAACCGAGGCCGGGCTCACCCTTGAGATGACCGGTGCGGATTTCATCCGCCGCCGAATCGCTCCGCTGCACAACAAGGGGAGGCCAGCCTGGCTTTTCACAAACGCCGCCGACATCATGAGGCTTCACCCCATCCTCGACCACAACTTCACAATGTTGGGGCATGCCCACTTCTGCCAGCGACTCTTTCAGCTCGACGTGAACCGCGATGGCGAGGTCGAGTGGCCCGGCAAGGCCACGAGGGCCGCCACAAAGGTCAGCAAGGTCACCAAGGGGCCCTTGTTTAAGTTGCCGGCAGGAGTGGTCCCACTGAGCAACAACTCTCGCCGGATCGACATCATCGCCATGATGCCGGACTTCAACGCGCATGGTCTTGACCCGAGCTGGGTCGAGCCGGAGGAAATTCGAGTGCAGTAGTTCTTTGACACCTTGCATGAGGGGTACGTCACCGCTGAGCCGCGGCTCATCCAGGACACCACCCAGGCAGAGCTGGACTACTTCGCTGCCAGGGCGGTGGAGGCGGAGCTCGCCAAGGAGTCCGGTAGCGCCGGTGGCGTGGAGGACAAGGCCGCGGCGGAAGCAGAGGAGAAGGAGCTCTCCCCGTGGGCGGAGGCCGCTGGGGAGGCCAGCAGCGCCGGCACCGGGGCTCCTCTCATCGAAGATGTGGTCGACGAGTCGTCGGAGGAGGAGGCCGAGGCTGTCGACCCTCCGGCGACGGGGAGAGGGCAAGTCCTGTGGCGGGCCACCTCTGGTGAGCCGGTCCGGCCCGGCAGGGCCGTACAACCGCGGCAAGCCCAGGAGGGGTCCGGGCGCCAGACAAGGGCCGCGGCGATGAAGAAGTCGGTGAAAGCCGCGGTGGCGAAGAAGAGAGCGACCGCCTCTTCTTCGTCCAAACGCCCTCGGACTCCATCAGCTTCCCCTCCCCCGGCAGATGACGACGTAGAGGTCACCTTCGACTTCGGGTCCCTCAGCCTAAGGAGGAAGAGGAAAGCAGCAGAGGAGGAGGTGGAGGATGAGTAAGTATTGATCCTTTCTGTCATCTCCACCCCCCTCAGACCGTGCCATTTGTCTTGACTTGTTTTCATCTTTGCAGGGACGCGGACACGCTGGCCCAGAGGATGAAGAGGGCCAAGGCTTCGGCGGGCGGCCAGCCCCAGGCAGGCACTGCCGGCGCACCGCTGGTGGTGTTGAGCAGTCCAGACAGCAGCCCCCGGCACAGCCCCCGGCGTAAGTTCACTACTCACCCCTCGTCGACGTGTGTTGGGACACGATCTCTTGGTGCTGACTTTGCGTGGTTGCAGGAGGAGGACATCAGCAGGAGGAGCCACAGAGGGCTACCCCCAACACGCCGTCCCCATCAACCACGCCGCCCCGAGGGGCGTCCCTGACAAGGGCGCCAAGCACCGAGCCCATGCACACGGAGGAGGGGGAGGAGGAGAACCCCGGCGCTGGTGGCTTCTCCTTGGCGCCAAATATTGGCGGGGAGGGGACCTCTGCTTCCCGCCCGGCACGGGTAAGTCACTTGCCTTCCGTCCCTGTTCTCTTTTTTTTCTGTCCTTTTTGAATCTTGGTCTTGGCTTCGCCTCATCCCACTTCTTGGTATCCAGGTCCCCCGTCGGCGGACCAGGAGGACATAGACACCGTCATCGAGGATGTCACCAAGTATGTCGCGGCGGAGGCCGAGAAGATTGCTACCGAGGAAGCCGGCAAGGGACCTGCTGGGGAGGCCGGCAAGGCCACTGCCGAGGAGGAGGTGGTTGACGACCAGCCTTCCTCCTCGGCTGCCTCTGGCTCCGGCAGGTATCTGAGGGTGGGTGAAGACCTTCTTGTCCACCTTCCAGGGGCGTCGAGCTCCAGGGCGCCCGTCGAGGGAGAGGTGTTCGACGAGGAAGTGCTTCTCGCCGCCTGGCTCGAGGTTGTCGACGAGCCGAGCACCGGTGGCGACGGTTCTCAGGAGGAGCGGCTTCTCCAGGCCATGGGCGCCAACTTCCGGAAGCTCCAAGTGCTCCACCGCGCCCTCCTGGACAAGGCCAAGTCCAGGATGGCAACGGTGGACAAGACGGAGGCGTACCTCAAGGTGCGCATCGTCGAGACACATACTTGGTTCCGCCAGGCTTGTGAGGAGGTGAAGGCCACCCAGGGAAAGCTGGCCAAGCGTGATGCAGAGCTCACCATGAAGCAAGTCGACATCGAGAAGGCCCAGGAGACGGCGGAGAACTTGGCTGCCGCGGCCGAGGCCGCTCGAACCCAGCACCAGGCTGCGCTAGACTCCCAGGAGGAGGACCTTGCCGTGTGTGATGAAAATCTTGTTGCAACGCTCCGCGACAAGGATGAGGAGGTGGAGATGCTCGGCGTGCAACGGACCCAAGAGCTGGAGCAGAGGCACAGGGGGGCGCTCGATGCCCATGCTCTGGTTCACGCCGGTAGGGTGAAGGAGCTGGAGGTGGAGCGGAACAAGCTGGATGACCAGGCCCTGAAGCTGTCCAAGGAGAAGGACACGCTCAACGGCGCCCTGATGGAGGCGTAGGGCACGGCCGTCAGCAGGGCCGGGGAGCTCTCCGAAGCCAACAACTCCATCAAGGACCTGAAGCTGAAGCTGGAGGGCCTTGAGGAGATGCTCTCAGAGGCCAAGGCTCGGGAGGAGACCCTGGCCAAGAATCTGGAAGCCGAGAAGCAGCTGCAGAAGAACAAGACCGCCAACCACAAGGACTTTGTGGAAGGCGAGAACCGCTGGATCAGCCACCTCGAGGACGTCGCCGGCAGGACCACCATGCAGCTAGCCACCATGGGTATGCCAAATGTGAGGTACGTCCAGGATCGCAGCACGACCTCCAACGCCAGGCTGACTGTCTTCTTCGAGGGCGTCCTAGGGGCCCTGGAGCAGCTTCACTCCAACCGGGCGGCCTCCCTGGCCGATGAGTCCCGGAGGCTTTGCCGGGGTGCCATGACCAAGATCCTCGCCAAGGTGGCGCACTAGAATCCTGACCTCGACTTCGAAGCCACGCTAGAGAGCTTGCCGGAGGATGCGGACATCGCAGCGCTCAAGGAGCGTATCAAGGCCATCATCAGACGCATCGACGGAATCCAGAGGGTGGAGGGCCAGCGAAGGGACTAGGCACCCCGTTTCTCATTGTCGCTGCAGGTTCATGACCAAGACAATTTCTATCTTTAGTTAGAACCGCGGCAACAATTTATGTAATATAACTCTGCAGTGCTTTTGATACAATGCATGTTATTTCCCTGTTCGATTTTCCTTTGTGCATCCACCCTACGTTAACCGGGTAGGCTTGCCGGCGCGTAAACCCAGGGCGGCGTCTTAAGGATGGATCCCCAATGGCTTGTCGGGTGTGCTTGCAACCGAGTGAACCCTTGCCGCCCCAACGCGGCCGCTCGAACTGTTGAGCTTGACTCGAGTCAGAATCGAGAGTGTTGCCGGTTGCGGAAGGCTACCCTGCCACTCTCGACGTGGCCGCTTGAGCTATTGAGCAGACTCGAAACAGAACAAGGGCATTGCCAATCGCGGGAGGGCCCCTTTGCGTGCAAGTTTTCTATACAAAGAACAAGATCTCTGAGAGAAAAAACCTTATATAAAAAGGAAAAATTTAAAGTTTGGCATGACTTAGCTTTCCTGTCACCGCACTGGTGCCCTTCGCGCTTGCAGGCAGCACCGTTCTCTTGGTTGTCTTCTTCCTTGAGGAACCGCTAAGCTGGTTGCTAAACCAGATCCTCACAACTACGCCGCCCCTACCTGGCATGCCAAAGATGTCGGTGAGAACGAAGCCTATGGGATCACCGGAATCCCTTCTACGATCAGCGGGCGCGGGGTTGTGAGAAGAGCAGGTCCAGGAGCCAGCACAAAGATCGTTTACCCAAGTTCGGGCCACGAGGATGCGTAAAACCCTAGTCCTGCGTTGGTGGATGTATTGAGTGTTCTTGAGCTTTCGAACTAGCTATGGTGGCTGCGTAGTTCCAAAGAGCCGAATCCCTCTCCAGTATGCCTTGGGCCTCCTTTTATAGTCGAAAAGGGGTTGCCACAGTGGCACACAGGAGGTGGAAAGGTGTACAGTGCGCGAGCTTATTGCCCGGCATTACGGGACAAAGCGCATTAAATGCGCTACTTAGGTGTCCATTAGCTTTATCGGGGACAGGAACGAGGCCCGTCCCGTCCGTCGCTGCTCCTTCATGCTTCGACACACGCCCGGGCCAGCGATGCATGCAGTGCCATGTAGGTAGGCAGGCTGCTGAGGTGACGCGGTGGCAGGGTCTTCACGAAGATCTGCATGCTGCCACACAGGTGCTTGCTGAGTTGGTGTAGAGGCCGCTTGTCGCCACGCAGGTGCATGTCCAGCTGGTTGAGCTAGCAGCTGCTTGGGGATGGCGGTGGAGTCTTGGCTGGTGCGGGTCCGGAAGTGGCCCAGCTGGCGCCCTCGGCCTGGCAAGGGTCTCGCCGTGTCGCAGTCGTCCCCGGCAAGGCGCTTGCCGGGTGTCTTGTGGATCTCCTCGGCTAGGATCCTGCCGAGGGTCGCCGTCTTCTGGTCCTCATTTGATCTCATCTATCTATGGTCGTGACAAAGATCTGCATGCCACCACGGAGGCGCCTCCCGATCCCTGGTCCAAACATAGTTGTTGACGGCGTTCGGAACCTTTGGGCTCAAGGGTGGCTCGCTCTACTGGTGTTGGGCAAGTCGCCTCGGCAAGGCTCTTGCAGGGGCCGCGGAGGCCGCCCCGGCAAGGGCCTTGCCGGGGGACTCCACCTCGCCCCTTTGTCTGGTGTTCCTAGTCTTGGCGTTGCCTTGGCCGTCTTATGCTTCGGCTTCTTCCCGGCTCCCCACCTATGCCCTGCTTAGCATGGCTGTGGGCGCGGCTCCGACTGTCCGTGCACAATTAAAGGGGTACAAATGAGTGCCCCTACTTTAGTACACCGACAGGCATCGTCACTAGGAAGACCGGTAAATAATTCTTTCATAACAAGATTCAACAAAGCGGCATTAATTTCTTAAAATACTGCACTAGTAGCAGGAGCAATCGGAGTACTAATAAAATCATTATTATTAGTATTGGAAAAGTCACACAACTTGGTATTTTCTTGAGACATCATGACAAGGCAAGCAATCTAACACACAAGCAACCAAAAAGCAAACGAAAAGACGAACGAAAGAAAGGCGAATAAAAAGGCAAATATTTTTGTGTTTTTTTGAAAACGTTTTAGAAGTGGGGGAGAGGAAAACGAGAAGCAAATGGCAAATAATGTAATGCAAGAGATGAGAGTTTGTGATGGGTGATACGTCTCCAACGTATCTCTAATTTTTTATTGTTCTATGTTGTTATATTATCAATCTTGGATGTTTTATAATTATTTTATAGTCATTTTATATCATTTTTTGGTACTAACCTATTGACATAGTGCCAAGTGCCAGTTGCTGTTTTCTGCATGTTTTTTACATCGCAGGAAATCAATACCAAACGGAGTCCAAACGCATCAAAACTTTTTGGTGATTTTTTTGGACCAGAAGACACCCAATGGACCAAGGCAGCGCCTGGGGGTGCTCCGAGGGGAGCACAACCCACCAGGGCGCGCCAGGAGGCCCATGCGCGCCCTGGTGGGTTGTGCCCACCTCGGTTGCCCCTGGACCGCCTCTTTGCTCTATAAATAACCCAATATTCTAGAAACCCTAGGGGAGTCGACGAAAATCAATTCCAGCCGCCGCAGAGTCCAGAACCACCAGATCCAATCTAGACACCATCACAGAGGTGTTCACCACCTCCATTGGTGCCTCTTCGATGATGCGTGAGTAGTTCTTTGTAGACCTTCAGGTCCGTAGTAGTAGCTAGATGGCTTCCTCTCTCTCGTTTGATTCTAAATACAATGGTCTCTTGGAGATCCATATGATGTAACGCTTTTTGCGGTGTGTTTGTTGGGATTGGATGAACTTTGAGTTTATGATAAGATCTATCTTTTTATCCATGAAAGTTATTTGAATCTTCTTTGATCTCTTATATGCATGATTGCTTATAGCCTCGTATTTCTTCACCGCTATTTTGGTTTTGTTTGGCCAACTTGATCTATTCATCTTGCAATGGGAAGAGGTGATTTGTAGTGGGTTCGATCTTACGGTGCTTGATCCCAAAGGATGTAAGGGGAACCGACACGTATGTATCGTTGCTACTAAGGACAAAATGATGGGGTCTATCTCTACATAGATAGATCTTGTCTACATCATGTCCACGTTCTTATTGCATTACTCTGTTTCTCCATGAACTTAATACACCAGATGCATGCTGGATAGCGGTCAATGTGTGGAGTAATAGTAGTAGGTGCAGGCAGGAGTCGGTAATCTTGGACTTGATGCCTATATAACGATCATTCGTGGATATCGTCATGATTATTTGAAGTTCTATCAATTGCCCAACAGTAATTTGCTCACCCACAGTTTGCTATTTTTCTCGAGAGAATCCACTAGTGAAATCTACGGCCCCCGGGTCTCTTCTTTAATTTATTTGCCTTCGCGATCTATTTTATTTGCCTTTTATTTTTAGATCTATTAAACAAAAAATACAAAAATACCTTGCTGCAATTTATTCTAATTTTTTTATTTGGCGTTCGATCTATCAATTTACTACAATTTATTCACGTCTGTTTTGCCACTTTCTCGCACCGTTACCCGAAAGGGATTGACAACCCCTTTAATACGTTGGGTTGTGAGTCATTGTTATTTGTGTGCAGGTGCCGTTTACATGTTGTTTCTTGCTTCTCCTATTGGCTCGATAACCTTGGTCTCATCACTGAGGGAAATACCTACCGCCGCTGTGCTGCATCATCCCTTCCTCTTTTGGGAAATACCGACGTAGCTTCAAGCCGCATCAAAAGGAATTTCTGGTGCTGTTGCCGGGGAGGATCTTCAACATCTACCAGGTTCCTACTCACAAAATCTCATCTCCCCGCAATTTACATTATTTGCCGTTTGCCTCTCGTTTTCCTCTCCCCCACTTCACAAAAAAATTGCCGTTTTATTCACCCTCTTTTTCGTTCGCCGTTTTCTCGTTAGATCTCTTGTTTGCAATCTTTGCTTATGTTTCCATGTGCCTTCTATTTTATTGAATCTTTGCTTGCTAAAAATTTATTGATATGGATCCTCATCCACTTGCTAATCTTTTCAAAATATCCAATTATGATGAACCAATTGCTAGTGAATTGAGTTCACTATATTATCTTTATGAAGTTTTGCTTGAGATTTATGAATCCGAAAATTGTGATGAAGTGTTAAACGAAGAAGTTTATGAAGTGATTCATGATAGCCTCTTGAATAAGAAGCATGATTGCAATGAGGTTATTATAAATTCTGTTAATGTCAATTGTGTTAGTGATATGCAAAACCCCAAGCTTGGGGATGCTTGTTTTGTTATGTCCACTACTTGTTGCAATGATCATGATTGGGGTGATAATAATTCTTATGATCTTGAAAATTTATTTAAATCTCATGACAAATATGCTTGCGATAATATTAAAAGTGGGTTTGGAGGAATGTCAGCTTTTGCTAAAAATAATCCCACATATTTGGGGAGTGTTCAATCTTATGAAATTTTTGATAAAAGCGCGCTTGGAGAGGTCATGACTTTATTTGATGATAATCCCACTATTTTGGAAGAGTGTCAACTTTGCATGCATGTGGATCATGAAGACAAAATTTCATATGATAGTTATATTGTTGAATTTGATTATGATCCTAAATGTAATTATTATGAGAGAGGAAAATATGGTTGCAGAAATTTTCATGTTACTAATTTACCTCTCGTTATGTTGAGATTGTTATTGTTTCTTTCTTCTTCCTTGCATATGCTATATATTTCTTGTCTTGATAATTTGTTTTCTTATAAAATCCCTATGCATCGGAAGTATGTTAGACTTAAATGTGTTTGTCACATGTTTCATGATGTTCTCTTTGTGTTTCAGTTATTATCTTTCATATGAGCATCATTGAAATTTTATGCCTAGCTAAGGGCGTAAAAGTATAGCGCTTGTTGGGAGGCAACCCAATGATAAAATTTATTTTTGCTTTTTTTCTGTTCTTGAGTGTTAGCACAATTATGCTACTGTTATGATTGTGTTATTTGTGTTTTAATTAGTGTTTGTGCCAAGTAAAGCCTTTAGGATCTTATTGGGTGATAGTTGTTTGATCTAGCTGAAAAATAGAAACTTTTGCGCTCACGAAAACAATTGTCAGTTTTTACCAGAGCATGGTAAAATACCAATTCTTTTTGCAGAAGATTAATATACAATTTTTTCTCAGGCTTTCCTAATTTCTCAAGATTTTTGGAGTTTCATAAGTATTCGAAATATCCAGATTGCTACAGACTGTTCTGTTTTTGACAGATTCTGTTTTCTTTGCGTTGTGTGCTTGTTTTGATGGCTCTATGGTTTTCTTTGATGAGTTTTTGCCATAGAAAAGTTGGAATACAGTAGATATAATGCAAGAAAAAAATATGAATTGGTTTGCTACAGTACTTATTGTAGTGATTTGTTTTCTTATACTAACGGATCTCACAAAGGTTTTGTTGGAGTTTTGTGTGATTGAAGTTTTCAAGTTTTAGGTTATCTTACGATGGATGAAGGAATAACGAGTAAGAAGAGCCTAAGCTTGGGGATGCCCCAGCATACCAAGCTATTATCCAAAAGAGAGCAAGCAACTAAGCTTGGGGATGCCCCGAGTGGCATCCCCTCTTTCTTCTAACGACCATCGGTATTTTACTCGAAGCTATATTTTTATTCGTCACATATTGTGCGTTTTGCTTGGAGCGTCTTGTATGATATGATTATTTGCTTGTTTTATTTTGTGTTTTAAGTCTTGATTCTTTGCTGGAAACACCTATTTGAGAGAGCCAAAATTATGTCATGACTTGTTAGAATTGCTCCCTATGCTTCACTTAAATTTTTATGAGCTATGGACTTGCTCTAGTGCTTCACTTATATCTTTTTTAGCACGGTGTGCTTTAGTATTTATGAAGAAATGCTCTCTTGCTTCACTTAGATTTATTTGAGAGTTAGTAAAATTTTCAAGAAATTCTCTCTTGCTTCACTTAAATTAATTTGAGAGAAAGAAAAATTATGCTCATGATACTTATATTTGTTTGAGCTTTTCAAAAGCAACATATGAAAATTAGTCCCAAAGTGATAGATATCCAAGAAGGATATAATAAAAACTTTCATGAAGATCCTTGGACAAAATAAACTTGATTCTTAGTAATAGTTTTGAGATATGATGATGTGATATGTGAGCCATGTTGATGAGTAATTTTGCTTTAGTAAGAATATCGGTGTTAAGGTTTGTGATTCCCTATGCGAGCACGAAAGTCAATAATTATGCAATGAAGTTATATCCTACTTGTGGTGCATTATTTGGTGTTTAATGCTCGCTTATGAGATTATTCGTTTCTTGGTTGGTCGCTTCTCAATCTTTTGCTAGCCTTCATTTTGCACTAAGTATGATCACTACTTGTGCATCCAAAATCCTTTAAACCAGTTTTGCCACATGAGTCCACCATACCTACCTATATGCGGTATTATTTTGCCATTCTAAGCAAATTTGTATGTGCCATCTCTAATATTCAAAATACATTTCTCTTTTGTGTGCCCGTACCGCTAACAAGGCGGTGAGGGGTGGCTAATATTTTCCATGCTAGACGTGTTATTCTCACGATGAGCCTTTATTCACTTGTCATTGCACGAGAGTAAGGCAAAGGTATTAGGGATGCCCAGTCCCGAAATGAAAAATGAATTTACTTTATGTTTCCAAATAATAAATTCCTTGGGAAGTGTTGGTATGGAGGGCACCCGTGGATACGGCTAGCCATGAAAAGTGAAAGTATGGTTGAAAAAGGAATAAACTTTAATTTTGTTTGGGAACCGCCTATGATATATCTAGCATGGAAAGTGTTGGGAACTCTAAGTCATTTTCGTTGGTGGGAAAAGTATGCCTCTCTATCTCACAATTTTTGCTTTGAGCTCTAGCACCTCTACAAATCCCTACTACCCTCCGCGAAGGGCTTTTCTTTTACTTTATGCAATTTTTATTTTGAATTTGAGTCTGCACCTTCTCTTATAAAGCACCAACTAGGAGGCACTATGGTCATACTTGAGCATTGGGTGTAGTTAATATTCGAGTGTGTTTCATGAATGGATCAATGATTGAGCATAATGGGCTAGGGATAGCTTATTTTAGCGTTGATATTTTGAAAGACATGGTTGCTTGTTGGTATGCTTGAGTATTCAAGTTATCATGTCAAAACTAGACTATTGCTTTGAATAATATAAAAGTCCAAACGTCCATGCTATAAAGAAAAAGAATGCGAGATGAGATGTTAGGCAACATTCAACATCAAGAATTCTATTTATTATTATTTACCTACTCGAGGACGAGCAGGAATTAAACTTGCGGATGCTGATACATCTCCAATGTATCTATAATTTTTGATTGTTCCATGCTGTTATATTAATCATTTTATAGTCATTTTATATTATTTTTGGTACTAACCTATTGACATAGTGCCAAGTGCCAGTTGTTGTTTTCTGCATGTTTTTTATGTCGTAGGAAACCAATACCAAACGGAGTCCAAACGCAGCGAAACTTTTTGGAGATTTTTTTGGGACCAGAAGACACCCAATGGGCCAAGGCAGCGCCTGGGTGGTGCTCCGAAGGGAGCACAACCCACCAGGGCGCGCCAGGAGGCCTAGGCGCGCCCTGGTAGGTTGTGCCCACCTCGGTTGTCCCCTGAACCGCCTCTTTGCACTATAAATACCCCACTATTCCAGAAACCCTAGGGGAGTCGACGAAAATCAGTTCGAGCCGCCGCAGAGTCCATAACCACTAGATCTAGTCTAGACACCATCACGGAGGGGTTCACCACCTCCATTGGTGCCTCTCCGATGATGCGTGAGTAGTTCTTTGTAGACCTTCGGATCCATAGTTAGTAGCTAGATGGCTTCCTCTCTCTCTTTTTTGATTCTCAATACAATGGTCTCTTGGAGATCCATATGATGTAACTATTTTTGGGGTGTGTTTATTGGGATCGGATGAACTTTGAGTTTATGATCAGATCTATCTTTTTATCCATGAAAATTATTTGAATCTTCTTTGATCTCTTATATGCATTGTGTCGGATTTTGGATTCCGACAGACCCTTGAGGTTCGAACACTGGGGTGCGCACGGAGATCTTTCCCCTACCAGCTCACGCGTGAATGGTTAGCGAGGGATCTAAACTAGGAACGAAGAACAGCATAAGAGACACACGGTTTATACTGGTTCGGGCCACCGTTGTGGTGTAATACCCTACTCCAGTATGTGGTGTGGTGGATTGCCTCAGGGGCTGATGATGAACAATACAAAGGGAGAACAGCCTCGCGAGGGGCTGTTCTTGAGCTGGTGTGATGAACTACTTGGGTGAGTTCGATCGCCTCTCTCTCTCTCTCTGGTCGACCTGTTCTTGTCCCTCGATCTACCTGTTTTTCGTCCCCCTCTCTTTGTGGTGGCTAGTCCTATTTATAGAGGGAGGCCCTAGGCCTCTTACCAAATAATGAGCGGGAAGGGCGCCAACAATTGGCCATTTTGAAGGGGAACGTCTAGTACACTTATCCTGACTAAAGTTGGTCTTTGACTGCCAAAGGCTCTGACGATGACCTCCTTCCCGCCGCTCTGCTGGTCTTGGTCTTGTTGCACTGAAGCGGTAACCTTTGCCTGATGCCTTGGCCTGTGCTTGCCTCCTTTGCACCAAAGGGGAAACGAGTACATCGCAAGTCGGGCGCCCGCCTGGTCTCGATCGCCATGGCTTGCGTCACGGGGCACCCTCATGAGGTACCCTGCCTTGATCTCTCCGCCTCCTCGTGAGCCTGCCTGACGAGGCTGCCCCTGAGGAAGGTCCTTGTCGTCTGCCCCGCGAGGCTTGGCCCCTCGCGAGGGTCTTGAGCTTGAGCTTATGAAGCTGGGCCGTGCTGGGCCCCCACTTGAGCCACGCCACAGGTCGCAAGCAGGCAAGTCTGGGGACCCCCGTTCCCAGAACACCGACAGTAGCCCCCAGGCCCAAGGCGCGCCCGGACTTGGCTTAGCAGAGAAGCGAAGGGGCAAGTGCGGCGCCCATGGGTCCCCAACAGCCTGCGGCCTTGGGCGCCACGTGGCGACTGATTGGTCGTGGGCGCCTCCGCTTCCCCACGATGCCTCGGCAACCGTCTGACTTGACAAGTCTCTGCACGCAGAAATGGGTCATGATTACCTGTGATCATGGAGGCCGGCGGTTGGCCTCCTCCGGCTATAAGTACGGAACGGCGCAAGCCCTTCCGGTCCATCTCTTCTTGCTACTCCTTCCTCTCCATCCTTGCCCTTGCTCCACATTGCGGCAATGGCTCCGATCCGCCGGTTTTCTGCGGAAGAGAAGGGAAAGCCCCCCCCCCCCCGAGAGGGTCCTGACCCGCTTCGGCCGAAGAAACGGCTAGTCCTCTGCCGCCGAGATGAAGGCGCCCGGCAGGAGGTCTACATGACCCGAGGCTGGGGCGAGATCGCCGGGGTCTGCCGGACAAGGGGCGTCCTCGTGATCCATCTGGAATACGATGGCGCCTCCTTGATGTTCTTCAAGGTCTTCGACGTGCAAAGGACGTCGGCTGGAATGCTGCCCCAAGAAGGGCGGTCGGGGCATCGTTGTGGCGAGGACTAGGCCCACCGGTCGCCCCCTCGGCAGCTCTTCGGGCAGCAGCGAAGAGGCCGGAAGGTCCAGCGACTCCGGAGATGAGCGACGACAGCTACGAGCCCCCGAGCTCGCGCCGCGCTCGGAGCCGGGCGGGCGCTTCAGGCTACCGGTGCTGGTGATCTGGATGGGGTTGGCGCCGGCGCCCGACGGCCCACTGTTGATGATGGCGTTTTCTGCGGAGGCACGCGTAGTCGGCGTTCCTTAGAATTAGCACCTTTTATTTCCTGCAAAGGATCGAAGTAGCACCCCGCGGGGGTATGTAAGGTGCTGGCCATGTTTTTGTGAATATTATTTCCTTATGATGAATCGGTGCGAGATGCTTGTTCCGTCCCGGCTCAGCTCCCCCTTTCTTTCCTCACGAGGGCTTGGTGCTCTGCGCTGACAAGTCCCGGTCCCCAGGTAGGCTTCAGCCGTCTCTGGTATACCAGGTCGCGATGCCATGGTCAAGGCCAGGAGGTGAGCGGCCCGAGGTCCAGTAAGAGCCACTGAGTCGCGATGCTCAGGAGGTACCATTTAGCGCTCAAGCAGCCTCCGCAGGGCAAGAAAGGTAGGCAGCTTGGCCGTGACAGAGCAGCAGTAGGCGAGGGTTTTAGCGCTGAGGCGGATCAGTTTTTGCGTGACTTATCTTGCGGGTTTGGAGCAGCGTTCGATGAGGTGCCGTGCCTCTGCGACGGCAACCGAGGTGTGGCTGGTTTGGGCCCTCGCGAGCTTCTTCCCTCTCCCTCGCGCTTTCCTTAATGCTCTACGTCCTCAGGTCCCGGCCCTCGAGCGAGCTCAGCCGCCGCTGGTATGACAGGTCGCGATGCGTCAGGTCAAGGCTGTGGGGTGAGGGCTGGAGAGCCAGTAAGAGCCCATGAGTCGCGATGCTCAGGTACCCCCCTTTTAACGTGCAAGCGGATCGCACCGGAGAGGAGGAGAGAAGGCTTGCGATGCTGCCAGCGTTACTCCTGGAGCAGGTCCTGTGTACCAATCACGAGAGGAAACAAGGTTCGTCGTTTCGGTTGCCAGCCAGCCATTGGTCGCTCCGAGGGAGTGATCGGGGGCACTAAGGGCTTGGTGAGGTGGCGCCTTGCGGGGCTGCCGCGGCCAGAGCTCAGCGACTCAGATTTATCGATGTTGCAGGGACGGGCCCATGCGCAAGTGCCGTGCCTGAGCGAGCGGCTCCAAAGGTAGGTGTCAATCGAGCAGGCGATGAGGTCAAGCATGTGATGTATGAATAAGCAAATCCATCTAGATAGGTCCTGAGAAAGCATATGCCACCGGGTCTGGCCCGAGCAGCTTGGGGATAATGCAGCCCGAGGGGCGCCCCCAACAAGGTAAGTAAAGAACATAAGCAAAACGGATACATGCCTCAGGGACGGACCCACGCGGCCTGGGAATGATGCAGCCCGAGGGGCGCTCCCAGCTGAAAGCGGAACTTGGAAAGGTGTCACCTGACATGGTCAGAGATGTCGGGATGTTGAGGTAGCGGATGACGCGTGACGAGGAAGCAGGCCCTCATGAGCCCTCCGAACCTGGAGCCTCGGGAGGCTCCGGGGGTACGGGGGGTTCCTCGAGAGCCATCTCCATCTCTGCTAGGACCGCATGTTGCTTGACCTCTTGAGCCTCCAGAGCGCACCTCAGCAGGCGCTGACGGGCGACGACAGCGTTCGGCAGGCCGAAAGGCATGCAAACGTAGCTGTGAGGCGGACCCTTGCAACGCCCCACGCGTGAGGGCCAGAGGCGCTCCTGAGACGCGGCCCGGTTGAGCCCTAGTATGTCGATGCAGATTCGCATCCAGGCATCCTTGCCTGGATGCGGGGCCACGGCGGGCAAACGGCGATAGCCGCGCATGACTCTTGACTCATGTAGCTCCTGGATGCTCCTCGTGATGAACTCCTGAGGGTTTGGCCCTCCTTGCTTCATACCTTCCTGAGGGAAATGTGCCTTGAAGCACGCCTCCAAGTGGTGCCCGAGCGCCTCCCTCCTGACCCCGGCTAGGTCGGTGGCTCGCCATGAAAGAGCCCCCGAGCCCCGCTTGAAGAGGGCGCCGGGCGCACCTTCCTATGCGACAGAGGGTGGCACCCCTTGAACGGGCGCAGGTCCTGCTGCCACGCCTCCGGAGGTGCCTTCCCCACGAGGGCTTGGACCAGGCAAAGCCTTCTTCTTCTTAGGGATCCCATCGAGAAGTCTCCCGCTCCTGTGATCTGGGTCTTTGATTGCTGCGGCTTGGAAGGCACACTCAAGAGAGCACACTACATCCCTTTCCTCACAAGGCACTGTGATGACTCCTCCGCTTCCTGGCATCTTGAGGACATTGTAGCCATGGTGAGTTACTGCCATGAACTTGGCCAAAGCTGGGTACCCGAGGATGGCATTGTATGGCAGGCGAATGTGGGCGACGTCGAAGTCGATGAGCTCGATGCGGTAGTTGTTTCGCTGTCCGAAGGTGACGGGAAGGCGAACTTGCCCTATCAGGATGGTGGAGCCATCGGTGACTCCCGAGAAAGGCTTGGTCGGCTGAAGCTGATCGTATGGCACTTGCAGATCGTTGAATGTCTTGACAGATAGGACGTTGAGTCCTGCTCCGCCGTGGATGAGGGTCCTGGTGACTTGCACGTTGCTGATGACTGGTGAGCAAAGCATGCGGAGGACTCCGGCAGTTGCCGCGCACTTGAGCTGATCCGCCGAGCTGAACATGATAGTGCACGATGACCACCTGAGAGGGTGTGTGGCCTCTAGCTTGGGGAGGACTGCATTCACCTCGCGAGCAAACTGCTTGAAGATGCGCTGAGAGGCTGGGGCCTGAGCGCCACCCAGGATGCAAGCGATCGCACGCGGCTCCTGGAAGCCCCCAGCCCCCTCGTCCTGATGATTGTCTTCGTACCTCCTTGGCGGCTGCGGCAGAGGTGGGAGCCCTGTGTTGCCTTGAGGGCGGTCCACACAAGGCTGGTCCCTCCAACCTCCCTCGCGAGGCTGGTCCTGCCAGCGGTCCTCGCAAGGTCTGTCGCGCCATCCTTGGCAAGGGCCACGGTCTTCCCAGCGTCCTGCGCCTCTTCCTCCTCCTCGGCAGTAGCCCCGATCATTGCGCTCGGGGTGTTGACCGATATGCCCTTCTCGCACGGGCCTGAGCTCCTGGCATTCGTTGGTGTTTTGGGTGTGGAGATCGTGGTATACGCAATACCGGCTGCCCTTGGATGACTCAGGCTGATCCCTGCCTTGCTTCACGTCCTTGGCCTTGGGCTTCTTCTCTTCTGGATCGGCAGCCGGAAGCTCGAGGAGGGAGAGGCCCCCTTCCTCAGCCCTGGCGCATTTGGTCGCCAAGTTGAACAGCTCGTGGATGTGCATGTGTCTTCATGCATTGCTAGCTCCTCCTTCATCTTGACGTCACGCAGGCCATCGGAGAAGGCTGAAATGATGGCTTCCTCAGTCACCTTGGGGATTTTGAGGCGGGCGTTGTTGAAGCGTTGGATGTACTTCTGCAGGGTCTCTCCTAGCTGCTGCTTGATGCGGCGCATGTCGCTCACGGCCGGAGGCCGGTGGCGAGTGCCTTGGAAGTTGGTGATGAAGCGGGTGCGCATCTCGTCCCAGGAGGAGATCATGCTGGGAGCCAGGTTCAGGAGCCAGGTTCGGGCCCCGTCCTTGAGCGTCATGGGGAACCAATTCGCCATGACCTTTTCGTCCCCGTTGGCGGCTTCGATGCCCAGCTCGTGGAAACTGAAGGAACTCCGCTGAGGGTCGGCAAAGGTCTTTGTCAGTAGCGAGGAGGCAGGTCTGGCTTGAACTTGTCGGGCCATGCGACGATGCATAGCTCGGCGGTGAAGGCGCGGCAGCCTGCAGTGGCCACCGGGGCTCTCTGCTGATGCGGAGCTTGCTCTTGTGGATTCCCGTGCACCGCTGCCTGGAGCAGCGCGGGGTCTTGACGTGGTGGCGCTGGAGCGCGATCGCGGCCCTCCAGCGCTGGGAGCACGTGAGCACCTTCTTGGGGACGAGGAATCTCCTGGCAGCTCCTTTCTTGTTGCGCGGGCGCCGGACGCGGAGGGTCCCGTCCCGGGGCCACGCGCCTTGGAGCCAAGGCGCCTTCTTGGGGAGGAGGTGGCGGGGCACCTCCGGCTCCCCGCCTCCCGCGCGGGGTGAAGTGCGAGGCAGCGAGAGGGACGACGCGGGGGAGCCCCCTGCGGCGCAGACGAGCTCGGCGATGCGGTCGAGCCACTCCTTGTAGATGTCATCGACAGGACGGTAGCGCAGGAGCTTGTTTGCCGCGATGAGCGCGGCTCGAGCCTCCATGGGAGTGCGGTGCGCGCGGGACGAAGAACCAGCAGGGGCGAGCGAGGAGTAGCGGTGCGGCCTTCTCGCCTCACCGATGGATGTAGGGATGAAGCTCGCTGCTCGTTTCGCCGGGCCGGTGGCGGCGTTGGCGGCAAAGCGACGGGAACGACGGGGTGTCCGCCGACGGAGCCGTCTGGGCAACTTCGAGCGCGCGAAAGCAGCCCGGTGCTCGGGCGCGATCTCGGCGAAGGCCACCATGGACACGACGGAAAATCACACGTGACCAGCGGAAGAAAGATTCCGGCGCACCCCTACCTGGCGCGCCAAATGTCGGATTTCGGGTTCCGGCAGACCCTTGAGGTTCGAACACTGGGGTGCGCGCGGAGATCATTCTCCTACCAGCTCACACGTGAATGGTTAGCGAGGGATCTAAACTAGGAACGAAGAACAACACAAGTGACACAAGGTTTATACTGGTTCGGGCCACCGTTGTGGTGTAATACCCTACTCCAGTGTGTGGTGTGGTGGATTGCCTCAGGGGCTGATGATGAGCAATACAAAGGGAGAACAGCCTCGCGAGGGGCTTTTCTTGAGCTAGTGCGATGAACTACTTGGGTGAGTTCGATCGCCTCTCTTTGTGGTGGCTAGTCCTATTTATAGAGGGAGGCCCTGGGCCTCTTCCCAAATAATGAGCGGGAAGGGCGCCAACAATTGGCCATTTTGAAGCGGGACATCTAGTACACTTGTCCTGACTAAAGTTGGTCTTCGGCTGCCAAAGGCTCTAACGGTGACGCCCTCCTGGGCTCCATGATGACCTCCTTCCTGCCGCTCTGCTGGTCTTGGTATTGTTGCACCGAAGCGGTAACCTTTGCCTGATGCCTTGGCCTGTGCTTGCCTCCTTTGCACCAAAGGGGAAACAAGGACATCACAGAGGGTCGGGCGCTCACCGGGTCTCGATCGTCATGGCTTGCGTCACGGGGCACCCTCGTGAGGTACCTTGCCTTGATCTCTCCGCCTCCTCGTGAGCCTGCCTGACGAGGCTGCCCCTGAGGAAGGTCCTTGTCGTCCGCCCCGCGAGGCTTGGCCCCTCGCGAGGGTCTTGAGCTTGAGCTGGTGAAGCTGGGCCGTGCTGGGCCCCCACTTGAGCCACACCGCAGGCCGCAGGCAGGCAAGTCTGGGGATCCCGTTCCCAGAACACCGACAGATTGCTTATAGCCTCGTATTTCTTCTCCGATATTTGGGTTTTGTTTGGCCAACTTGATCTATTTATCATGCAATGGGTAGAGGTGCTTTGTAGTGGGTTCGATCTTACGGTGCTTGATCCCAGTGACAGAAGGGGAACCGACACGTATGTATCATTGCTACTAAGGATAAAATGATGGGGTCTATCTCTACATAGATAGATCTTGTCTACATCATGTCATCGTTCTTATTGCATTACTGCGTTTCTCCATGAACTTAATACACTAGATGCATGCTGGATAGCGGTCGATGTGTGGAGTAATAGTAGTAGATGTAGGCAGGAGTCGGTCTACTAATCTTGGATGTGATGCCTATATAATGATCATTGCCTGGATATCGTCATGATTATCTGAAGTTCTATCAATGCCCAACAGTAATTTGTTCACCCACCGTTTCCTATTTTTCTCGAGAGAAGCCACTAGTGAAATCTACGGCCCCCGGTTCTCTTCTTTAATATATTTGCCTTCGTGATCTATTTTATTTGCCTTTATTTTCAGATCTATTAAACCAAAAATACAAAAATACCTCGCTGCAATTTATTCTTATTTATTTTATTTGGTGTTCAATCTATCAATTTACTACAATTTATTCACGTTCATTTTGCCACTTTCTGGCACCATTACCTGAAAGGGATTGGCAGCCCCTTTAATACGTCGGGTTGCAAGTCGTTGTTGTTTGTTTGTAGGTGTCATTTTTGTGTTGTTGCTCTGTTCTCCTACTGGTTCGAAAACCTTGGTATCATCACTGAGGGAAATACCTATCGTCGCTCTGCTGCATCATCCCTTCCTCTTTAGGGAAATATCGATGTAGCTTCAAGCCGCATCAATGGGTACTTGGTAGGCTTGATGTAGAACCTCCTCGGCAATGGCGTTGGAAAAGAGCTTGATGTCTACTAGGCAACCATCTTCTTGCAAACTCTAGTTGGGCCTCCATGCACAGAGTTTTGTAGGAAAGTAGCAAATTTCCCTCAAGTGGATGACCTAAGGTCTATCAATCCATGGGAGGCAGAGGATGAAGATGGTCTCTCTCAAACAACCCTGCAACCAAATACCAAAGAGTCTTTCGTGTCCCCAACACACCCAATACAATGGTAAATTGTATATGTGCACTAGTTCGGCGAAGAGATGGTGATACAAGTATAATATGGATAGTAGATATAGGTTTTTGTAATCTTAAAATATAAAAACAACAAGGTATCTAGTAACAAAACTAAACGAAAACGGTATTGCAATGCTTGAAAACAAGGCCTAGGGTTCATACTTTCACTAGTGCAAATTCTCTCAACAATGATAACATAATTGAATCATATAACAATCCCTCAATGTGCAACAAAGAATCACTCCAAAGTTTCTATTGGAGAACGTAGGATGAAAACGTGTATCAACCCCTATGCATAGATTACCCAAATGTCACCTCGGGAATCCGCGAGTTGAGTGCCAAAACATACATCAAGTGAATTAATAGAACATCCCATTGTCACCACAGATATCCTATCGCAAGACATATATCAAGTGTTCTCAAATCCAGTATTCAATCCAACATAACGAAACCTCAAAGATAAAACTCAATTCATCACAAGAAGATAGAGAGGAAGAAACACCATATGATCCAACTATAGTAACAAAGCTCGCGGTACATCAAGATCGTGCCAAATCAAGAACACGAGAGAAAGAGATCAAACACATAGCTACTGGTACATACCCTCAGCCCCGAGGGTAAACTACTCCCTCCTCGTCATGGAGATCGCCAGGATGATGAAGATGGCCTTCGGTAATGGCTTCCCCCTCCGGCAGGGTGCCGGAACAGGCTCCCGGTTGGTTTTTTTGGCTACAGAGGCTTGCGGCGGCGGAACTTCCGATTAGGGTTCTTTTCAGAGGTTTCTATATTTATAAGAATTGGCATTGGTAACAAGTCATGGGTCTGCCCGAGGGGCCAACAAGCTCGGGGCGTGCACCCCCAGGCTTGTGGCCTCCTCGGTCACTTCCTGGCCCAGCTCCGGTGCTTCGGGGGTCTCCTTTGGTCCATAAAAAATCACCGTAAATTTTTAGCCCATCCTGAAAACTTTTATTTCTGCACAAAATATGACACCACGGTAGTTCTACTGAAACAACGTTAGTCCGGGTTAGTTTTAATCAAATCGTACCAAAATCATATAAAATTGTTATAAACATGTCATGAATAATTCATAAATTATAGATACGTTGGAGATGTATCAGGCAAAGAGCAGAACATGTAGCACATCCACCTTTTGCAAGCATGTGAACCCACCGAAGCGCCGCCTCTGCCATCAACCCCCTCGAGAGGAAAATGAGAAGGCGCCCCAACCCGTCAAGGCCGAGGCGCTCCTCAGCAACGTGATGGACGATGATGTGCTGTGCGTCATCGCCAGGGTTGAGCAGACCCTTGGCGCACGATGCTTCGGTGCCGCGGATTAAGATAGGCATGTCAGCGCCGAGAGGCTGTAGCTCACTGCACAACATTTTTGATGGTGCGCTGTAGAGTAAGTTAGGCGCATCCGTGGCAATAGGCCGCGGCTCGCCGCACATCAAGACTGTTGGAGCGCCGTAGAGCGACAGGCCCGGCGCGCCGCACGGCAAGAGCGGATCCATCGATGCTTGCCTGCTATCGACAAGGTGTCGCACTAGGTACACGTCCCATCAGTACCTCCATTCCTCGCCAGGAGTGGGCAGAGGTCGTCTGCGTCGTACTTGCACCAGAGGTCGGCCGTGCTGTACTTGCACCGGACGCCCGCCGTGTCGTTCGCATGGGTCGCGATGTTCGCCTTGTCCATGACCCGCACGGTGCCAACATGCTGGTCACTAGGCTCAACCACCTCCTTCGCCCAGGTGTCCACCTAGGCACAGTAGAGGAACATGGCCATTGCATCGTCGAGCTGGTGATCTCCGATGAAATAGCCAACTTGGAGCTCAAGATCACGCTCCAGATGTACCGTGAGTGTGTCGACCGCTTGGACAAACGCCTGCACGAGTTCAGGTAGAGCCAAGAGCTACCGTAGGCAAGTGCTGCTAGTCATGGACACATTTTATTTCTTTGAGTCGTTTCGACGTGGATCGCTATGTTTTCACAACAATCATAATATTGTTGTGTTTATTGCTCTGTTTCAATGTGTGTACTATGTTTTTCGTTCTTATATGTTCTGTTTCAATGTGTGTATATATGTTGTCCATTCTCATCTTCACAGATAATTTGAGTAGGTATGGGTATATCTACTTGATGAAACACAAGTCTGAAACATTTGAAAAGTTCAAAGAATTTTAGAGTGAAGTGGAGAATCATCGTAACAAGAAAATAAAATTTCTATGATCTGATCGCGGAGGCGAATATTTGAGTTACAAGTTTGGCCTTCATTTAAAACAATGTGGAATTGTTTCACAACTCACGCCACCTGGAACACCACAGCGTAATGGTGTGTCGAACGTCGTAACCATATTTATTAGATATGGTGCGATCAATGATGCCTCTTACTGATTTACCACTACCGTTTTGGGGTTATGCATTAGAGACAACCGCATTCACGTTAAAAAGGGCACCATCTAAATCCATTGAGACGACACCGTATGAACTATGGTTTGGCAAGAAACCTAAGCTGTCGTTTCTTAGAGTTTGGGGTTGCGACAATTATGTCAAAAGGCTTCAGCCTGATAAGCTCACACTCAAATCAGAGAAGTGTGTCTTCATAGATACCCTAAGGAAACAATTGCGTACACCTTCTACCACAGATCCATAGGCAAGATCTTTGTTGCCAAGAATGGAAACTTTCTAGAGAAGGAGTTTCTCTCGAAATAAGTGAGTGGGAGGAAAGTAGAACTTGGTGAGGTAATTGTACCTTCTCTCAATTTGGAAAGTAGCACATCGGAGAAATCCGTTCCCGTGATGATCATGAAACTTCGGATCAAGTTACTACTGTACTTCATAGGTCGAACAGAGCACGTTCCGCACCAGAGTTGTACGGTAATCCTGTCATTAGACCATGGCGAACCTACGAACTATGAAGAAACTATGATGAGCCCAGATTCCAATAAATGGCTTGAGGCCATGAAATTTGAGATAGGATCCATGTATGAGAACAAAGTGTGGACTTTGGTGGACTTGCCCGATGATCAGCAAGCCATTGATAATAAATGGATCTTTAAGAAGAAGAAAGACGCTGATGGTAATGTCACCATCTACAAAGCTCGAATTGTCGCGAAAGGTTTTCGACAAGTTCAAGGGGTTGACTACGATGACACTTTCTCCCCTGTAGCGATGCTTAAGTCAGTCTGAATCATGTTAGCAATTGCCGCATTTTATAATTGTGAAATATGGCAAATGGACGTCAAAACTGCATTCCTTAATGGATTTCTTAAAGAAGAGTTGTATATGATGCATTCCTTACATATTAGGCATCAAGATCTATAGAGATAGATCAAGACGCTTGATAAGATTTTCAATGAGTACATACCTTGTCAAGATTTTGAAGGAGTTCAAAATGGATCAGTCAAAGAAGGAGTTCTAGCCTGTATTGTAAGGTGCGAAGTTGAGTAAGACTCAAAACCCGACCACGGCAGAAGATAGAGAGAGAATGAAAGTCATTCCCTATGCCTCGGCCATAGGTTCTATAAAATATGCCATGCTGTGTACCATACCTATTGTGTACCTTTCCAATAAGTATGGCAAGGGGGTACAATGGTGATCCAGGAGTTGATCACTGTACATCGGTCAAAATTATCCTTAGTTACCTAAGAGGACAAAGGAAATAGTTCTCGGTTATGGAGGTGATAAAGAGTTCATCGTAAAGAGTTACGTCAATGTAAGTTTTGAAAGTGGGAGCAATTAGATACAGTAGCTCCATGCATAGCATTGTAGACATAGAAATTTGCAAAATACATACGGATCTGAATGTGATAGACCCGTTGACTAAACTTCTTTCACAGGAAAAACATGATCACACCTTAGTACTCTTTGGGTGTTAATCACATGGCGATGTGAACTAGATTATTGACTTTAGTAAACTCTTTGGGTGTTGGTCACATGGCGATGTGAACTATGGGTGTTAATCACATGGTGATGTGAACTAGATTATTGACTCTAGTGCAAGTGGGAGACTGATGGAAATATGCCCTAGAGGCAATAATAAAATGGTTATTATTATATTTCCTAAATCATGATAAAGGTTTATTATTCATGCTAGAATTGTATTGATCGAAAACTTAAATACATGTGTGAATACATAAACAAATATCGTGTCCATAGTAAGCCTCTACTAGACTAGCTCGTTGATCAAAGATGGTTAAGGTTTCCTAACCATGTACATGTGTTGTCATTTCATAATGAGATCACATCATTAGGATAATGATGTGATGGACAAGACCCATCTTTCAGCTTAGCATATTGATCATTTAGTTTATTGCTATTGCTTTCTTCATGTCAAATACATATTCCTACGACTATGGGATTATGCAACTCCCGGATACCGGAGGAATGCCTTGTGTTCTATCAAACATCACAATGTAACTGGGTGATCATAGAGATGCTCTACAGGTATCACCGAAGGTGTTTGTTGAGTTAGCATAGATCGATATTAAGATTTGTCACTCCGAGTATCGGAGAGGTATCTCTGGGCCCTCTTAGTAATACACATCATAAGCTTGCAAGCAAATGACTAAGGAGTTAGTCACGAGGTGATGTATTACGGAACGAGTAAAGAGACTTGCCGATAACGAGATTGAACTAGGTATGGAGATACCGATGATCGAATCTCGGGCAAGTAACATACCGATAGACAAACGGAATTACATATGTTGTCATTACGGTTCGACCTATAAAGATATTCATAGAATATGTAGGAGCCAATATGGGCATCCAGGTTCCGCTATTGGTTATTAACCAGAGAGGTGTCTCGGTCATGTCTACATAGTTCTCGAACCCGTAGGGTCCGCACGCTTAACGTTCTTTGACGATATAATGTTATATGAGTTGTATGATTTGGTGACTGAATGTTCTTCAGAGTCCCAGATGAGATCACAGACATGACGAGGAGTCTCAAAATAGCCGAGAGGTAAATATTGATATATAGGACGATGGTATTTGGACACCGGAAGTGTTTTGGGACGTACCGGGAAGTTATCGGGTCACCGGAAGGGGTTCCGGGTACCCCTCGGGATGATATGGGCCTTATGGGCCAAAGGAGGAGACAGACCAGCCCACAAGGGGGCTGGTGCGCCCCTCCCATGGCTGGCCGGCCCCAAGGGGAAGTAAAGGGGAGGGGTGGCCCCTCCTGCCTTTCCCTCCTCAGGAGAGAAAGGAAAGGCGGGGGAGGCACCTCCTCCTTCCTTCCTCCCGCGCTGCAAATAAGGAAAGGGGGCGTAGCTTGGGAGAGACCCCAAGTAGGATTTCCCCTACTTGGGCGCCCCCATTGGCTGCTCCTCCCACCCTGCCACCTAGATATATGTGGGAGGGTGTGACGCCCCCGATTTAATCATACACTAATCATGCACGCAAATGTGTACGATCAAGATCAGGGACTCACGGGAAGATATCACAACACAACTCTAAAACATAAATAAGTCATACAAGCATCATAATACAAGCCAGGGGCCTCGAGGGCTCGAATACAAGTGCTCGATCATAGAAGAGTCAGTGGAAGCAACAATATCTGATTACAGCCATAAGTTAAACAAGTTGCCATAAGATGGCTAGCACAAACTGGGATACAGATCAAAAGAGGCGCAGGCCTCCTGCCTGGGATCCTCTTAACTACTCCTGGTCATCGTCTGCGGGCTGCACGTAGTAGTAGGCACCTCCGGTGTAGTAGGAGTCGTCGTCGACGGTGGCGTCTGGCAGCATCTGGTTGCGACAACCAGGTAGAAGGGAAAGGGGGAAAAGGGGTTGAAAAGCAACCGTGAGTACTCATCCAAAGTACTCTCAAGCAAGGAGCTACACTACATATGCATGGGTATATGTTTAAAGGGCCATATCGGTGGACTGAACTGCAGAATGCCAGAATAAGAGGGGGATAGCTAATCATGTCAAAGACTACGCTTCAGGCCACCTCCATCTTGCAGCATGTAGAAGAGAGTAGATGGTAAGTTCACCAAGTAGCATCGTATAGCATAAACCTACGCGGCGATCCCCTCCTTGTTGCCCTGTTAGAGAGCGATCACCGGGTTATATCAGGCACTTGGAAGGGTGTGTTTTATTAAGTATCCAGTTCTAGTTGTCATAAGGTCAAGGTACAACTCCAAGTCGTCATGTTACCGAAGATCACGGCTATTCGAATAGATTAACTTCCCTGCAGGGGTGCGCCACATAACCCAACAGGCTTGATCCCATTTGGCCGGACACACTTTCCTGGGTCATGCCCGGCCTCGGAAGATCAACACGTCGCAGCCCCACCTAGGCCAACAGAGAGGTCAGTACGCTGGTCTAAACCTAAGCGCACAGGGGTCTGGGCCCATCGCCCTTAGCACACCTGCATGTTGTGAACGCGGCCGGAAGCAGACCTAGCCTAGCAGGCGTTCCAGTGCAATACGGCGCGCGCCACTCAGTCGCTGACGTCACGAAGGCTTTGGCTGATACCACGACGTCGAGTGCCCATAACTGTTCCCGCGTAGCTGGTTAGTGTGTATAGACAAAATGGCCAGACTCAGATCAAATACCAAGATCTCGTTAAGTGTGTTAAGTATCCGCGAACGCCGACCAAGGCTAGGCCCACCTCTCTCCTAGGTGGTCTCAACCTGCCATGTCACTCCGCCACAAAGTAACAGTCGGGGGCCGTCGGGAACCCAGGCCCACCTCTACCGGGATGGAGCCACCTGCCCCTTCAGCCCGTGAGGGAGTCTCGGATTAGGGGGTGTCAGGATAGCCGAACTATCACCGTTGGCCGGACTCCTGGACTATGAAGATACAAGATTGAAGACTTCGTCCCGTGTCCGAATAGGACTTTCCTTGGCGTGGAAGGCAAGCTTGGCGATACGGATATGTAGATCTCCTACCATTGGAACCGACTCTGTGTAACCCTAACCTATCCGGTGTCTATATAAGCTGGAGGGTTTTAGTCTGTAGGACACAACAACAATCATACCATAGGCTAGCTTCTAGGGTTTAGCCTCTACGATCTCGTGGTAGATCTACTCTTGTACTACCCATATCATCAATATTAATCAAGCAGGAGTAGGGTATTACCTCCATCGAGAGGGCCCGAACACTGGGTAAAAACATCGTGTCCCTTGTCTCCTGTTACCATCCGCTTAGACGCACAGTTCGGGACCCCCTACCCGAGATCCGCCGGTTTTGACACCGACATTGGTGCTTTCATTGAGAGTTCCTCTGTGCCATCGCCATCAGGTAGGATGCCTCATCTCGTCTTTAAAGACGATACCATCGCCAAAGAAGCCTTGGCCACTGGTCAGACTCTTCGGCTAGGCGGTTTTCTCATGACCGCTAGTTCGGCCACCGCGCCGACGATGACCTCTCGAGTCATCGAAACCAATCTCCATGTTGGTTCGAAACTTGCCGAACAGTTAGATCCGATTGACCTCTCCTCCATAAACGAGCTCTTAGATCACATCGCCGCCCTGGGAGTCGCCACAGACTACGACAGGATCGGGCCTAAAACCGATCTGAGAGAGATCAACTCTCCCTAGGCTACCCATCATGTTGCCGTGATAGAGGAACAATGCGGCGATTCTTCTTCTACCTTAAGGACTAGCTACGTCCGGATTCCCGATCCCTCCATGCTGGATTCCCGCAGAGGGACGGATGTCGATCAAGCCTTGAACTTAAAGTCAGGTGGCGGGTTGGACTCATTGGATAACACTCAAAAATCCAAACTTCTGAGTTCGGAAACTTCTCGTCCCCCGAGTCCTAAATTGGACGGGGTTCCGGATCTAGTTCCACCTGCCCACCCAAACATTAGCAATCTCTCTCGAATTCGGCAAGAGCCCACTGAAACAGTACATCATTATTGGGCCAGGTTCCTCCTGGTTATGAACAGGATAAAGGACTAGCGAGAGGAGGACGCAATCCCAATTTTCTGCAATAATTGCACGGACAAGGGAATCCTAAACGCCATAAGTCGTCGTGAAATTACACGCTTTGCTGACTTGGTGACCATAGTACAAAAGTATCTTTGTGCGATGGAGAGCGCCTGGAAAACCGAAAGTAAATTTTGGGATAATCCGGCCCCGAATACATCCCTAGTCTGAAACAAAAGGGTGCATCATTATCAAGCACCTGGGTCAAATACCAAAAAACCAAAAACCCCTAAAGGGTACGAAACCGTCTTTGGAGGGTTGGCTAAACGGACCTGCAAAATTCATAGCCGCAGGGCGCCACTCCAACTCATAGCCTTCGAGCATGTTGGATACCGCGCAGTGGCCAAAAGTGGCGAAGAGCTTCTAGCTTCGTAATCCCGCCCAAAGCAACACCAAGATGGTGTTAATAGTCTTGAGACTTTCGCATCAAATAACATGCAACGAACACTCCATAACCTTGCCAAAGTCTACCAAGTAGCAACAATAAATCCATGGAGGACACGGCTATTACCTTTAATGCCGGATTTAACCTAAATTCGAACAGCCCGAGCACCGGCCGCATTGGTTCTCGGTCCGATAGTGAATGGGCGGCTTTACGCCTTACTAAGGTACTCATGGATGGCGGCAGCGGACTAAACCTCATCTATGAGGAAACCCTCCAAAAATGGAAATAGACTGGAACCGCATTGAGCGAAGCAGCACAACCTTTAGAGGAATAATCCCTAGCCGGAAGCATGCTGCACAGGAAAAATCACACCGGACATAGTGTTGGCTCACGGACAATTACATGTCCGAGGAGGTCACATTTCAAGTGGCCCTGCTCAACAGCGGATATCATGCTTTATTAGAACGAGAGGCATTCACAATTTTCAAGCTATACCCCATTATGGGTACATGAAGCTTAAAATGCCCGGACCTAACGGAATCAACACTCTTGCTAGTGATCCGAACATAGCACTCATGGCGGAAAACAAGACAGCCGCACTAGCCCTCGAGGCACTATCCAAGCCCTAGCGGCCGAGGAACTCACCGCGATGCGCTCCACGGTGAACGAGGACGATGTGATACTTGATAAAAGATCCAAGTCCACTTCTTTTAAACCAGCGGATGAAATAGTCAAATTCCAAGTCCACCCAACGGACCTCGCAAAGACGGCCTCCATTGGGGCACAATTAAACCCTCGTGTAGACGCCCTTTTCGAGAATTTCTACAAGAAAACTGGGACATCTTTGCCTGGCACCCTTCAGATATGCCAGGAATCCCACTCGGCTGGCCGAGCACAGCCTAAATATCCTCAAAGGATTCAAGCCAGTCAAACAGGCTCTTCGGCGCTTTTCCGAACCCAAGAGATAGGCCATGGGAGAGGAGCTAGCCAAACTTTTGGAAGCCGGATTCATTAGAGATATAAAACATCCGGACTGGCTAGCAAACCTGGTGATGGTACCAAAGAAGGATAAATCCTGGCGCCTATGTGTTGATTTTAAAGACCTTAATAAGGCTTGCCCAAAGGATCCCTGCCCCCTCCCTCGAATTGATCAAATTATTGGCCTTCTGACAGGACCACGACTCATTGTGCTTCCTCGACGCGTACTCTGGATACCACCAAATCAAGATGGCGGAGCTAGACCAAGCTGCAACAGCATTCATTACTCCATACGGCCCGTTCTGCTTCAACACAATGCCCTTTGGGCTCAAAAATGCCGGCGCAACATATCAGCGCATGATTCAGACATGTCTGGCAAACCAGATCAGCAAAATAGTGGAGGCATATGTAGATGACGTGGTCGTCAAAACCAAGCACGTCGAAACTTTAGTAGACGACCTGAGGCTCACATTCGACAATCTTCGAAAATATGACATCAAGCTCAATCTGGAAAAATGCGTCTTCGGCGTTCCAGCCGGAAAGCTCCTGGGCTTCATTGTGTACGGTAGAGGAATTGAAGCAAATCCAGCCAAGATCCAAGCTCTGTCACAATTGGATATTCCAAAAGACCTCAAACAAATACAAAAATTGACGGGATGCGTAGCGGCTCTAAGCCGCTTTATTTCCCGTTTGGGAGAAAAGGCGTTACCTCTTTACCGCCTCCTCCGGCGCACCGAACACTTCGAGTGGACGGAGGCCGCCACGGCCGGACTCGGAGAAATAAAGGCCATTTTGGCAACAAATCCGGTCCTGGCCGCTTAACGTCGGCGAACCAATGCTATTATATATCGCCGCAACACATCAAGTTGTCGGTAGCGGTGCTTTCGTTGTCGAGCGAGAAAGCGACGGACACCGGTTCCCTCTTCAAAACCGGTTTACTATGTGTCCACCGTCCTAACTCCATGCAAGTCCGGTACCCACACTATCAAAAGATAGCATACGCGGTGTTCATGGCATCCCGGAAGCTACGACACTACTTTCAAGAGTGTTCGATAACGGTAGCCTCGAAGTACCTCTTAATGACATTATAAACAACATGACGCCGACGGGCCGGATTGCTAAATGGGCCATAGAGCTCCTTCCATTCGACATAACCTACAAGCCACGACGAGCTATCAAATCGCAGGTTTTGGCCGACTTCGTGGCGAATGGACCGGCGAACTCCCTAAAGAGTACGGCGCATACTCCAATTGGATCATGCACTTTGATGGCTCCAAAATGTTGGCGGCACAGGGGCTGGCGTCGTCACAACGTCCCCAACAGGGGACACAGTCCAATACGTCATTCAGTTATGTATACGGACTCCAACATCGCAGGCGAATATGAGGCCCTTACGCATGGCCTCCGGATGGCGATCTCCATGGGCATTCAACGCCTAGAGGTGCGCGAGGATTCGAACCTCGCAATATCTCAAATAAACGGAGACTTTGATGCCAAAGACCGAAAATGGCAGCATACTGCAATGCGGTCCTAAAAATGTCGGCCGCAGTTCAAGGGCTCGAATTTCATCATATAGCCCGGGATAACAACCAGGCGGCGGATATATTGGCACGCATCGGTGCAAAACGCGATGCTGTCCCACCCAATATCTTTCTGGAACGGTTGTTCAAGCCATCCGTACTATGGGAAGGGGAGTCCGGCAATAACAATCCGGACCCAACCACACTGCCTGACGCCGAACACTCTGACACAATCGGAGGATCTGCCCCCGAGATAACACCCTCCGCTCACGAAGTAATGGCGGTTATCGCCCCGTGGATGGAACCATTCCTAGCCTACCTAACTAGGCAGGAACTCCCCGAAGACCAAAATGAGGCTCGCTGCATAGTACGGCGATCTAAAGCCTATAAAGTCCACGAGGGAGAGCTTTATAAGAAAAGCACTACCGAGTCCTTCAAAGGTGTATCTCCGAAGAGGAAGGGCGCAACCTCCTGGCTGAAATTCATGCCGACCGGGTGGGCACCACGCCGCAGCCCGGGCCCTTGTAGGCAAGGCCTTCCGTACAGGATTTTATTGGCCGACGGCCCGGGCAGATGCACAGGATTTAGTCCAACGATGCGTCGGTTGCCAGCTTTTTGCTAACCAAAGCCACATGCCACCCACTGCCCACAAAACTATACCTATCACCTGGCTGTTCGCGGTCTGGGGGCTTGACATGGTTGGACCTCTTAAGGGAGGAACCCACAAGCAAAAATACCTATTGGTAATGGTGGATAAATTCACCAAATGGATAGAGGCCAAGCCTGTTAAAACGGCCGAATCCGGACCGGTGATAGACTTCATATCGGGGTAGTGCACGCCACGGTGTCCCCCACAAGATTATCACCGATAACGGCACCAACTTCACGGCCGATGAGGTCAAATTATGGTGCAAAAACATGGGCATCAAGCTCGATTACGCCTCAGTCTATCACCCTCAAACAAACGGCCAAGTCAAACGAGCAAATGGTCTAATCATGAGCGGCATTAAACCCAGACTAGTGCGGTCCCTCAAGGAATCTAACACGCACTGGGTTGAGGAGCTCGACTCCATACTCTGGGGGCTGCGGACCACGCTGAATCGTACTACCGGATTCACACCATTTTTATGGTGTACGGCACAGAGGCAGTCCTGCCCTGCGACATAATACATGACTCACCTCGCGTGCGCATGTATGAAGAAAGATAAGCCGAGCTCGATCGGCAGGACAGCTTGGACGCATTGGAGGAGGAGCGCGACGTGGCAAAAGCTCGTTCCACATTCTATCAATAGCAGGCTCGAAGATATCAAAGCAGGGAAGTACGGGCCAAAGCTTATAACGTTGGCGAACTAGTTCTCGCTCACGGACAAGAAAAAGGACAAACTCAAGCCCAAATGGGAAGGTCCCTTCATCATCGACCTAGTCCTGACCGGCGGAGCATACCGTCTGCGAAACGCATCGGATAACCGACTCGAGCCGAACCAATGGAACACAGCCCGTCTACGAAGATTCTACGCCTAAGTGCCGGACTCCAAGTTCGTCTCCTTCCTCCGTCCACATTTTTTATTTTTGCTGTCTTTTATGTCTCTCCTTCCTCCTCCTTCTTTTTTGCAGCCTCTAGAGGCTCGTTTGCGCTTTGTTCGCACATATTTGACGCGCTGTCCGCGCTCATTATACCTGGGGGCTTCTTTAACAGAAGCTTATTTATACGGGCTTTATGCCCAACACATGCGTTAAACTTCCGCATGTACCTTTTATTCACCATTATATGCATCGATATGACTTAAGTTTTGGCCAAGCTGGGTTGCTGGCTCACATGCTTACCCCTACATTCCCGATTGTTCGGCTAGGTGGTAAAGGGAGCACCTCTGCGATTATTACTGCCGGGTCAGCCGGATGTGTACCTCGACTGGGTGAAGCCGAAGCTAAGCGTTCTTAAGGGAATATTCGGTCGGTGAACTAAAAGATGATTTTTAATTATTTACCCATCTGCCCCCGGATGATTTTTCTGCTTTCATAGCAGCTTTGACATGCACTTTAGGGCATGCATCCCAAAAAAGGAACCCTTAACGGAACCATTCTCCTGGAAGATGTTTCTTACTACCCATGTAATATAACATAACTAGTTGGGCACTTGTCTCGATACAACACTAATGACCCCTACGCCTTTGTCTCCATGCATACCACGGTTCTTATATAACCACGAAGGTATTCGGACACACTCCGGACTATTGGGTCACGAGGTCGGCGAAAAGGTCTGCTGTGACAAAGCGATCTACAATCCGGCTAGAAGACATTTTCATGTCATATTTATTTACAAAGTCAACTTGACTCATTGTATTCCTCCTCAATGCCATCTAACAGGCTATCTAATTTACAATCTTGCTGAGAATACTTGGCGGCCAATTCTACTTGGCCGTACACTAAGCTTACAGGGATCTCTATCCCATCAGGCCCCACAGGTCCGACCTCGGCCATGTGGTTTGGGTCAGCCTTCGTGTAGTGCGTCTTTACCATGGCCCAGGCCTCCCTGGCGCCTTGACTGCAGGCCGATATCTTCCATAGCCGGAAGCGCCGCCGTGCTCCTTGAAGCCGCTCTGCCAGCTCCCCAATGCCTTCGGGTAGGGAGATAGATGGCCACAAGGCCTGGCCAATGCCTTTCATCACCTGCCGGACTCGTTCGTCAGCTGACGCAGTTCGGGAAGAAGATCACCTGAATAACTGGGCATTTCCTCCTCAGGACGACCTGTGAGCAAACCTACATACATGTTTATGTTAGTCTCCTTCCTCTCCGAACTCTTTCAAAGTTCGTTCAAGCACTTACTGAAAATGTCGCGACGAAGCCGCCGATTCTCCTTTACGGAGTCAGACAACTGGGCACGAACATCCTTTAGTTCCTCGCCCAGCTTGGTGTTGGCGTCTTGGAGGCTATTTTTCTCCTGTCGCACTCTCGTAAGCACGCTCTCGCCGGCCTTTAGCTGGCGCAAGAGCTGCTGCTTGTCCGGATCTAGTCCGACGCCATCTGCAATATTTTTGTCAGATTTACACACACGCCGCACTTCATTAAGTATTTATCTTCTGAAGCGTATATTACCAGAGGGGGTCTCTGTGGCTCCTCCCGTAGCGGCCAGTGCGGCCTCAAGTTGGGCCTTGCACTCTTCAAGCTCCTGGGACAGTCGGGTATTCTTTTCTGTAAGATCCTGCATAACAAATGATCCTTAAATCAGTTATTCTAACTATTTTAAGCCTCGGGGCTACTGGCATATATAACTGTCAAATTTCCTTACCCGTATGTCCTTTACATACTGCTCCGTGGCTCTGGCTAGACCATCTTGAGCTGCACGGAGGTGCGCATCTCCGGAATCGAAGGCATTCAAGGCCTCTTGGGAGAAACACGCGTCACGAAGAACTGTCCGGCGGCGCCTGTGATTCAAGGCGCTCTCCACCTCGGAGTTGGTGGCGGAAAACCTGTCGGCATCCTCTATCGAAGGAGCATCTGACACACGTCTCGTGCTCGCCTCAGCCTCCGGACCCGGCTTTGAAGCCTGGCCGGTGAAGGTTCGATTGGCAACCTCTCCGGACTCAGTCCGTCGAGCGCTCTTTTTCCTGAAAAGAGCACCAGCGTTAATCGCTTTCCGTGAATCAATCACGGGAGTATGGTGACCACGCCATACCGTTGCAGCGGAGTTTCGATCCGGACCGCACTTCTTTTTAGCCTCTGAGGCCGCCTTTGCCGTTTGTTGGCGGCCACTTGTGAGCTCGGCTTCCTGCCTCGAAGGTACCCCCTGCGAAACACCTTTGGTATACGGTGATCAAAAAATATGCATGTGTGGGTCATTATCAGGGTTTTGGGACCTCGGTCTCAGTTACCTGTGAGGCTGAGAGTATTCCGGGGTAATCGGCCGTAATGGCAACCAAAGCATTGTCGATGCTAAATTGGGAGAACACCCCGTCGATCAACTCCACCTTTATATCCGGATCCTCTTCGGAGGTCGGATCGAGGGACCGTTCCGGATCCTCGGGTTGTGGGGCGGGCTGTGTATCTTCTCCACAGTCCGGCGCAGTTCCTACGCAGAAACCATGAAATGAGATATTTAACCACGGGAACATGGATCAGACAGGTCACAAAGATATTTGCTTACCCAGCTTCGAGGATTATTCAAGAAAACTCCTTGATGGATTGACACGGAGGAAATCCTCCTCCTCCCTTTATACATAGCAGCATAAGATCTTCACCAGTTCGGTGACCGATCCCGCCCTTTGCGGCCATGGCGGGTGGTATCGTCCTCCCGTTGAAGTCCCACATGGGTGGCCCCTATATTGGAGCGGCTGCACCCCTCATAACGTGGTGCCATGACTCCAATCATGGTTAATCCGGCATGAGCCAGTAACCTTATTCGGCTCATCAAATAGAGGACGTCCTTGTCATCTTCCCTCCGGGGGCTCCGAGGGCGCCAGCTTAGGCGCTTCTTCAGAGGAGCATTGCTGAACTCCGGAAGGCCGATCCGAACAGGATCCGGCAGCGAGACATCCTCCATATAAAACCATTCAAGGCCGGTCTTGGACGCCTTCTTTGGGGTTCCGGATAGGTATCCGTCCCGGCGATGTGCCATAGCTCGGCTCCGCCCACTTGATATATTGACCCCTCATGAGAACGGGGTACTAGGCAGAATAATCTCTTCCACAGCCCGAAATGAGCCTCGACGCCTAAGAACAGCTCGCAGAGGGCCACGAAGCCCGCAATGTGCAAAATGGGCGGCGTGGTGGTGCAATGAGGCCGTAAAACTCCAAGAGCCCCCGGAGAAACGGATGGATTGGAAATCCGAGTCCTCTTACTAGATAAGAGATGAAGCAGAACCGCTCTCCTTTAGAAGGATCGGGGACACTCTCCGCTTGCTTTCCGCCCTTGTAGGTGGCGAGTCCGGCTCGAACCGGAACCATGAAGGCCGGGGGAAGAAATCCCTTGGTTTGGAGTATAACTAGCTCGCTATCTTGGGACTGAGCATCTCTCCCAATTTCGGGCTGAGGGCTGGGAGCGCGAGAGGAGGAGCCGCGTCGGTATCCATCTTTGGAATGGGCTTTGGTCAGGGGCGCTCCGATGAAAGCTCGCGAAGGAGGGGTGGTGACTCAGATCTAGATCCTCGCCCCTTTTATAGGCAGCTCATTTGCGCAGCTAGGGGGTAATTATAAAAATACCCTTGCCTTTCGCATTCATTCAAACACGTGGAAGATGGCCATTATTGGGCGCAGAAGCCAAGGAGCGCAGCATTTATCAGAAGCCAGACACTATTCGACAGGTATATGGAATTTGGAGCAGAACCCGCCTCACAATGCCGAAGACAATCAACGCGTCGGACTCATCGTCATTGAAGCCTGGTTCGGGGGCTACTGAGGAGTCCGGATTAGGGGTGTCCGGATAGCGAACTATCACCGTTGGCGGACTCTGGACTATTAAGATACAAGATTGAAGACTTCGTCCCGTGTCCGGATAGGACTTTCCTTGGCATGGAAGGCAAGCTTAGCGATACGGATATGTAGATCTCCTACCATTGTAACCGACTCTGTGTAACCCTAACCTATCCGGTGTCTATATAAACCGGAGGGTTTTAGTCCGTAGGACACAACAACAATCATACCATAGGCTAGCTTCTAGGGTTTAGCCTCTACGATCTCGTGGTAGATCTACTCTTGTACTACCCATATCATCAATATTAATCAAGCAGGAGTAGGGTATTACCTCCATCGAGAGGGCCCGAACCTGGGTAAAAACATCGTGTCCCTTGTCTCCTGTTACCATCCGCCTAGACGCACAGTTCGGGACCCCCTAGCCGAGATCCGCCGGTTTTGACACCGACAGACCCCATCTTCGAACAGTATCATAAGTAATTTAACAGTATAAAGTATATAGTGTATGCCCGTGATCACCTCCCGAGTGATCACGGCCCAGTAGTATAGCATGGCAGACGGACAAGAGTGTAGGGCCACTGATGGAACACTAGCATCCTATTCTAAGCAGTAGGATAGCAGGTAAGGGTAACAACTGTAGCAACAATGACAGGCTATGCAACAAAATAGGATTAACCGAAAGCAGTAACATTCTACACTACTCTAATGCAAGCAGTAGAGGGTAGAATAGGCGATATCTGGTGATCAAAGGGGGGGCTTGCCTGGTTGCTCTGGCAAGGATGGGTCGTCAACACCGTAGTCGAACTGGGGGGTCGTCGGCAGCCTCGGGGTCTACCGGAAAGAAGTAATGGAGGGGGAACACAATAAATAACATAGCAATCAAAGTATCACAAAGCGTAGCATGGCAATACGCGGTGCTAGAGGTGACCTAACGCAGTAGGAGGTGATACCGGGTGAAGGGGGGAAACATCCGGGAAAGTATCCCCGGTGTTTCGCGTTTTCGAACAGATGAACCGGAGGTGAAATGTTGCAGGTTCACTATGCTAGGGACGCGTGGTGGACGAACGGGCTACGTATCTGGATTAAATCTCGTGCGTTACGGGCAACTTTCATGTACAAAGTTTTTCCATCCGAGTTACGGCTTATTTTATATGATCTTTTTAAGTTTTAATTCAATTTTGGAATTAACAGATTTTAATTAATTAGAAAAGGTAATTATTGGGTCAGCGTGACATCAGCATGATGTCAAGAGGTCTCTGAGTTGACTAGGTCAACCCTGGCACGTGGGGCTAGTTCATCATAGGTCTCAGGTTAATTAAACATGGTTAAATAGTTAACTAAATGATTAGGTTAATCTAATACATAATTAATTAAGTTAGTTAATTATTTAATTAATTACTTAATTAATATTTTTTATTTATTATTATTTTTAAACTCTTTTTTTATTTAAAACGTTCTGGGGCGTGGGCCCCTCGTGTCATGGGCCCAAGGCCTTAGCGGGCGCATGGGTGGTGGCTAACGGGGCGGGGCCCGAACGAGAGGGCGGACCGGCCGCGGCGAGGTGGAGAATGCAGGCGCCATAAGCGCGCCGACAGCCACTGGCGGGCTCGCCCGGCCGGCCATCTCCGGCGAAGGAAGCCGGCGCGGAGGGGTGCGATTCTTGACGGCAGACGCGAGCGGCGTCGCCCGAATCTGATGGTGGCGCGCCCGATGTCTTGGCGGCCGGCGTCGGCGGCAACGATGGCGGCGTTAGGAGGGGAGCCGTGGGTGCACGGCGGTCGTGGCCTCGCTGGGCGCCAGCGTCTGGCGGCAAAAAGGCTGGTCTTGCGGCGAGTCACGAGGCACCATGGCCTTGGCGAGAAGCGGCAGCGGCAGCAGGATGCCGGACGACGCCGGTGGTAGCGTGCAGCGATGGCGAGGCCTTGGAGGGCGATGGCCGGTGCAAGGAGCATGGTGAGCGACAGAGAGGGGAAGAAGAGGCCGAGGGACTCACCGTGGATAGCAGAGGACGAGGCAACGGGGGTCGAGGAAGGGGTCGGGGACGAGGCGGCGAAGAGGAGGCAGGCCGGTGGGGAGGAGGAAGCAGGCCGGCGAGGGAGGTTCGGTGTCGTGGCCTCCGGCGAGGTGGCGATCCGGGTGGCGCTAGCGTCGGGGCGATGTGGGGGTTCGTTCCCCCGATCCCGATCTGGATCGGGGAGAGAGACGTGGGGAGTGGGGGGTGTGCGATCGGGGGAGTTAGGGTTTCCCCCTAGTGGGGATATGGAGGGTGGTTGGGCCGGTTGGTGGGTTAGCCGGCTGGGCCGTCTGGCCCAGTTGGCAGGGGGTTCCTTTTCTTTTATTTTTGCTTTCTGTTTTATTCTTTTCTTTTTACTTATTATTCCTTTACTGTTTTCTATTATTTCCAATATACTTTAGTTTTAGTAAAATATAAAGTTAGTTCCTAAAATAGTGTTACTACATATTCTAATGCCACAAAAACTTGGGCAACTAGATAAAATAGTTTAATATTTTATTAATCGTAAAAGGCATTTAATTAATTGTTTTGCTACTGTTTTATTTACTTTGGGACAATCAAACACTTCCAAAGAGGTTGGTTTCTCCTCCATAATTACATATGCATTATTTGGCTCGCTCCGAACATTTTAGTTTTAAGATTGGAAAACTTTTATTATTTGTTTGATTTTGAATTTGGATATGAATCGGTTTTGAACTAACACGAGATTAGCAACAGTAATCATGGTGACATGGCATCATTAGCAAAGGTTTACTGTAGCTTGATTATCCGGGCGTCACGGAGGGGGGCGCCTAGCACATAACAGACAATTGCCTAGCCGTGTGCGGCCCCCCCTCCACCGTTTACACCACCGGTCATATTTTCGTAGTGCTTAGGCGAAGCCCTATGTAGATCACTTCACCATCATCGTCACCACGCCGTTGTGCTGCCGGAACTCATCTACTACCTCGTCGACTTGCTGGATCAAGGAGGCGGAGGACGTCACCGAGATGAATGTGTGCAGAACGCGGAGGTGTCGTACGTTCTGTACTTGATCGGTTGGAGCACGAAGAAGTTTGACTACATCAACCGCGTTGGTAAATGCTTCCGTTTACGGTCTACAAGGTTACAAAGATACACTCTCCCACTCTCGTTGCTATGCATCTCCAAGGATAGATCTTGTGTCTGCGTAGATTTCTTTCATTTTCCATGCAACGTTTCCCAACAGTGGCATCTGAGCCAGGTCTATGCGTAGATGATATGCACGAGTAGAACACAAAGAGTTGTGGGCGGTGATAGTCATACTGCTTATCACCAATGTGTTATTTTCGGCGATATTGTGGGATGAAGAGGCCTGGACCAACCTTAAATGTCCGCGCACATGAGACCGGTACCACCGACTGACATGCAACTAGTTTTGCATAAAAGGTGGCTGGCGGGTGTCTGTTTCTCCTACTTTAGTTGAATCAAATTTGACTACGGCCGGTCCTTGAAGAAGGTTAAAACAGCAAACTGTGGGTGTCTGTTTGTCCTACTTTAGTTGAATCACATTTGACTACGGCCGGTCCTTGAAGAAGGTTAAAACAGCAAACTTGATGAAGCCCGTAGCAGCCACGTAATACTTGCAACAAGAAGGTAGAGGATGTCTAACTTGTTTTTGCAGGGCATGTTGTGATGTGATATGGTCAAGATATGATGTGATATATGTTGATGTATGAGATGATCATGTTTTGTAATATCGACAATCGGCAGGAGCCTTAGGGTTGTCTCTTTTGTGTATGAAGTGCAAGCGCCATGTAATTGCTTTACTTTATCACTATGCGTTAACGATAGTTGTAGAAGCAATAGTTGGCGTGACGACTGATGTCTACTATGCAACTTTATTCTTGTAGACATGTGTTGGGCCTCCAAGAGCAGAGTTTTGTAGGACAGTAGCAGTTTTCCCTCAAGTGAATGACCTAAGGTTTGTCAATTCGTGAGAGGTGTAGGATGAAGATGGTCTCTCTCAAACGACCCTGCAACCAAATACAAGAAATCTCTTGTGTCCCCAACACACCCAATACAATGGCAAATTGTATATGTGCACTAGTTCGGCGAAGAGGTGGTGATAAAAGTGTAATATGGATGGTAGAAATATAATTTTTATAATATGAAAAAATAAAAACAGCAAGGTAGAAAATAGTAAACGGGCACAAAAACGGCATTGCAATGCTTGAAAATGAGGCCTAGGGTCCGTACTTTCACTAGTGCAACCTCTAAATAGTGCTAATATAATAGGATCATATAACAATCCCTCAAAGTGCGACGAAGAATCACTCCAAAGTTCCTATCTAGCGGAGAACATAAGAATAAATTGTTTGTAGGGTACGAAACCACCTCAAAGCTATTCTTTCCGTTTGATCTATTCAAGAGTTCGTACTAAAATAACACAAAGCTATTCTTTCCATTTGATCTATCCTAGAGTTCATACTAAAATAACACCAAAGCAATTTCATATTCATAATACTCAATCCAACACAAAGAACCTCAAAGAGTGCCCCAAGATTTCTACCGGAGAAACAAAGACAAGAACATGCATCAACCCCTATTCATAGATTACCCCAATGTCACCTCGGGAATCCGCGAGTTGAGTGCCAAAACATATATCAAGTGAATCAATACGATACCCCATTGTCACCACGAGTATTCAATTGCAAGACATATATCAAGTGTTCTCAAATCCATAAAAGTATTCAATCCGATAACAATGAAATCTCAAAGGAAAAAACTCAATTCATCACAACAAGATAGGGAGGGGAACGACCACATGATCCAACTATATTAACAAAGCCCGTGGTACATCAAGATCGTGACATCTCAAGAACACGAGAGAGAGAGAGAGAGAGAGAGAGAGAGAGATTAAACACATAGCTCTTTGGTACAAACCCTCAGCCCCGAGGGGAGACTACTCCCTCCTCATTGTGGTGGCCGCCGGGATGATGAAGATGGCCACTGGAGATGATTGCCCCCTCCAGCAGGGTGCCGAAATGGGGTCTAGATTGGTTTTCGGTGGCTCTGAGGAGGCCCAAGTGTGAACTTCTGATCTAGGTTAACCCCAAGGGTTTCTGGATTTTTTTGGAATTTATAGTGTAAACAGGGGGTGCGGGAGGCCACCGAGGTGGGCACAACCCACCTGGGCACACCTGGGCCCCCAGGCACACCCTGGTGGGTTGTTCCCCCCTCGGGGCACCCCCCAGGTGCTGCTATGGCCCAATGGGTGTCTTCTGGTCCATAAAAAATCTCCAAAAAGTTTCACGGTGTTTGGACTCCGTTTGATATTGATTTCCTATGATGTAAAAAACAAGCAAAAAACAACAACTGGCACTAGGCACTGGGTCAATAGGTTAGTCCCAAAAAATGATATAAAGTTGCTATAAAATGATTGTAAAACATCAAAGAATGATAATATAATGGCATGAATACTTCATAAATTATAGATATGTTGGAGACGTGTCAAGATCCCCAAGCTTAATTCCTACTAGTCCTCGAGTAGGTAAATGATAAAAGAAATAATTTATGAAGTGTGAATTCTAGCAATGTGCACAAGTTTGATGAATGATAATTCCAATCACTTTTCCTAGCATCATAACAACAATTCTTTCTCATAAAAGTTCTCATGTTAAAGTAGCAACCAACTCACATGTTAAGGTTCAAACAATGAAGTCACTTGAAACTCAACAACATATGTTCTTAGTCACCAAGCAATTGCAATTCAACTTGTTCAATGGAGTTTAAGTAAGAGCTCCACATACTCAACCATCTTATAGTCTTATATGATTTCTAACAATCATCGCATACACATGAGCAAAACGTTTCAACCAGACACATAGAAAGATAGGGGCTTATTGTTTTGCCTCCCAACGTATTCACCTCAAGGGTGACGTCAACAATAATAACTCATGCTACCCATATCCAACTGGATATACGTGCATAAAAGTAAATATTGAAAAGTAAAAGATAGGCCCTTCGCAGAGGGAAGCAGAGGTTGCCATGCGCTTATTTGTTTGTATGCTCAACCCCTTAGTGCAAAAGGACGTCACGTTATATTGCCCCTTATGATGGAAACCTTTATTATGCAGTCTTTCACTTTTATTCTTTGCCATCACAAGTTCGTACAACGCTCAATTTTCTCTTACACTAAATGAGCTAACACTTTTAGAAGCAATTTTTATTGCCTTATTGCACCGATGACAACTTACTTGAAGGATCTTATTCAATCCTTAGGTAGGTATGGTGGAATCTTGAAAATAAGATTTGGGTTTAAGGGTTTTTTGATGCACAAGTAGTATCTCTACTTGGTGCGGAATTTTTGGCTAGTAAACATGGGGGGCAAGTGTAACACCCCCGGTGTAATGATGCTACAGTAACCCCTGGGGTTAAGTTAATTGTTTTGCTAAACATGTGCCTGATCATTATTGTCTCATGCTCTTTCACATTCCAGTTGAATTCAAATTCAAATTCGGTGTGGAATTCAAAATGCTCAAACATGAAAACTAAAATGTTCATCATGTGGAAAGTATTCTTCTGGTAATATTGGTGGTGAACCAACATTTTTGCAAAGGGTTTAAGTGGCCTAAACTACTTATAACAGTGACCTAAGCAATAAATTAAATGCCCTTTTAATTTATAAAATTGGCAACTATTCCAAAAGCCTCCCAATCTTTTTGAGGCAGTGCACTTTAATTCTTTGAGATTGTTTTGGCCGGTGGCATAATTTTGCAAAGTCAATTGTGGCTAAAAGAAAATGCAAAAGCTGCTTTGGAAAAGAAAGAAAAACAACAAAAAAAAGGAAAAGAGAAGTAGAGGGAGAGAGAGGCCCTCTGCCTCACTCGAGCTTGGCCCACCCGAGCCAGTGGCCACCACAGCGCCCCTTCCCATGGGCCTCGGCCCACCACAAGCCCGGCCCCTCCCCGGTCGCTCTCCCTCCCTCCTGTTCCCACAGTGCGTGTCGCTCACAGGCACGTCCCGCCTCGACCACCTCGCCGGCGCCAACGCCGGAGGGATAAAAGGCCCGACGCCTCGGCCTCCACCCATCTCCCCACTTGCCCCCCCTCTCGCTCGCCTTTGCGCCTCCCTCCCCAGATCCACCTCTCCCTCTCCTTCGTTTTGGAGAGGAGGCCGATCGCTGCCGCCGTGCCTCGCCCGTCCTCGCGCCATCGGCGTCGTTCGCCTCGCCATCGTGCCCATCATCGTCTCTGCCGCCGCGTCTACCTCGTCCCCCCGTCCGTGGCGAGCCGAGCCACCGAGGTGCGGATCGAGGCCCCCTTCGCCTCATGGCCGCGAACTCCGTCGTCTCCGGCAACTACTGCTGCTACTAATCTTACACCAGGCCACCTTGTGCCTCCCCGGTGAGCTCTCCTACCTTCTCCCTCTCCTTGCCGACTTGGCGCGCTCCCTAGCTGCTTCCCCACGTGCGCCCGAACGCAGCGCTGCGGAGCTCGTCACCGGCGAGTCTCCGGTGACCAGTTGGTCACGGGCGTATGCCCGTTAGCTTCACCGCGCCGCGGAACACCTTCCTAGCCTTTCTCCCCGGGTCGTAGCACGCCGTAGCTCCATTTCATCGTCAACCGTAGCCGCTCCACCGCAAACCTCGTCGCCGACGCCGTTTCCGGCCAAGTCCGCCTGGGCCACCACCGCAGAACGATGCGGCTTCGTCCGCTCGTTCGAACGAGCTAGGACACGAGCCCGGAGACGCCCCGTAGCTAAATTCCCCCCCGCTGGCCGTGCTTCCGCCGTGGTTTTTGCCACCGGCGGCTAGACGCCGGCGCTCGCGCTGACGTGGTCGACCGGGGCCACCCCCCAGGGTCACTACCTGGTGGTCCCAGGGGCCCGGGCTGGCCAGTTGACCGAGGTCAACTTTGACTGGGCAGCCCCCAGTCACTGACTGGTGGGACCCGTCCGTAACTCTAATTAAATTAGTTAACTTAATTAATCTAAACTAACGAGTCACTGACAGGTGGGCCTAGAGTTTAACTAACTAGGTTTAGGTTAGTTTTAACTCTGTTTAAACCCGCTGTCTATGACAGGTGGGTCCCCCATGTCAGTTTTGACCAGTCAACGTCCTGTTGACTGCTGACATCACTCCTACATCATGCTGATGTCATTTTCCATTTCTGTTAATTTAAATAATTCCAGATTATGTTTAAAACTTAGAAAATTCATATAAAATAATCTGTAACTCCGATGAAAATGTTTTCTATATGAAAGTTGCTAAGAAAAATCCAACGAATCCGGATACGTGGTCCGTTCATCTGTCGCATTCCCCTAGCATGCTGAACATGGAACTTTCCCCCTCTTTTCCCTTGTCCGGAATCCACCTAACGTCGGGAATTCACCCTCGGATGTTTCCCCTTAAATGCATAACGTGTAGTACCGCGTTAGAGCATGCCTAGCGCTACATATCGTCATGTCATGCTTAGTGTTACCTCTGTTTGCTATGTATTTACTGTTTCTTCCCCCTCTTCTCTCCGGTAGACCCCGAGGCCGCTGATGCCCCGGTGATCGACTACGTCACCGACGACTCCTCCTTGCCAGAGCAACTGAGCAAGCCCCCTTTGATCATCCCGATATCGCCCATTCCATTCTCTCATGCTTGCATTAGATTTTGCTACTGTTATTGTTTGCACCTATTCTGATGCATAGCCTACTTTTGTAACATGTTGTTGTACCTTACCTGCTTATCCTAAATTGCTTAGTATAGGTTGGTTAGAGATCCATCAGTGGACCCCACTTTGTCCCGACTACCCCGCTGGATTATCAGAAGACCCGATCAACGAGATCGAAGACCAGGCCCCGACACCGCACATCACTTCCCCTTAGTTGCTTGACACTATTGGGTTACTATCGAGTACCGAGGGTGAGACCTCATCAGCACTTCTGATGTTAACCCTGTAGTGTAGTTATTCAGTCGTGGTCATCGAGGGTGATTTCCTCCTTAACCACTTCCGATACGACTCTGTCGTGCGACCCCTCAAGTGTGAACCTCGAGGGTGATTCCTCTTACGTTCACCCTGATGATTACATCTAGTGGAATTCATCGGGTGTGATTCCTCGGGTTTTCCCCTTGATGTTTGGACACACGGTTACTTGGACTTTACCGCTGTTACTTGGAAAGACGGGTCGACCCTGAGGGGTACCCGCGCGTGCTTAATTGCGAGTGATGTGGAGACGGGTTGACCTGGAGGGTGCCCGCGAGATAATTACGAGGCGTGGCCGGGCATTCCTAGCCCTTGCTGCAAGTCCTCGAGACGGGGCAACGGGGTCACATCTTTCGTCAGTCTCTGCTTGTACCGCGCATTCCTAATCCACTACGATTTGGATATTTGATCCGAGGGGCCTCTGGCCTGATAGCACTAACCATCACGTGGGCATAGAATGGGCGTTACTGCGTCAGATACATCACCAAGCTTAATAGACGTCCAATCGAGCGGCGCGCTGTGGTTGGACCGGTAAGCTCACGCCTTTTTAGGGAGGTAGCTAGGTCTGCTCACCGGCGGCGTTACAACGCGTCAGGAGTTCAGGGAGATGGCCCATGACCCCACAGGGGCATAGGTTTAGTCCGGCCTGTTGGCCTCTCTATTAAGCCTAGGTCGGGTTGCGGCGTATTGTTTGGCCGAGGCCGGGCATGACCCAGGAAAGTGTGTCCGGTCGGAGTTAAGCGAGCGTGGTGGGTAAGTTGGTGCACCCCTGCAGGGAAGAAAACATCTATCGATAGCCTGTCCTACGGTAACGGACACTTGGAGTTGTATCCCGATCAATACAACTAGAACTGGATACTTGTGGTGAGAATTTGATGGTGATGAGAACTGGATGGTGATGGTAACTGGATAGTATGGCTCTAGGATATCTTTCTCGCAGGGAGTCGAGAAAGGATCTCCGGCCGAGGTTGATAACACTACTACTTTACTTTATGCTACTCTATTCCCTCCGGTTGCTGCAAGATGGTGGTTTCTAGAAGATGCTAGTCTTCGATAGGACTAGGCCTTCTCTCTATTACGGCATTTCTCAGCCCAGTCCACATATACATCCTTCCTTTGATAATGTTGCATATGTAGTGTAGATCCTTGCTTGCGAGTACTTTGGATGAGTACTCACGGTTGCTTTGCTCCCCCTTTTCCCCCTTTCTTCTTCTTTCTGGTTGATGCAACCAGATGACGGAGCCCAGAAGCCAGATGCCACAGCCGATGCTTACTACTACGTGGAGGCCGCCGATGACCAGGAGTAGTTAGGAGGCTCCCAGGCAGGAGGCCTTGCCTTTTCGATCGTTGTTGCTTTTGTGCTAGCCTTCTTAAGGCAAACTTGTCTAACTTATGTCTATACTCAGATATTGTTGCTTCCGCTGACTCTTGTGTATTCGAGCTTATGTATTCGAGCCCTCGAGGCCCCTGGCTTGTAACATAAAGCTTGTATTATTTTAAATTGTGTCTAGAGTTGTGTTGTGATATCTTCCCGTGAGTCCTTGATCTTGATCATACACATTTGCGTGTATGATTAGTGTACGATTGAATCGAGGGCGTCATAGCAAGCAGCACATGTTGAAGGATCTATGACAATATAACTTCTATGTGAATATGAACAAACATAAATCATTACATTGTATTCCTTGTCCAACGTCAACAATTTTGGCATATAACATTTTGATGGAGGCTCACAATCACAGAAGATTTCCAAGATAGTGTATTTGCATGTGAAAGTTCTCTTCCTTATACTAATTATTCGTGTATTGCTTGTATGACCAATATTGTGATTGTCAAGCCTCAAAAGATTTCACTTTATAAACCCAATGTGAAGCTACCACTAGGCATGATATGATTTGAACTTCATGACATTCAATTTATTCAACAATTCACTCATAGGATATAAAGTGAAGCACAAGAGGAATTCCATAGAAAAGAGCTTCATTGACGGGATGTGAATGCCGCTTACTTAGCCTCCCTGGCAACTATTTGAGGACTCTAAGTATTTTATTATAATAGAAAGCACCAACAAAATAAAATGACATTCTATGAATAGCACACATCATGTGAAGAAGCAAAAACTTAGGCTCAACCGATACTAACCGATAATTGTTGAAGAAGAAAGGCGGGATGCCTATTGAAATATTATTTTTGGGTGCCTTGGGCATACCCAAGCTTGAGCATTTGTGTCTCCTTAATTCCTTTTATATCATGGTTTCCCTAAATCTAAAGAACTTCATCCACACAAAACTCAACAAGAACTCGTGAGATAAGTTAGTATAAACCAATGCAAAAACCTTATCATTCTCTACTGTAGAAAATCACTAAAATTATTATTCAACATTTCATACTAAATGCCTCTGCATATTTAATAATCCTATCCTCAAATAGAATCATTAAATAAGCAAACATATGCAAACATAACAGCAATCTGCCAAAATAGTATAGTCTGTAAGAATGCAATAGTATCAATACTTATTAAACTCCAAACATTATGAAAAAAGTTCCTCGCTGTAGAAAATTTATCAGATCTTATTATGCAAAAAATTTCAACATTTTATCACATTCTGACTTTTCTAGGGAATTATTGCAACAACGATAAACTTTCTGTTTTGAAACAACAACATATATACTTGCAAAATAAGCATAGTAAAGGCTATCAATGCCAATTTTATTGAAATAAAAGATGAAAAACATTATTATAAATAACATCAAGCAAATCCTAACAAAATAAAATGATGCTCCAAGTAAAACTCAAATCATATGTCGAATGAAAACATAGCTCCAAGTGAGGTTACCGATAATGTTGGAGACGAAAGAGGGGATGCCTTCCGGGGCATCCCCAAGCTTAGTTGCTTGGATATTCCTTGAATATTACCTTGGGGTGACTTGGGCATCCCCAAGCTTAGGGTCTTCTCACTCCTTATTCTTCTCATATCGACATCTCGCCAAAAACTTGAAAACTTCAATCACACAAAACTTAATGGAACTTTGTGAGATAGGTTAGTATGATAAAGAGCAAACCATTCCACTTTTGGTACTGTCAAAGACAAGATTCATAAATCACAAAGTGCATACTATAGAATACAATTTCTACAATTTATATTGAGCAATATAAGCCATAGAAACTAGAAAACAAGCAAACTATTCATTGAAAACAGAATCTGTCAAAAACAGAACAGTCTGTATTAATTTGTACTCAAACCATACTTCTGCTATGCCAAAAATTCTGAAACAATTAGGACCACGTGAGAAATTTTTATATTAAACTTATTCAAAAATAATCAACTCAAAATCACTATTTTGTTAAAAATAAGAATTATTTTCGTGAGCGCAAAAGTTTCTGTTTTTCAGCAAGATCAAATCAACTATCACCCAACATGATCCCAAAGGGTTTACTTGGCACTTTATTGAAACAAAAGCAATAAAACATGATTACTATAGTAGCATAATCATGTGAACACACAAAAATTACTGCTCCCAACAAGCGCTTTTCTTTAATGCCTTTTAACTAGGCATGATGATTTCAATGATGCTCGCATAAAAGATAAGAATTGAAACACAAAGAGAGCATCATGAAGCATATGACTAGCACATTTAAGTCTAACCCACTTCCTATGCATAGGGATTTTGTGAGAAAACAACTTATGGGAACAAGAATCAACTAGCATAGGAAGGTAAAACAAGCATAAATTCAAAAGTTTTTAACACATAGAGAGGAAACTTGATATTATTGCAATTCCTACAAGCATAAGTTCCTCTCTCGTAATAATTTTTAGTAGAATAATGAAGAAATTCAACGATATAACCATCACATAAAGCATTCTTTTCATGACACAAAAGCCCAGAAAACTTATTACTCTCCACATAATAAAATTTATTCTCATCAATAATTGTGGGAGCAAACTCAACAAAATAACTCTCATGTGATTGGAAATTAAAATCATGATGAAAAGTTTCATGGTTATAATTATTCAATATAGCATACATGTCATCACCATAATCATCATATATATATAGGAACTTTGTTGTCATAATCAATTGCAACCTCCTCCAAAATAGTGGATTCATCATTAAATAAAGTCATGACCTCTCCAAATCCACTTTCATCAATATAATCATCATAAATAGGAGGCATGCAATCATCATAATAAATTTTCTCATCAAAACTTGGGGGACTAAAATTATCATATTCATCAAATATAGCATCCCCAAGCTTATGGCTTTGCATATCATTAGCATCATGGTATTCAAAGAATTCATACTAACAACATTGCAATCATGCTCATCATTCAAATATTTTGTGCCAAACATTTTATTGACTTCTTCTTCTAACAATTAAGCACAATTTTCCGAACCATCATTTTCAAGAAAGATATTATAAAGATGATCAATAATATGATGCAACCTCAATTCCATATTTTTTTGTAGTTTTCTTTTTATAAACCAAACTAGTGATAAAACAAGAAACTAAAAGATTCAATTGAAAGATCTAAAGATATACCTTCATGCACTCACACCTCCCCGGCAACGGTGCCAGAAAAGAGCTTGATGTCTACTACGCAACTTTATTCTTGTAGACACATGTTGGGCCTCCAAGCGCAGAGTTTAGTAGAATAGTAGCAATTTTCCCTTAAGTGGATGACCTAAGGTTTATCAATCCGTGAGAGGTGTAGGATGAAGATGGTCTCTCTGAAACGACCCTGCAACCAAATACAAGAAATCTCTTGTGTCCCCAACACACCAATACAATGGCAAATTGTATAGGTGCACTAGTTCGGCGAATAGATGGTGATAAAAGTGTAATATGGATGATAGAAATATATTTTTATAATCTGAATAAATAAAAACAGCAAGGTAGCAAATAGTAAACTGGCACAAAAACGGTATTGCAATGCTTGAAAATGAGGCCTAGGGTCCGTACTTTCACTAGTAACACCTCTCAACAGTGCTAATATAATTGGATCATAAAAAAATCCCTCAAAGTGCGATGAAGAATCACTCCAAAGTTCCTATCTAGCGGAGAACATAAGAATAATTTTTTTGTAGGGTAAAAAACCACCTAAAAGCTATTCTTTCTGTTCGATCTATTCAATAGTTCTTACTAAATAACACAAAACTATTCTTTCCGTTTGATCTATCCTAGAGTTCGTACTAAAATAACACCAAAGCAAATTCATATTCATAATACTCAATCCAACACAAAGAACCTCAAAGAGTGCCCCAAGATTTCTACCGGAGAAACAAAGACAAGAACGTGCATCAACCCCTATGCATAGATTACCCCAATGTCACCTCGGGAACCCGCGAGTTAAGTGCCAAAACATATATCAAGTGAATCAATACGTTACCCCATTGTAACCACGAGTATTCAATTGCACGACATATATCAAGTGTTCTCAAATCCATAAAAGTATTCAATCCGATAACAACGAAATCTCAAAGGGAAATACTCAATTCATCACAACAAGATAGAGAGGGGAAACACCATATGATCCGACTATATTAACAAAGCCCGCGATACATCAAGATCGTGATATCTCAAGAACATGAGAGAGAGAGACTAAAAACATAGCTACTGGTACAAACCCTCAGCCCCGAGGGTGGACTATTCCCTCCTCATTGTGGTGGCCGCATGGATGATGAAGATGGCCACTAGAGATGATTCCCCCCTCCGGCAGTGTGCTGGAACATGGTCTAGATTGGTTTTCGATGGCTACAGAGGCCTGCGGCGGCGGAACCTGATCTAGGTTAACCCCGAGGGTTTATGGAATTTTTGGGAATTTATAGTGTAAAGAGGGGGTGCAGGAAGCCACCGAGGTGGGGACAACCCACCTGGGCACGCTGAGGCGTGCCACAGTGGGTTGTGCCTTACTCGAACAACCCAGTCTTTGCTTTCTGGCCCAATGGGTGTCTTCTGGTCCATAGAAAATCTCCAAAAAGTTTCGCGGTGTTTGGACTCCGTTTGATATTGATTTCCTGCGATGTAAAAAACAAGCAAAAAACTTCAACTGGCACTAGGCACTGGGTCAATAGGTTAGTCCCGAAAATGATATAAAGTTGCTATAAAATGATTATAAAACATCAAAGAATGATAATATAACAGCATGGATACTTCGTAAATTATAGATACGTTGGAGACGTATCAACGACCTCGACACAACGACGCTACGATGGAGATCAAGGTGTCAAGCTGGTGATGATGGAGATCATGATGATGCTTTGGAGATGGAGATCAAAAGCACAAGGTGATAGCCATATCATGTCACATATTTTGATTGCATGTGATGTTTATCTTTTATGCATCTTATTTTGCTTAGAATGGCGGTAGCATTATAAGATGATCCCTTCACTTAATTTCAAGATAAAAGTGTTCTCCCTGAGTATGCACCGTTGCTATAGTTCGTCGTTTCGAGACACCACGTGATGATAGGGTGTGATAGACTCTACGTTCACATACAACAAGTGTAAGACAGTTTTCCACATGCAGAATACTTGGGTTAAACTTGACGAGCCTAGCATGTACAAACATGGTCTCGGAACACTGGAGACCGAAAGGTCGAACGTGAGTCATATAGTAGATATGATCAACATAGAGATGTTCACATCAAGACTACCCCATCTCACGTGATGATCGGACATGGGTTAGTTGATTTGGATCATGTATCACTTAAATAACTTGAGGGATGGTTATTTAAGTGGGAGTTCACTAGTAATTTGATTAATTGAACTTAAATTTATCATGAACTTGGTATTAATAGTTTTTACATATCTATGTTGTACATCAATAGCTCGAGATATAGCTCCCCTAATTTTTGATGTTCCTAGAGAAAACTAAGTTGAAAGATGATAGTAGCAATGATGCAGACTGGGTCCATAATCTCAGGGTTATCCTCATTGTTGCACAGAAGAATTATGTCCTTGATGCACCACTAGGTGACAGACCTGTTGCAGGAGCAAATGGAGACGTTATGTACATTTGGCAAGCTCGATATGATGACTACTTGATAGTTTAGTGTGCCACGCTTTACGGCTTAGAACCGGGACTTCAAAGACGTTTTGAACGTCATGGAGCATATGAGATGTTCCAAGAGTTGAAGTTAATATTTCAGACTCATGCCCATGTTGAGAGACATGAGACCTTTGAAAAGTACTTTGCCTACATGATGGAGGAGAATAGCTCAGTCAGTGAGCATTTACTCAGAATGTCCGAGTACTACAATCGCTTGAATCAAGTGGGAGTTAATCTTCCAGATAAGATAGTGATTGATAGAGTTCTCTAGTCACCATCACCAAGCTACTAGAACTTCGTGATGAACTATAATATGCAAGGGATGACGAAAACGATTCCCGAGCTCTTCGTGATGCTGAAATCGGTGTGAAGGTAGAAATCAAGAAAGAGCATCAAGTGTTGATGGTTGACAAGACCACTAGTTTCAAGTAAAAGGGCAAGTGAAAGAAAGGGAACTTCAAGAAGAATTCCAAGCAAGTTGCTGCTCCCATGAAGAAGCCAAAGCTGGACCCAAGCCCGAAACCGAGTGCTTCTACTTCAAAGGAAATGGCCACTAGAAGCGGAACTGCCCCAAATACTTGGCGGATAAGAAGGATGGAAAAGTGAACAAAAGGTATATTTGATATACATATTTGTCGGTGTACTAGAGTAGGGGTACCCTAGTATCCCGAACTTGTGCACGGGCAGTTGCAGCCCTCCGCGGCAAGGCTTACCGGGTGACCGCCAAGGTCCTCCGTGGTTCCTTTGGAGCCATTCAAGAACAAAGTATTCAAGCCAAGGAGACAAGGCCCGGCAAGAGGAGCTTGCCGGGAAGGCCACCCAAGGCACCTAGGAGACAAGGCCCGGCAAGAGGAGCTTGCAGGAAGGCCCGATGAGCGACAAGCTTCCGGACGCGAAAAGACAACAACCGGCAAAGGCGCTTGCAGCAGACCACCACTCAGACCAAGGCTCCAGCACATCCACTAACGTGTTGCCACAGGACCTTTCCGGTAGCGTGGCAAGAGGCCGTGTGGCCCGGTGGCGGCGCGATGGCAATGACAAGTTTGCCATCGTGGCAAGCGGTGGCGCCCCCGGTCCCTTCTGCCTTTATTAGAGGCGGCGTGAAGCGGGCATTTAACGCCTTTGTCCCTCGCCGTCGTGGTTAGGTATGATACACTGTACAAGTAGCTGTACCAACCACTCCTTTTCCATTTTTACCCTTGTCTACGTTGCCACCTGTCGGAGACCCCTTTAGCATATAAAAGGAGGCCCATGCGCAACGTAGGGGGAGGAGGGAGGAAAGGGTTTGAAAGGTTTGAAGCCAGAGAACACTCACGCTCGGTCTCGTTAGTAGCTTGTGTGTACTGTAGCACTCAGCGCTCCTGAGCAAGAACTCAATACACTCAGACATGCAGCAGTAGGAGTGTTATCTCTCCGGAGAGCCCGAAGCTGGGTAAACTGCTCGTGTGCTTCGCCTCGATCTGCTCTTCGTGCGACCTCCGCCCGCCGAACCGAAGGGGCTCGGTCCGCCGGTCCCATAGGTGTTCGTGGGCCGATCGGCTTCCCGACATCTTTGGCGCCCGGGTAGGGGGACGGACGAGATTGTGTGAACCTGATCCGGCGTCCACACGAAGCTAGATCTTCATCATCTTCATCGACATGCCACCGAAGAAGAAGGCTTCGGCGGCAGATGTTCCGTCTGCTGTCGAATCCACCACCACCGGAGCAAGCGGGTGGTGGGGTAGACGCCGCGTAAGAATGGACGTCGACGGGGGAGCCCACGGTGCTGCCAAGTCCAAGGACAAGGCTGCGCAGACCTCGGCGTCCTTACATGCACCGCGCCCATCTCAGGAGGCGCGGGACCGACAGCGTCATGGTATTCACAACGCCATACGCTCGTTGGACCAAGATCGAGCTGGTGGATCTCGGGATGCTCAAGACCAGCATGCACGCCAACATGCCGGCGCGAGCGAGGCACGGTCGCTCGGGCGGGATACTGCTCCTTCTAACATAGTTAGAAGTCCGAGCATATCCCGCTCCTCGTGCCGTTCGCCACTGCCACCCACTACCCCAGCAGAAGCTCTGGCGAGAGCTCAACTGCTCCTGGATTACCCTCCAACGGCCGACAAGGTCGATGAATGGAGGCCACCATTCAGAGTCTCATTGGCTTTGCCAACAGCGACGCTCCGCGGCAGCCAAGTGCATCGCTGCCGCGGCAGGACTGCCAAACACGAGCCGGTGGCGACGAAACCGGTGGGGGTGCAACCACCATGCACTCTCCGCCCCGAAGGCCAAGATCGCCGACTCGCCGGATCCACCTCGGCAAAGAACTCCACCGCATCGCCGGATCCACGAGCTCGTCGCGATCAGCGCCAAGTTCTTCACGAGCGACACCAAGAAGACGCTCGAACTCGCGCCGAGCACCAAGAGAAGCGCGGCGTCAATCCGACCAGCGCCGGGCCCTCTGTCGACATGCATGCGCCCGGGGAACCAGCGACTTGCCGTACACGGTAGGTTGCCCTGCGTTCACTCGTGAGCTGCGGCAAGTCCAAAGGGCCTAGCAAGAAGAATTTCAAGCCGGACATACCGAGAGAAATGCGAGCGGCAAGACGCATCCGTCGGAGTTCCTCGACATCTACACCATCGCGGTGCAAGCTGCCGGGGCGAGACGACAAGATCCTGGCCAACTACTTCCCGGCGGTGCTCAAGCCCAATGTCGATCCTGGCTCATGCACTTGCGGACAACTCCATATCCTCTTGGGCAGATCTATGCCATCAGTTTGTCGGTGCCTTTACGGTGACCACAAGCCCCATGGCCAAGAAAGCAACCTTCATCTGCTCGCCCGGAAGGAAGGAGAGCCCTCGCAAGTACATTCGGAGATTCAGCCACAGACAAACAACATCCCAGATGTCCACCCTGCGCGGTAATCAGCGCGTTCCATCGAGCGTGCGAAACCGCAGAGATGCGGGAGGAGATGGCGATGTGCAAGATCGTAGACGTCGATGAGCTATATGCCCGGGCCGACAAGTGTGCACGTCTTTGAGGAAGGAGGAGACTCCCGGAGAGAATCTTGAAGCGGGGGATCGATGGCGAGGAGACCGCCCGGCAAAGAAAAACCGGTGCGGAACAACAGGAAGAAGAAAGGAAAAGATGTGCTAGTTGTTGAGCAGTCCGCAACGGAGGTGGCGCCAAGAAAGCCAAAGCTGGTAGCTCCGGCAAGGAGGTTGCCGCTGGCACCAACTGCCAGTGTGGCGGTCGCCGACAAGCGAGACGGCTCCAACAAGCGATCTTGCAAGATCCACCGCACCAAGGGCCATGACCTCCGAGCTGCAAAAGGTCGAGCAGCTTGTCGAGCAGCACAAGGCTGAATACGAACGACGCGACAAGGAGAAGGCCCAGAAGGTGCCGGAGGAGCTAGCAAGAAACATCCCGGCCGAGGAGGACGCCAGCGGCCAAGCGGCGGCAAGGAGACAGACCTCCCCGCGGCCGCGACAAGGATGAAGACGACGACGATGATGAAGACATGGATGATGACGAGACCGATGAGCAGGAGTTCCAGAAAGCCACAGAGGTCCTGTGCGTTGACGGCGGTGCCTCTCTGCATACTTCACACCGCCAGCTCAAGCAGTGGATGCGGGAAGTCAATGCGGCAGAACCATCCGTCGAGTCATGCAAGCCCCTGAAATGGTCCAGCACGCCTATCATCTTTGATATTGAGGACCACCATGATCGCGTAACTGCGGTCGGGTGCTTGCCGATGTTGGTTTCACCAACTATCCGCAACCTCAAGGTCACTAAGATGCTAGTTGACGGCGGGGCCGGCTTGAACCTGATCTCCTCCGCGGTGCTCCAGAAACTCCGGATCCACGATGGCGAGCTCGAAGAGACCGCACATTCCAAGGAATCAATCCGGGAAGGAGCAAGCGAAGGAAAGATCACGTTGCCGGTGACATTTGGCAGCGAAGTTGAACTTCAGGACCGAGAGGTCACTTTTGACGTTGCTGACTTTCCATTGCCTTACAATGGGATACTTGGCCGTCAAAGACTCGCCAAATTCATGGCAGCCTCTCACTATGCATACAACATGCTAAAGATGCCGGGCCGATAAGTGTCATCTCTGTCCTGGCGACAAGAAGGATGCTCTTATCTGCGCCGACAAGATCTACCGGAAGCAGCGGTGCAAGATTACCAAGCCACTTGCCGCTGAAGCTCCCGGGGCAAAGAAGAAGACCAAGTCCGGCAAGAGCTCTGATGCCCACTCCGGCAAGCGCACCTCTTCGGAGTGCTGCGCTACCGTCGAGGATGCACCATCGAGCTCCACCGGCAAGTGTAAGAAGACGATGGCAGCTCCACCAGAGACCAAGAAGGTGTCCGCCAAGGAGGACGGCAGCCGTGGTACCTTCACCATCGGTGCCACTCGACCCTAAATAGGAAGGCGCGCTCATTGCTTTCCTGCAGGCGAACGTCGGCGTGTTTGCGTGGCAACCGTCGACATCCCGGTGTTCCTGTGAAAGTAATTGAGCACCATCTTGCCGTTTGTCCTCATGCGCGCCCGTCAAGCGAAAGTCGAAGGTGCAAGGAGCGCCAAGAATTCATCACGTAAGAAATCAAGAAATTGGAAGCAACAGGCCTTGTCGAGGAGTGCTCCATCCTACGTGGTTGGCCAATCCTGTAGTTGTACGCAAGACAAACGGGAAATGGAGGCTTTGTATCGACTTTACCGATGTCAATAAAGCTTGTCCCAAAGACCCATTTCCCTTGCCGCGCATCGACCAGATTGTTGACTCCACGGCCGGATGTGATTTGCTTTCATTTCTAGATTCATACTCAGGATATCATTAGATCTTCATGGCAGAAGAGGATGATGAGAAGACCGCATTCATCACCCCATGTGGCACATACTGTTTCGTACGGATGCTTTGGGGATGTTTCGTACGATTTTTTCCTTACTGAATCTTTGGTAGATCCAAATTAACTCTATTCATATGTGAAACCTGTTTCTGTCCACACTTAGCAGATTTTCCAGTTCTGTCTCTTCCTGCTAAGGGCGGTTTAACTTTTTGATAGCTAATCCGCCATACTCCATTAGTCCTTAGTTAAACCGGAAGTTGGAACTGACTGCCAAACTACCGGTTTAGCATTATATAATATGTCTGAACCGTTAATGGTGAACCGTTTTTTACTTTTCCTTTCGCAGTCTCTTCTTCCGGAATGGCCAAACAATTCTCAGCTTGCAATTGGGTCCGGTCCAAGATCACTGAGACGCAACTCAATGGATATGTCACCACCGGGCGCTTTAGCCTCCAAAATGTCCTCCATTGGCGTGTTAGGATACCGAATGCCCTCCTGAACCTCAAGAAGGCGAAGTAATTGTGTTTATGCAGCACTTAGACCGGGATTCAGCCCTTGGGATCGAGATTCTTCCGGATGTCCTCGCAAGTTTCCAACTCCATCCACAAGATATTGGTCCGAACTCATGTCCAATATATGCAATTTCCAAGTTTTCTGTGAAGTCTATCTTCAAGAAGAACCATCTGTGGAGCTGTTCCGGGATTTCTTTCATTTGAACCGCCGTACGGAGTTTTCTGATGGTCCTAACACGGAACTGGGTGGCGTTTCAATCCAGAAAAGGAAGGAAGTAGACTTTCCTCACGCAAAACACCATAGCCATCCGAAAGATTGGAACCAAACCTGGTTTTATTGCCGGAATACCGCTCCTGACAGCGAGAACCCCTTGCCGGGCTACCGCCCTCACTGGCTTAGCAACCATCACCCATTGCCTTTACGCTTGACCGCCGCAGAATGGAAGAATTTTGCGCCTCAAATTATCAAACTCCGGGCTCTAATGGCCAATGGCTTAACTGGTATTGACCTTGTTCGATGTTGGGTTTCTTGGGGCATCTTGCCATTAAGCCGCCGCCCCGGATTGATGCACGAATACACTGGTAGCGTCAAAGACCCTCAAAGACGTCATGAGCTAGCAATAACTGAGCTTGAAGTCACTGAGACAGTGAAGAAGATGCTCGATGAGCCGATCTCCGTCTGCAGCCAAACCGGGTTGGCCCCATTACGTATTTCCAACAAACCGCTGCAGTAAGGCTCCGCTCATCGCTCTTCTAATGTTAATGCCTTATGGATATATATTAATCTGTGTTACATCTCAGGCCAACAGCTCCTTCAACAAACGAACCAAACCGGCCCGGGGTCCTCGTGTAAAGTCCAAGACCACCAAGAAGGCTGGTAAGAGGAGAACCGCCGAGTCTTCTGATCCGCCAGAAGAAGAATAATCGGAAGCTGAGGTAAAGCTTGACTGACTTTGTCTCTTTTTATCCTTCATCCTATTGACAGTTTCAATTCCCAGGATGATGCTGAAGCCAGTCATGCCGATCCTGTTGAGGTAATCCTTCTTTCTTCCGAATCTGATCTTGTGCCATTTAAAAGAATTACGCCGCACAGTCCGGAAAGTGAAAAAATCTCACTCCGTGCTCATTTGAATCGAACCTTTCTTTGAAGACACAGCAAATGAAGAGCGCCCGTCTGACCCGGCACAGCTGTCAACAAATTACATCGTCCGGTTTACTCCGACACCCCAACCTGAAGCGTCGTCCAGAGGTGATTTGTTCTCCTGAAAAGCGTTATCCTTTGAAAGGTTTCTTCCGATGTCCTCTGAATCTGTCTGATCCGAATTATCAGGCCTCTGCCAACTCATCTGGCGGTTCATCAACCACGCAACTGCCTCCTCTGAAAGTTGCTGCGGGGTAAGCATAATGCTCTTTTTTGTTTTCTTTGCATTAGCCGGTTCATCACATTCTAACTCTGAATATTGCAGCACCAAGGCTCGCTTAAGTAAGAAGGCGAAAACCCTTGACCCTCATGGATGCTGATCCGGAGAAGACTCCGAGCACCATGGCGAAAAGCACGAAGTTGCTAAAACAGTTCTGCCGGGTTGAACCAAGACGACAATGCTAAGCCGCCAGAGGCTGAACCGACGCCCAAGTGGAAACATCACATCCTGCTCCACCGAAGTTACGTAGTGGAACAGTGTAACGAGTTCTTGAAACGTCGAGCCTGGGTATGAAAACACCAAGCCCAAGGAAGAATGCCAATCCGCCAGCCCGGTCAAAGATGATGATGTCGTAGTGACGGGCACCGCCTATACCGCCCCTGGCAATCCGGTCGCCCTATCAAAACACAGTGCCAAGGAAGAATTTACTGCCATGAGTAAAGAGAAGGGAAAAACCGATCTGCCGACATGATAACTTCTACGCCCAAGAACTTCACTCCGGCTTCTGAACCGACTCTACACAAGTCGTGACTTCAAGCCGCACAGTGAATCGTATGAAGGAACGCTATGAGGTAAGGAGTTCTTCCTTTCTTGTACTTTTGTTGTGTAGTAGCCCCCAAGGGCCGGTTCAACTTAGCATAGTTAAACCGGTACTTTAGCATGTATCACCATAGCAAGATGAGATCAATTAGCCATTAGCCCCCAAGTGCCAAGTTGAATACTTGTATTGAGCTTGGGACTTCATAATGAAACAACTAACGTGATCCATTTTTATCGAGGCGAGATAGACCAAAGAAACCGTACAACTCAAGGACCTTCGTGCCAATCAAGACTCAACAAGCGAGAAACCACCAAGGCCAAGGGACGAATTGAAAACTGCCTTGACCACTATGGAGCAGCTCAAGGAGTGGTATAAATCCGGCAGGCCAACCGGGAGACGGAGAAGGCCGGGCTGTTGAAACGGGCTGAAGATCTTGAAGCGGCTCTTAAACCGGTGATGAAGAGCTGACGTACTAAAGCGCCAGATTAATGCCATGACCTCTGCGATCTTTGGTAAGAGATTTTTCACTGATTACTATTCCGTTTTGATATTTCCGCCAGTTTAACCTGAGCTGTCTTAAATCGGTATAGGGAAGCGTATTGCTCATCTGGGCTCTGATATGCGGAAGAAGCTCAAAGGCTGCATACACGCTGATTGAGCAGAGTATACCGCACCCAGCGAGTCATATGCGCTACATCGTATGATAACACAGCGCCGTCCTTGATCAAAGATACGCTGGACCGGCTATCCATGATTCCGGCACAACTTGGAGAGTTGAAGCGATCTGCGGCCCGGGCTGGCACTTTATTGGCTTTAACGCGCGCCAAGGCGTGGATAGAGGACCTTGATCCGGCTGACATAGCCAAGGCTTCCCCAGCGCTTAAGAAAACGGCGAAGCCTTTGATAATGACGCCCTCAAACGAATAACAAAGGAGATGCATCCTCTGGCGAGTCAACTGGCAGCAGAAGCCAACCTGGCGGTTTACCGCTCTTTCTATGATGCAAACAACAAGCGGGGTGGAATTTGTCATTCCAGAAGTGCAGAACCTTGTTCCTCCAATCCGTAAGCACACTTATGCCCCTGACGTTGATCCGGCTGAGCTTATAAGTGAAGAGGTTGTCTTTCAGGCTTTAAACCGGATTGACTGGTCTACCACTGACTTAGGCCATTGGGTGATGAAGAGGAAGAAGCTGAACCGACGCCAGATGACCCATCTTCTTCACGTCAACCCGGCGAGGAAGCTTAATCCGTCAAGCCGGTTGATGCATCATAAACTGCTAGTCATAACGCCTTTCGAAATGTTGGGCCTCGGAAGGCCTTGTAATAGAATAGCCAGCACCTTTGTTTTTGAATATAACTTTTATGCCTTCAGTCTGCAACCTTCGCACAAAGGTGCTGATACTTTTGATTGAATAATCGAAACCTTCAATCTATTTTGCCTGCAATCACAAATTCTTAAACTGCCACGGCGGCTTGTGTCGCCAGCCGGTTTGTGACGCTCATATGTATATGTAAGGAAATATTGAGGTATATGATCAAAATTTTGTGATACAAAAATACCTGCCATTCGGGCATGTAGTTGGCTTAGCCAACTGGAAGTGGAGGTTGTATAAACCATTACCCGTCAAAGGAGAAAACAGCTCCTGTATTTATAATGCCGGTTTACCATGTAAACCATGCCGGGTCATGTTAAGCCCCCCCTGTTACTCCATAATGGGACGTTAACAGAAAAAGTCAAACTGGGTAAGTTATTTCCGGATTAACATAAACTGAAAGCCGTCGATTGACTGGCTGAACCAGTTTGAAAAAATGTTATCGGTTTCAAAACGCAAAAAAAAATCAAATAGCAATTTGCAGAAAGAGGCTTTACTGAGCCGATCAGATGGTATTACCATGGTCAGACACGACCAAGCTCCCAATAAGGTGTAGCTATGGTTCAAGTCAGCCAGGTACCCAACTGAAACCGTGGCATTATGCCGATCAAGTGGCGTGGCAATGGTTCGGGTTCGACCAAGCCCCCAAGTGACTCTATGGCCTTAGGCCGATCAAGAGGCATGACTGGTTCAGACTTGACCATGTCCCCAAGTGATCTGGTGGCTTTCGCCTATCAAGAGGTGTCGCATTGGTTTGGATACGACCAAGCCCCCAAGTGATATCTAAAAGCTTCTGACGAGCAAGCTCAAGGGATAAACCGGAGGCCGTCTTAAGACAATAACTCCAAGTACCCAAGCCGGATTTTTACAGAACGGATACCCTGCTTTAGCTGAGGCTCCGGTTTATTGCTTTTATTTATAGTATATACATTGTCATAATATGTACATAAGGAGAGCCGATGGCTCAGGTATAATAAGGCCGAAGATGAGCTATGTTCCACGGCCTGTTGGTCTCCTCTTCGGCGTGCGTGAGTCTTTATGCTCTCGAATATCAATCGGATAGTATGACCCGTTGTGCGATTCTTGCTGACCACAAAAGGCCCTTCCCAAGGTGGGGATAACTTGTGCATATCATGCGGTCTTGAATGAGCGAAGCACCAAGTCTCCTTCTTGAAAGGTTACGGTTACGACCCGTCATTTGTGGTACCGAAGAAGATCTTCTTGGTAAATCGCCGGCGAGCAGCCGCCATATCTCGTTCTTCATCCAGTCGATCCAAAGCATCTTGCCGTGCTGCCTCATTATCTGCCTCAACATAGGCCGCCACACGAGGCGAGTCATGACGGATATCGCTGGGGAGAACCGCCTCCGCTCCATAGATTATAAAGAACGGTGTGTATCCAGTGGATCTATTCGGGGTAGTATTTATACTCCATAACACAGATGGTAGCTCTTCTACCCAACAGCCCGGCTTCCTCTGTAAAGGGACCATAAGCCGGGGCTTAATACCTCTCAGGATCTCTTGATTGGCTCTTTCCGCTTGACCATTGGACTGTGGGTGAGCTACTGAAGAAACGTCAAGCCGGATGTGCTCACGTTCGCAGAACTCCTTCATGGCACCTTTGGACAAATTGGTACCATTATACGTGATGATACTGTGGAAACCCAAACCGAAAATCACCTTTTGATGAACTGAACCGCCGTGGCCGCATCACACTTGCTAACAGGTTACGCCTCTACCCACTTTGTAAATTTGTCAACCGCCACCAACAGTGGGTCTTCTTGTCCTTGGACCTTTTGAAAGGTCCAACCATATCCAACCCCAAGTCGCAAATGGCCAAGTAATTGGAATCATCCTCAATTCTTGGGCGGTATATGAGCATGCCTAGAAAACTTCTGGCAACCATCACATCGCCTGACCAGATCTTCCGCATCGGCATGGGCAGTCAACCAATAAAAACCATGGCGGAACGCCTTAGACGCCAAGGATTTTGTACCGGCGTGGTGACCGCAGTCCCCTTCGTGGATCTCACGCAATATTTCACAGCCTTCCTCAGGGGACACACAACGTTGAAACGCCCCTGACACACTGCAATGATGCAACTCGCCATTAACAATGGTCATAGACTTAGACCGCCGAACTATCTGCCGGGTCAACGTCTCATCTTTTGGTAACTCGCCCCGGCTCATGTACGCCAAATAAGGGAGCGTCCAATCCGGAATGACATGCAGGGCAGCCACCAACTGAGCCTCCGGATCAGGAATAGCCAAATCTACTTCATCAGAAGCTTGGTAATGGATTGTGCGATACATCAAGGAAGACATTAGGCGGGACCAGTTTGCGTTGAGAGCCCAACCGCTTAAAGCGTCCGCCGCTTCGTTCTTCCGACGATCCACATGGTCCACTGATAGCCTTTGAAATGACCTGCAACAACATCCACCTCCCGACGATATGCGGCCATGAGTGGGTCTTTGGAATCCCAAGTACCAGACACCTGCTGGGCCACCAAGTCCAAGTCACCGAAACACTTAACCCGGCTTAGATTCATCTCCTTAGCCATTCGAAGACCATGGAGCAAGGCTTCATATTCAGCTGCATTGTTAGTACAAGGGAACATTAAGCGGAGGACATAACAAAACTTTTCACCTCGTGGGGAAGTTAACACAACTCCAGCCCCCGAGCCCTCCAACTGCCTGGACCCGTCAAAGTGGATGGTCCAATAGGTATGATCCGGCTTTTCTTCAGGCGCTTGTAACTCCGTCCAATCATTAATGAAATCCACAAGTGCCTGGGATTTTACTGCCGTCTGAGGCACATACCTTAAACCGTGCGGCCCAAGCTCTATGGCCCACTTAGCAATCCGGCCAGCCGCTTCCGGTTCTCAGAGTGATATCACCCAAGGGGCTGAATCGACCACCGTGATGGGATGCCCTTGAAAATACTGCTTCAGCTTCCGGCTTGCCATAAAAACTCCATACACCAGCTTCTGCCAATGTGGATATCTCTGTTTGGACTCAATGAGCACCTCGCTGATGTAATAACCGGACGTTGAACCGGATACTCCTTCCCTGCCTCCTTCCGCTCGACCACAATGGCTACGCTTAATCGCCACAGCATTAGCAGCAACATACAGCAGAAGCGGCTCCTTGTCAACAGGAGCGGCGAGAACAGGCGGGTTGGCCAATTGCCGCTTTAAGTCCTCCAATGCTTCGTCGGCGGCTGAACTCCAGACAAATTGATCCGTCTTCTTCAGCATCTGGTACAAAGGGATGGCCTTCTCTCCGAGGCGGCTGATAAACCGCTCAATGCAGCAATCCGCCCGCCAATCGCTGGACATCATTGATACACTTTGGCTTAGCCAGGAGGTGATAGCTGTAATCTTCTCTGGATTAGCTTCAATCCCCTGTTGGACACAAGGAAACCCAATAACTTACCTGCCGAACACCGAAAACACATTTGGCCGGGTTAAGCATCATCTTGTACACCCGCAAGTTGTCAAAGGTTTCTTTCAAATCCTCAATCGGTGTTTCCTTCTTCCTTGACTTAACCACAATATCATCCACATAAGCATGCACGTTACGGCCGATCTGTTCGTGCAAGCAGTTTTGTATGCAACGCTGATAAGTTGCTTGGGCGCTCTTGAGCCCAAAAGGCATAGACACATAGCAGAAGGCTCCAAAGGGAGTGATAAACGCTGTCTTCTCCTGGTCCTTAACCGCCATTTTGATCTGATGATATCTAGAATACGCATCCAAAAGCTCAAACGCTCACAACCCGCCGTAGCATCAATAATCTGGTCAATGCGGGAGGGCGAAAGGATCTGCTAGACAAGCCTTGTTAAGATCTGTGTAATCCACACACATGCGCCAAGTGCCGTTTTCTTAAGGACCAACACCGGATTAGCAAGCCACTCTGGATGGAAAACTTCAACGATAAAACCTGCCGCTAAGAGCACAGCAACCTCTTCTCCAATGGCCTTGCACCTTTCCTTGTTAAACCGTGAAGAAACTGCTTTACGGTTTGTACTTGGGATCAACATTAAGAGTGTGCTCGGCGAGTTCACTCGGTACACTGGCATGTCAGAAGGCTTCCATGCAAAAATGTCCCGATTCTCACGGATGAACTCGATGAGCGCGCTTTCCTATTTAGGATCCAAGTTAGCACTAATGATGAACTGCTTGGACGAATCACCGGGCACAAAGTCAACAAGTTTAGTCTCAGCCGCTGATTTAAACTTCAGATCCGGATCGTGCTCTGTAGTTGGCTTCTTCAACGGGGTCATATCCGCCGGATCAACATTGTCTTTATAGTACTTTAGCTCTTCGGTGGCACAGACCGACTCTGCGTAAGCCGCATCACCTTCCTCACACTCTAAAGCGATCTTGCGGCTCCCATGAACTGTTATCGTCCCTTTGTGACCCGGCATTTTTAGCTGCAAATAGACATAACAAGGTCGCGCCATAAACTTGGCATAAGCCGCCGCCCAAACAGGCGTGGTAAGGGCTTTGAATTTTCACCACTTCAAATGTCAATGTTTCCGATCTGGAGTCATGTTCATCCCTGAAGGCCACTTCCAGAGCTATTTTACCAACCGGATATGCTGACTTGCCAGGCACCACACCATGAAACACTGTATTGGACGGCTTGAGATGTTTATCCGTTAACCCCATACGACGGAAGGTCTCATAATACAGGATGTTGATGCTGCTCCCTCCGTCCATAAGCACCTTGGTGAACTTGTATCCTCCCACCTGAGGCGCCACCACTAGGGCTAGCTGACCCGGATTGTCAACCCCGGGAGGATGATCCTCTCTACTCCACACAATAGGCTGCTCTGACTAGCGTAGGTAATGCGGCACGGCCGGTTCAACAACGTTGACTGCCCGCTTCTGAAGTTTCGGGTCCCGCTTGTCCAAGCTAGTGGTGAAGATGTGATACTGTCCACCATTCAATTGCTTCGGATTGCTTTGATAACCCGACTACTGCTGCTGCTGATTGTAACCACCTTGGTTGTTCTGATTGTTCTGATTGTTCTGATTGTTCTGCCCACCCGGATTACCATTAAACTCTGGACCGGAATTTCCTCCACCGTAACCCGGGCCGGACCCTGAACCGCCGCCGGGGCCTTGATCATACCGGAAAGCGTTGGAACTTTTAAACTCCTGCATAATGTAACAATCCTTCCAGAGGTGGTTTGCTGGCGCCTCCTTCGTCCCATGCTTGAGACAGGGTTGATTCAGCAGATAATTCAACCGGTCCGGATTGTGATTAGGCGCACCACCTCGGTTCAGATGTTTACCCTACCGTTGGCCCTTGTCCTGTAGCGTTGGTGTTGGCTACAAAGCCCATGTTACCATTCGCCTTACGCTTGTTTCCTCCATTACCCGCCGATCGATCTGGCCTCTGGAGTTGTTGTTCTGTTTTCCTTCCTGTATCATGCTCCTCGGACTCGGGATCCTTGGTACTATCAAAATCAGCATACTTCACTAAAACGCCCATGAGAGTACCCATGTCATTGCAAAAACGCTTCATGCGACCCAGCTTCAATTTCAAAGGCTCAAACTGGCAGTTGCTCTCTAGGGTTAAGATTGCGTAATCGGTGTTGATCCGGTCTGAAGAATGTAGGACTTCAAACGCGGGCGCACCCAATGGGTTGTGGATTCTCCCTCGGCTGGACACAAGCCGCCAAGTCCACCACGCATATGGGCTGCTTACAGTGTCTATGAAATTCTGAATGAACCGGGTCCATAGAATCGGGTCCATGAACTGATGGAATTGGGTGGCAAGTTTTTCAACCAAGTACGGGCCGTACCTTCAAGCATCATGGTAAAATACTTCGCACACGCAGCTTCATCCACATCCAGCATCTCCATGGCCATCTCATAGCTTTCTATCCATACTTCTGTAGCCAGATCGGCGGTATAATTGGGCACCTTGCGTGGCCCCTTGAAATCTTTGGGCAAACGTATATTGCGTAAAGCGGGGACGAGGCAAGGCACCCCCAAAGAGCTAGATGTAACTCCAGGCTCGAAGATAGTCGGTCGAACCGGCGCAAGCTGATAATCTTGATGTTGTCTTTGCTAACTCGGCCCCCTCGTGCCTGGCCCGGTCCACCACCTCTTGAGCGTTTCGAAACCACCCGCCGGGTTGTTGCCTTGAGGTGCACCACCGCTTCTTGCGTTACTTGACACGGCCGGTTCATCTGCATGCCTGCTATAGCTCCGGCTCGGGCGGGGGGTGGAGTGGATCCGATCATGGCTGTTTGAATACGCTTCTTGTTGGACCAGAGCCGTCCTAAGGAGCTCTTTGACACGGCGTGTTTCCACCGCCTGTGGTGAATCGCCTTCGATTGGAATCGCCTCCAACCGCGCCGCAGCCGCAACAAGGTTATCCATCGGGTTGGAGTAGTGACCTGGAGGTGTTTGCACAGCTTGAGGAGCGCCGGCATGATGGCGAGGTAGATCTATCACGAGGCTGAATCGGCGCGCCGTCCCCTGTGTGCTTCCACCCGTTCACCATCGGGCGGCGGATTACTGGTCCTCGCCTGGGGTGTTGAAGAGGTCTCTTCCCTCGAAAACCGAGGGCAAACGGGATCTGTACTTTCTTTTCATGACTTCATGCGACACATTCTGATCCAGCATGAGCCTATAAGCCTGCGCATCCAAAGCGGCCCGCTCTGCCACCATCCTAGCGTCTGTAGCTGCCAGATCCGCTTTAGCCTGAGTGATTTGCTCCTTCACCTTTGCAATCTCTGCGTTATGCAGATCTTGATCCGCCGGGTTAGCCTCTGCCATGAGCACATCCAACGCATCAAATAATTACGATAAAACTTGAGCGGCGGGCGCCGCAGGGCCTCCTGCCGGCTGCCACCGCCGTTGTCGAACCGGGCGACCGTTGTCGCGCGGTTGAGGAGTGAAGCGTCGCTTGTGTACCGCCATGAATATTCCAACCCGGTTGGGCAGATCAAAGGGTCCGGAATACTCATACCATCGGAACAGCCCCGATCTGGCCATCTTGCGGAGATCTGAGACTCGATTTCCCGGTCAACGACTCGTCATTAGAGTAGACAACGGTTTCGCCACCAGATGCTGATCCGCCCTCATAGTCTCCTCCGTGGATGACTCCCACGAAAGCACGCCTGACAACCGGTTTAGCCAGAGCAGGATTCTTCGTCGCCCGCTGAGCCGTCTCGACGAGGTCGGTGCAGATGTCCGGCCCTGGCTCACCGATCTTGCCGATGAACACATGTATGCCACCAAAGGGGACCCGGTACCCGTACTCAATCGAGCCGGCCTCGGGGCCCCAGCCTGCATCGTCGATGTAGAGCTTGCCGCGACGACTCTTGGTCATCCGCCCCACAGCATAGCCTACGAGTCCTTCGAACTTGCCTCTAAGATCATCAAACCATCGTGCGATAGCCCCACGGTGGGCGCCAGCTGTCGTGGAATTGTCACGGCAGATGTCCTCATGAAAGGACTTAGTCGTGAGGCCATCGTACGGGTTAACTTAAAGGGGTTAAAGCGGACGCAAAGACCACGAGATTTTATACTAGTTCGCCCCTTCGATGAAGGTAAAAGCCTACGTCTAGTTTGTGATGGGATTGATGTGATTTCGCGACTAGGGAGCAATAGCTTCGCCCTAAGCCTCGAATTGTTCTTATGCGTCCCTAAACCGCCACGGATCGTCCCCTTATATATACGGGTTGACGTCCGGCCGGTCTACAGAGTCCCGAGGCCGGCTCGTACAAGTGTCCGGCTCGGTCTCTTCTTTCTCTTATCTTACAACACAAGTTACATGGTTATGGCGGTTTTACCATTATGGGCCCTAACTCGCCCCTGGGCTCCGGGCCTCTAAACTCTACAGCAATCACCACCTTCCGAGTCTTCGTGGGCCCCAATATTGGCCGAGGGTAAACCGGCCCCTTCTGGGTGGTTTATATTCAGTAGTTACATCCCCAACAGATGCCTTTCGGATTAAAGAATGCTGGTTCAACATTTTCAAGAGTAGTCCATGACGCTTTTGAGCCGCAAATGCACAGAAATGTGGAAGCCTACATGGATGACATAGTGGTCAAAAGCAAGGACAAGGCGACTCTGATTCAAGATTTAGACGAAACCTTTGCAAATCTGCGCAAGATTAACCTCAAGCTCAACCCTGAGAAGTGTGTGTTTGGAGTCCCTTCCGGCAAGCTTCTCGGGTTCTTCGTGTCTCAGCGGGGAATTGAAGCCAATCCCGACAAGATCAGGGCCATTGAGCAGATTGAAGCACCAAAGCGCGTCAAGGATGTACGAAGACTTGCCGGTTGTGTAGCTGCTCTCAGCAGGTTTATCTCTAGGTCTGCTGAGCGCGCCCTGCCATTTTTCAAAATTATGAAAAAGGCAGGTCCGATGAAATGGACTCCGGAAGCGGAGGCTGCGCTGCAGGACTTGAAGAGATACCTATCCTCCACTCCAACACTTGTCGCACCTAAGCCACAAGAGAAGTTGCTATATATAGCGGCAACCAATCAAGTGGTTAGTGCTGCGCTAGTAGCGGAGAGGAGGCGGATGATGTGCTAGCAACCATGGCAGATGCATCCAACGACGAGCGGGGGCTTCACCGCAAGCTCTGGTCCCGACAAGGATGGATCTACGAGACGCATGAGAAGATGCGAAAAGAATGGTGCGGCGCCCGGTTTACTTTCTCGGTTCCCTTCACGTAGGGGCTAGGTCAAGGTACTACTTGTGCATAAATTGCTTTTCGGCCTCCTCGTGGCCTCGAGAAAGCTGCGCCATTACTTCCAGGCACATGAGATCACAGTCGTCACTCGTTTTCCGCTAAAGAGGATACTGCAAAATCCAGAGGCAACAGGCAGGATTGTCGAGTGGGCCTTTGGAACTGTCAAGCTTTGGCCTCAAGTTTGAGAGCACTTCAACTATCCAAAAGCGAGCATTGGCGGAGTTCATAGCAGAATGGGCGCCAACACAAGATGAAGAAATTCCAGAAATGAGCATCCCGTCAAGGAAGCAAGCAAAGAGTGGCTGATGTACTTTGATGGTGCCTTCTCGCTGCAAGGTGCGGTCTTGGGCGTGCTACTTGTTGCACCCACGGAGAGCACCTCAAGTCGTAGTCCAGATGCACTTTCCCAAGGAGCAAGCAACAAACAATACTGCAGAGTATGAAGGTTTGCTTGCCGGTCTCAGGATCGTAGTTGACCTTGGGATCAAGAAGCTCATTGTCAGGGGTGACTCACAGCTTGTCATCCGCCAAGTCAACAAGAGTTATCAGAGTCCGTTGATGTAAGCTTATGTTGATGAAGTGAGAAAGCTAGAAGAGCACTTTGACGGCCTACAAATGGAACATGTTCCAAGAGCTCAGAACGACATTGCCGATGGTTCGTCAAGTGCGCTGCACTTAAGTTACCTGTGGAACCAAGGATTTTTGTGCTCAAGCTGACTCAACCGTCTGTAACGCCATCAACCGGACAGAGCAAGAAGAGGAAGTTAATCTCTGGTGACTATTTTCCGGCAGAGCTTCCCGAAGTCTCCGTCAAGAAGGTCCTCAAGATCAACACCAAGGGTGCTGAGGAGCAGTCTGCTCCAGCAAGCCCTAGGGTTTGTTCCGTTGAAGCAGACGCTCTTGACAAGTTTTGCTCCGGCAAGCTTGCCGGGGAACGTCAAGCTCCGGCTGAGCCGCAGGTTCTCGCCGTGGAAGCAGATGTTCCCGCAGCAGCATATGTGCCTTTAGTCCTTGTTGTCGAGCCGCAAGCTCCATGGGCACAAAGCAGATTGTCCGCTTCCTTGACAGGAGAACTTCCCGAAGATCAAGAAGAAGCGGAAAGAGTAGCCCGGCAGTCAAGTATGTACCAGTTTGTCGACAACACACTGTACATAAGAAGACTCAACGGTGTGAAATTGAAGTGTGTTCACCGGGAAGATGGACAAAAGCTGTTGGGAGAGATACATGGAGGCATATGTGGTCACCACATTGGCGCCAGAGCACTTGCCGGCAAAGCGTTCCGGCAAGGTTTCTTTCGGCCGACAGCCCTCCAGGATGCAACCGCACAAGTAACCAAGTGTGAAGCGTGCCAGTTCCATTCCAAGCAGATACACCAGCCAGCTCAAGCTCTCCAGACGATCCCTTTATCCTGGCCATTTTCGGTCTGGGTGCTCGACATCCTCAGCCCCTTTCCCAGAGCTGTCGGGGGCTTTGAGTACTTGTACGTTGCAATCGACAAGTTCACAAAGTGGCCGGAAGTGGAAGCAGTGAGGAAGGTGACAGCACAGTCAGTAGTCAGGTTCTTTAGGTCGATTGTTTGCCGTTCGCTAACATGATCATCACTGACAACGGCACGCAATTCACGAGCCGCACCTTCATGCAGTACGTCCAAGATCTTGGCACCAAGGTCCGCCCGCTTCGTTGGTCATCCGAGAAGTAACGGTCAAGCGGAGAGGGCGAATGCTGAAGTGCTGCGCGGGCTCAAGACCAAAACTTTCGACAGGCTGCACAAGTGCGGAAAGAACTGGATTGAGGAGCTGCCGGTGGTTCTTTGGTCGATCAGGACGACGCCAAATCGAGCCACCGCCGCAGACACCTTTCGCTCTAGTCTATGGAGCAGAGGCAGTTCTCCCCACGGAACTCGTATACGGATCACCTCGAGTGCTCGCTTATGCTGAGCTTGAGCAAGAGCAGTTGTGACAAGATGACTGCTCGTTGAGGAGGATCGTCTTGAAATTTCTTTGTCTGAGCTGCTCGATACTAGCAAGCTTTTGCGCCGCTACCATAGCCATAAAGTTAATGCCGAAGTCTCGAGGAAGGCGACCTTGTTCTTGGTAGCGTTCAGTCCGCCAAGAATTCCAACAAGTTGACGCTTGAAGTGGGAAGGCCCTTACCGGGTGAAACGAGTCACTAGGCTCAAGCGCTGTCGCCTTGAGACCGAAGATGGCATTCCGGTGAGCAACTCCTGGAACATTGAGCATCTTCGTAAGTTTTACCCATAGAGGCGATTGTTGCGGAACCTGTTCCGGCAACCACCTTTTGTACAAGTCTTGCCGATGTTGCATGTAATCCTTTGTACAAAGCCGGGCGCAGACCCCGTGCATAAGTAAAGCTAATGTGCTTTGCACATCTTGTCAATTTCATGCTTTCTACTTCTATTTTTGCATGCGTTATCTGACACTTTGTGCAGCACCTACCCCCAGTAAGTAATAACGAGCCATAAGGCTCCATATCTTTATTTTCTCTTCTTTCTCTTTCTCAAAGAAAGGAAGGTTCCCTCGCCCACAAGTTTGCCGGGGGGAAAGGAGAAGATAAGGGTGTGGACCAAGCGTCGCTCAAGGAAGTCTAGCCTTACCGGGAAGCAAACGACGGAAAAACTAAGTTGCTAAAGTTTGAGCAATCAGTTTTAAAAATTTTAAGTTATCTTCCTCGAGCGACTGTACTTTGTATGGAAAACCTGTGCTGGAGGAACCAACTCGTAGCTAGTTAAGCGCCTTACTTTGTTTCGAGTCCGCTCAACAACTTAAGTGAGCTGCGACTAGTTGCGACAAGGTTTCTTGTCGGTAGCAACACCACCGCCAGAAGTCGACGTCTCAGACTCGGCCATGCCTGTGTGCTCATACCGACAAGTTCCCCAAAAGCATAGGGCAAAAACATACAAAGGAAGGAACCAAGTAAAGGAAATAACATAGCAATTGCTACCCGAAATAGAGTTATATTACAAGATAGCTTGTCGCAGCTCTAATAGATTGTTCTCATCACATGACCAGCAGCGGCAAGAAAAAGAGAAAGCGGGCGGCCTAATCTACGCGATCGCCCTCAACCCTCTTGATCCCGCTCACCCTGTCCCACGATGGGTGCGACAAGGGTCTTGAGCGCTTCCACATCAAGATCCGGTGGCAAGGACTTGAGGACGTTGGTGAGGTTGAGGCCTGGGTTGCGGAAGGCCACCTTCATCAACACCTTTTGAAGAGCTCCCGCGCAGATCTGGCGCGACTCCTCGGCCAGCTGCTTTGGGATTTCTTCCCGGAGTCATTGGAGGACCGTCACCACGCCCTTGAAGAACAAGCTGAGCTTGGCGCTGGGTTGGAGGTGCTCATCGGAGGAATATCCAAGATCCTCCATCCCCAAGCCCAGCTCCACATCGATGGCTGCAGCAACATCCACGTGACCCTCGGTCCAGTGCTCCACATTCTCCCTAAAGGTATTCTGGGCGGCAGCAACACTCGCCAGCAGCGCCTCGTCGGCCTTGATCTTCTCCTTCAAGGCCACCTCCTTCTCCTTGGCGCCGTCCATACCGAGTCAAGGTGGTCGGCTTCAACTCAAGATCTGCGTTGGAGTCCTTGGCGGCGCTGAGCTCCTTGCTCCTCCCGGCGAGACGGCCCCTGCAGCTTCGCCAAGAGTGTAAGCGTCCTTCTCGCACTCATGCTTGAGTGCAGCAAGCTCCTCGCCGCTCTCCTTGAGATTGGCCTCCAGCTGCATCACCTTCGTCTCCAGCTCCTTCTTGGCGGCCTCGGCAGCTGCGGCGGCATCCTTTGCTTCCTTGAGAGCCCCGCCAAATGTTTGCTCGCGCGTGGCTAGATCCTCCTCATGGCTGTCAAGATTAACCTTCCTCTGCGCCAACTCGCCTTCCTGCATAGATAGCTTCTCGGCGGCAAGCCGCTGTTGCTCATCAGCTTCGGCCTTCTCGAGGAGGAAGGCTTTGCGCTCGGCGAAGTCGCTCCCGCTCCTCTGCCAAGGACCGGAGAGCTTCTGGTTGAGGCCCGGAGCTCCTCCAGCGCTTCTCGATGTCTGCTCCCGCCTTAGCGACAAGCGCTTCCGGGATTCCAGCTTGGCTTGTCGGGCGCGGTTGAGCGATTGCAGCTTCCGCGGTAGCTGCTCCTCCTCAGACTCGCCGCTGCTGCTGTTTGGTGTGACGACCAGCATCAGTCCAGCGGAGGCGAGCAGCTCTTCATCAAAAGTTTCTCCTTCGGCCGGCACCCTGGAGCTCGACGCCCATGGGAGCTTGATGAAGACGCCATCGCCGGCCTTCAAATAGGCGTCGGGCTGGGGCTCTTCGGAGCCCGACGCTACCGCAGCGGCGGAGGGATCGGCGGTCGGCGTAGCGCCTGGCGCTCCTGCGGCCTCAGGGCCGTCAGTGCGATCGCCGGACCCCTCGCCATCTTCTACGGCGAGAGCTTTGGCGGCCTCTTCGCCGGCGGGCTCGTCAGCGCCAGCTTCTTCTCTGATGGCAGCGGCGTCGTCAGTATTGCCGCGCACGTCCTCTTCGCCGGTGGCCTCGGTCTCCATTGGCTCTGTGGCGGATGGATCTGACGACCGGAAAATGAAGAAAAGTCAAGCAAATATTCAAAAAGAAAATCAGAAGAAGAAGAACACAAGGAAAGTTTTCAAGCAAGAGGATTACCTGCTAGGGTCTGCAGTCATGGTCTCCGCCACACAGGGATCGCTGGTGCTGTCCCTTGCCGGAGAGCTGTCCTTGCGGAGAACTGCCCCTTGCCGAGAAGTCTCCCTTGCGGAGAACGCTCCCTTGCCGGGAATCCTCCCTTGGCGGTGTAGTCGGCGAAGGCATGTCAGAGGCGGCTTCAAGGCACTCCTGGTAAGGCTGCTGCTCCTACACAAATCAGCGATCGAGATATCAGCAAAGAAAGGGCACCCATGCACGCTTAATGAGGAAGTAAACCCTATACTTATCTTTGGGGGCTGCTGGGGCTGCTTTGAGGAAGAGTTGCCGCATCCGGCAAGGTGGTCTCGACGCGCCTCCCTGCTGTCATGATGGGTTCGTCCTCGATGACAATCACCGGGGCCTTGGCTCTCTTCGACGCTCTCTGGGCCAGCGTCACGAAAGGAATGGGTTCAGAGTGAAGCAAATCAGATACAAGACAAAGCAACAAGCCGAAGAACTACAAATGCTGCAAAGAATCTTACTCTTCTTCTTCCTCGTCGGATCTGAGCGCGGAGAGATCAAATTCTGGCTCGCCTCCAGTACGACGAGGCGGAGGAGTAGAGTTCCCTTGGCCGCTTGGCGGGAGCAGAAGCGGTGGTCTGCAAGGGCCCCGCTCCAGTTGTCGCAGCGGCGTGAGGTGCTCCCGCGGCAACAGTGCTTGCCGCGGTGGAGCGCGTCGCGCAGCGGCTGACTGTTGACCCGTCTGCCGCCCGCTTCGTCTCCGGCCTTGCGGAGACGCCTTCTTGGTGGAGCTGGGGCTCCGCTCGCGGCAAGCTATCTCCCGAAGGAGGGAGGAGGCGCCCTCGGTAGCTTCGCCGACTCGGCTTCAGGTGACAAGCTCTTCCTCGCCCGGCAAACTCCCTCGCTCGACAAGGCTTGCCGCCTCTGCTGCCTCTGCCTGCGTCCACGGTGAATCCGAACTTCGCCAGCGGCGATGGCTGCTGCCGCCTCTTCCGGCTGGTGGCGATCTGCGCATCTCATCATCGGTGGTGTCGCGGGTGAGGCTCTTACATTCATCGAGGCGGACCGGCACTTCTACCAGCTGTGAAAGAACACTCGCACGACGTCATCTGCGAGGCTCTTGCCAAGGTTGGAGCGATTCCATGCGAGTCGCTGGCGGCATCATTGCACGGATGCGGTCGGCGATGAATTGTTGCACAGCGGGATGACATTCTTCGGCAACCTGAACGCTCCGGGATGCTCAGGATCGTGCTTGAACAGCTCCAAGAGCATCGCGTCCAGTTCCAGGATAGTGAAATTGAAGTTGAGGGCCGGGCGCAGCCTCATGATATCCGCCGCGTTCTGGAACTCCCAGGCGGGACTCCTCCTCTCCTGCAGGGGGGCGATGTGGCGACAAAGGAAATCTGCACCAACGGCGCCTACAGTGAGTCCGGCAAGCCTCAGGCGTAGGATCCGGATGACGGCAATCTTCAGCCAAGTGTCTTCCGGCGCCAGACTGCTCCAATCGCTGTTGCCAAGACCTACTGAGGTTTGGCGCTGGCGGTAAACGGCTGCGGGTTCTCCTCGACAATCCAGCACCAGTCTGCTCTCCACTCATCCCATTTGCTGCGGAGGTCTCCCTCCAGATAAGCTTCCTTCTTGTCGGTCCTCGAGATCCAGGCGATCCCACCGGAAAGAGGCTCCCCTCTCAACTCGGGGCATAAAGAAGTGGCGAGAAAAGGGCTACGTTTGGATGGACTCCGACAAAGTTTTCGCAGAGATGTGCGAAAACTGCCATGGTCGAAACAGCATTGGGGTGAAGTCAAGGAGGCGGAACCCGTAGGTGTTCATGATATCGCAGAAAAATTCAGAGAAAGGCGGCAGAGCCCGCGATAGAACAATGAAGAAAGGGTACACATTCGAGCCAATTCAAGCAGCAGGTGGGAGTACCTTCGTCTGCGGATGCGCTCAGCGTCTCCGTCGACCGGAAGAGGTAGTAGTACTCCTTGACTCCTCGCGACGAGCTGGGGGAAAGATTGCCGCTCCTTCCGCGGCGCCCGCAAGCAGCTTGCCTCGGCCGACTTCACGGCCTTCCCTTGTCGGCTTCGGAGCCATGGCGGAGGTGGTGAGGGAGATCGACGGTGTTGGTGATGCTGGTGGCGATGAAGTGAGCGCCGCTCTCTTCAGCCTTGGGAAGAAGGGGGAAGCAGCGGGGGTTTTTCGAGATTGGACAGCAACTGGCGAGATGGGCGAACTGCCCCTGTTTCCCCTGCTTATAAAGAGGGAGGGGGCGGACGTTCCATCTTTCCGAATAAAGAAACCACCCACGATCTCACCCACGATCTCTCACACGACGCCGCATTCGGCGTGTGCTGTTAAATGGAGGGCGTGGTGGGTCCGGGTGAGTTACGGTGTAACCCAGGCCGCGTGCCCGTGCCATGTTTTGGGCCTGGCCCAACAGCTTCGGCACCGTGTGTGGCCCAAGCCGGGGCTCTGCCGGTGTACTAGAGTAGGGGTACCCTAGTATCCCGAACTTGTGCATGGGCAGTTGCAGCCCTCCGGCAAGGCTTACTGGTGACCGCCAAGGTCCTCCGTGGTTCCTTTGGAGCCATTCAAGAACAAAGTATTCAAGCCAAGGAGACAAGGCCCGGCAAGAGGAGCTTGCCGGAAGGCCACCCAAGGCACCTAGGAGACAAGGCCCGGCAAGAGGAGCTTGCGGGAAGGCCCGATGAGCGACAAGCTTCCGGACGCGACAAGACAACAACCGCGGCAAAGGCGCTTGCATGCAGACCACCACTCAGACTGCGGCTCCGGACATCCACTAACGTGTCACCACAGGACCTTTCCCGGCGCGTGGCAAGAGGTCACGGCGTGCCACGGAGCACGGTGGCAAGCGGCTGACAAGTTTGCCATCGTGTGGCAAGCGGTGGCGCCCAGACGGTCCCTTTACGCCTTTGTTAGAGGCGGCGTGAGACGGGCATTTAATGCCTTTGTCCCCTGCCGTCGTGGTTAGGTATGATACCTTTGTACAAGTAGCTGTACCAACCACTCCTTTTCCATTTTTACCCTTGTCTACGTTGCCACCTGTCGGAGACCCCTTTAGCATATAAAAGGAGGCCCATGCGCAACGTAGGGGGAGGAGGGAGGAAAGGGTTCGAAAGGTTCGAAGCTAGAGAACACTCACGCTCGGTCTCGTTAGCAGCTTGTGTGTACTATAGCACTCAGCGCTCCTGAGCAAGAACTCAATACACTCAGACATGCAGCAGTAGGAGTGTTCTCTCCGGAGAGCTCCGAAGCTGGGTAAACTGCTCGTGTGCTTCGCCTCGATCTGCTCTTCGTGCGACCTCCACCCCCCGCCGACCCGTTAAACTTGACGAGCCTAGCATGTACAAACATGGTCTCGGAACACTGGAGACCGAAAGGTCGAACGTGAGTCATATAGTAGATATGATCAACATAGAGATGTTCGCCACTGAAGACTACCCCATCTCACGTGATGATCGGACATGGATTAGTTGATTTGGATCATGTATCACTTAAATAACTTGAGGGATGGTTATTTAAGTGGGAGTTCGTTAGTAATTTGATTAATTGAACTTAAATTTATCATGAACTTGGTCTTAATAGTTTTTACATATCTATGTTGTAGATCAATAGCTCGAGATATAGCTCCCCTAATTTTTGATGTTCCTAGAGAAAACTAAGTTGAAAGATGATAGTAGAAATGATGCAGACTGGGTCCATAATCTCAGGGTTATCCTCATTGTTGCACAGAAAAATTATGTCCTTGATGCACCGCTAGGTGACAGACCTGTTGCAGGAGCAAATGGAGACGTTATGAACATTTGGCGAGCTCGATATGATGACTACTTGATAGTTTAGTGTGCCACACTTTACGGCTTAGAACCGGGACTTCAAAGACGTTTTGAACGTCATGGAGCATATGAGATGTTCCAAGAGTTGAAGTTAATATTTCAGACTCATGCCCGTGTCGAGAGATATGAGACCTTTGACAAGTACTTTGCCTACATGATGGAGGAGAATAGCTCAGTCAGTGAGCATTTACTCAGAATGTCCGAGTACTACAATCGCTTGAATCAAGGGGGAGTTAATCTTCCAGATAAGATAGTGATTGATAGAGTTCTCTAGTCACCATCACCAAGCTACTAGAACTTCGTGATGAACTATAATATGCAAGGGATGACGAAAACGATTCCCGAGCTCTTCGTGATCTTTGAAATCGGTGTGAAGGTAGAAATCAAGAAAGAGCATCAAGTGTTGATGGTTGACAAGACCACTAGTTTCAAGTAAAAGGGCAAGTGAAAGAAAGGGAACTTCAAGAAGAATGCCAAGCAAGCTGCTACTCCCATGAAGAAGCCAAAGCTGGACCCAAGCCTGAAACCGAGTGCTTCTACTGCAAAGGAAATGGTCACTAGAAGCGGAACTGCCCCAAATTCTTGGCGGATAAGAAGGATGGCAAAGTGAACAAAACATATACTTGATATACATGTTATTGATGTGTACCTTACTAGTGTTCGTAGTAGCCCCTGGGTATTTGATACCAGTTCAGTTGCTAAGATTAGTAACTCGAAACAGGAGTTGCAGAATGAATCGAGACTAGTTGTCACGCCCAATATGTGATCCTATCCGAGAGGAACTCGAAGGTCCCGCCAAGGATAGAGCCGCATATTGAAGACGCTTTTGCAAGGTGGATATCATTTCATCGTACCATTACATAATAGATAGGGATTGCGAGGTGCAGATCTGGGGGGATACCTAGGAAGATGAGAGTGGGTGGCGGCTCTGCGGATGGACTGGATGGATGTGACAGGAGGCCTAAAACTAGGGTTGCCCGCTAAATATAGCATTGGATTTAGGGTAGGGGCTGTTTGCGCCCTCCGATATAGATTGGACGGTCGAGAAAAATAGGTTAGGGAATCCAAATAAGAAACCGAAGATATTTTAGGGATGTTTGAGGTTGATCCGAATCCAATGGTGATGACTGAGCGGGTAGGGTTTGGGGAAGTTTTCGAACGCGGGCGAGGGGTCGATGCACTGTGCAAAGAGGGCTAGGTGGTTTGACAAGAGGGAATCGAAAACCTGGTTGATCTCAGAACGGTCAGCGAAGGCAAGGGGGGACGCCACAACTACGAACTGATGCGAGTTTTATGAAAACATGTGGATGCAATGTTCATGATGCCATGATGAATGCAACAAACAAATAAATCACATGGGGACAACAAAATAACTGGACGGCATCTGGAGCGTCGGTCTCGGGTCGTTACAACTCTCCTCCACTTACAAGAGATCTCACCTCGAGATCTAGAGATGATAAACGGAAGAGGAAAAGAAGAGGTAAAACTAAGTTACTTCTTTAACAAACGAATGAAACCATGAACCTTGAGAGGTTGACCAACTTGAAAGAAAGATACGACAGAGGTGAATGAGATTGAAAACAATCTGTTGGACAAGAGGAACTAGGAATACGACGAGAACCAAGAGCTCAAGAAACAAGATAGACCCTGAAACTACTCCGGTTAGAAGAAGATAGAAAAGTAATAAGAACAAAGAATCGGGATATCATCCGGGTATAAGAGAAAAGGAGAGGTAGACAAGATCAAGGATTTGAAAAGAGGACACCACACTCCGATAAACAAAAGGATTAAAGAAAAGAATTTTGAAAAGAACAAGATGAAGCCTTGAAATGATTTAGATTGAGCTTCGCGACAAGACAACCGAGAAAAACTTGGAACTCCGGATAAGAAAAGATGAACAACTTAGAACCGAGAGATTATTCATGATGAACAATCTCCAAAGAAAGGAATTACTTGACCACGATGAAATTAGAATAAGAATTACTTTATGCTTATCCTCATCAAATTAGATTGATGACAAACGGATTTGGCATGCAACTTATTCCTCTTGAAAATGATAGAGGAGAGTGATGACCCACAAGTATAGGGGATAAATTGTAGTTCTTTTTAATAAGTAAGAGTGTCGAACCCAACGAGGAGCACAAGGAAATGACAAGTAGTTTTCAGTAAGGTAATGTCTGCAAGTGCTAAAATTTGAAGTAACTGAGTAGTTTGATAGAAGATAATTTGTAACGGATAAGTAACGATAGTAGTAACAAAAGTGAAACAAGGTAGCCCAATCCTTTTGAGGAAAAGGACAGGCCAAAATGGTCTCTTATGATAAGCAAAGAGTTCTTGAGGGTACACGGGATTTTCATCTAGTCACTTTCACCATGTTGGTTTAATTTGTGTTCGGTACTTTGATAATTTGATATGTGGGTGGACCGGTGCTTAGGTGTTGTTCTTACTAGAACAAACCTCCTACTTATGATTAACCCTCCCGCAAGCATCCGCAACTACGAGAAAGGTATTAAGAATAAATTCTAACAATAACATTAAACTTTTGGATCCAATCGGTCCCTTACGGAATAACGCATAAACTAGGGTTTAAGCTTCTGTCACTCTCACAACCCATAATCTAATTGCTACTCCACAATGCATTCCCTTAGGCCCAAATATGGTGAAGTGTCATGTAGTCGACGTTCACATGACACCACTAAGGGAATCACAAAATACATACTATCAAAATATCGAACACATATCAAGTTCACATGATTTCTCCCGTGACCTCAAGAACAAAAGTAACTACTAACAAATGATAATCATGCTCAAGATCAGAGGAGTATTAAAAAGCATATTGGATCTGAACATATAATCTTCCACCAAAAAACCATATAGTAATCAATTACCAGATGTGATCAACACTACTAGTCACCCGCAAGCACCACTCTATAGTTTCGGTAACAAGATTAAACACGAGAGATGAACTAGGGTTTGAGATGAGATGGTGTTGTTGAAGATGTTTATTAAGATTGCCCTCCCCAAGATGGGAGAGTTGTTGGTGATGATGAGGACGATGATTTCCCCCTCCGGGAGGGAAGTTCCCCCAGCGGAATCGCTCCGCCGGAGGGCAAAAGTGCTCCTGCCCAAGTTCCGCCTCGAGATGGTGGCGCTCTGTCCCGAAAGTCCTCTTCTTATTTTTTTTCTAGGTCAAAATGACCTATATACCAGAAGATGGGCACTGGAGTTGGGCGTGGGTTAGCACAACCCACCAGAGCGCGCCTGGGCTCCTTGGCGCGCCCACGTGGGTTGTGCCCACCTGGTGGGCCCCCTCTGGTAGTTATTTGCTCCAATATTCTTCAAATATTCCATAAAAATCTCCATGAAGTTTCAGCTTGTTTGGAGGGTTGCAGAATAGGTGGCATGGCGTAGCTTTTTCCAGGTCAGATTTCCAATGCTTAACTCTCCCTCTTTGTGTATATCTTGCATATTATGAGAGAGAAGGCATTAGAATTACTCCAAAAAGTATTATTATGGATAAAAACATCATAAATAACAGTAAGAAAACATGATGCAAAATGGACGTATCAACTCCCCCAAGCTTAGACCTCACTTGTCCTCAAACGAAAACCGAAATCGAAAAACATGTCCACATGCTTAGAGAGAGAGGTGTTGATAAAAAAATACGGACATAGAAGCATCAAGTAGATTATTATAACAACAACAAAATTAAACATAAGACTTTTATCATAGAACTTTTATCATATACTTCTCATGAATAAGTGACAATTCATCACACTATTAAAGTATAAAGCAAAAAAGTCTATTAAAAACCAACAAACTATGTTGTAAGTCAACTTTGCAACTACAATTCATCATATTTTCAGGAAGGGTCACGTATCGGAGCCTTTAGGCAAGTCCACATACTCAACCATCATATAGTCTTCTATGATTGCAAACACCCACCGCGTACACATGAGCAAAACATTTCAACCGGACACATAGAAAGATAGGTCTTATAGTTTCGCCTCGCAACGTATTCACCTCAAGGGTGACGTTAACAATAATAACTCATGCTATCTATATTCAACAGGACATATGTGCCTAGATCTTTCCTCACCACATGATGCTTGCCAAAGGAGAAAAATAAAAAGGAATAGGAGGAAAACTTTTGACTATTTGCATAAAAGTAAATACATCAAAGTAAAAGATAGGCCCTTCGCAGAGGGACGCAGAGGTTGCCATGCACTTATTTGTTTGTATGCTCAACCCCTTAGTGCAAAAGAACGTTGTGTTGCATTGCCCCTTGTGATAGCGACCTTTATTATGCAGTCTGTCGCTTTTATTGTTCACCTCTCAATAGTGCTAATATAATTGGATCATATAACAATCCCTCAAAGTGCGACGAAGAATCACTCCAAAGTTCCTATCTAGCGGAGAACATAAGAATAAATTGTTTGTAGGGTACGAAACCACCTCAAAGCTATTCTTTCCGTTTGATCTATTCAAGAGTTCGTACTAAAATAACACAAAGCTATTCTTTCCGTTTGATCTATCCTAGAGTTCATACTAAAATAACACCAAAGCAAATTCATATTCATAATACTCAATCCAACACAAAGAACCTCAAAGAGTGCCCCAAGATTTCTCTGGGAGAAACAAAGACAAGAACATGCATCAACCCCTATTCATAGATTACCCCAATGTCACCTAGGGAATCCGTGAGTTGAGTGACAAAAAATATATCAAGTGAATCAATACGATACCCCATTGTCACCACGAGTATTCAATTGCAAGACATATATCAAGTGTTCTCAAATCCATAAAAGTATTCAATCCGATAACAATGAAATCTCAAAGGAAAAAACTCAATTCATCACAACAAGATAGGGAGGGAAACGACCATATGATCCAACTATATTAACAAAGCCCGCGGTACATCAAGATCGTGACATCTCAAGAACACGAGAGAGAGAGAGAGAGAGAGAGAGAGAGAGATTAAACACATAGCTACTGGTACAAACCCTCAGCCCCGAGGGTAGACTACTCCCTCCTCATTGTGGTGGCCGCCGGGATGATGAAGATGGCCACTGGAGATGATTGCCCCCTCCGGCAGGGTGCCGAAATGGGGTCTAGATTGGTTTTCGGTGGCTACAGAGGCCCGCGGCGGCGGAACTTCTGATCTAGGTTAACCCCGAGGTTTTCTGGATTTTTTTGGAAATTATAGTGTAAAGAGGGGGTGCGGGAGGCCACCGAGGTGGGCACAACCCACTTGGGCACACCTGGGCCCCCAGGCGCGCCCTGGTGGGTTGTTCCCCCCTCGGGGCACCCCCCAGGTGCTGCTATGGCCCAATGGGTGTCTTCTGGTCCATAAAAAATCTCCAAAAAGTTTCACGGTGCTTGGACTCCGTTTGATATTGATTTCCTATGATGTAAAAAACAAGCAAAAAACAGCAACTGGCACTAGGCACTGGGTCAATAGGCTAGTCCCAAAAAATGATATAAAGTTGCTATAAAATGATTGTAAAACATCAAAGAATGATAATATAATGGCATGAATACTTCATAAATTATAGATATGTTGGAGACGTATCAGCATCCCCAAGCTTAATTCCTACTCGTCCTCGAGTAGGTAAATGATAAAAGAAATAATTTATGAAGTGTGAATTCTAGCAATGTGCACAAGTTTGATGAATGATAATTCCAATCACTTTTCCTATCATCATAACAACAATTCTTTCTCATAAAAGTTCTCATGTTAAAGTAGCAACCAACTCACATGTTAAGGTTCAAACAATGAAGTCACTTGAAACTCAACAACCTATGTTCTTAGTCACCAAGCAATTGCAATTCAACTTGTTCAATGGAGTTTAAGTAAGAGCTCCACATACTCAACCATCTTATAGTCTTATATGATTGCTAACAATCATCGCATACACATGAGCAAAACGTTTCAACCAGACACACAGAAAGATAGGGGCTTATTGTTTTGCCTCCCAACGTATTCACCTCAAGGGTGATGTCAACAATAATAACTCATGCTACCCATATCCAACTGGATATATGTGCCTAGATCTTTCCTCACCACACGATGCTTGCCAAAAGAGAAAAATAAAATGGAATAGAGAGAAAAACTTTGACTCTTTGCATAAAAGTAAATATTGAAAAGTAAAAGATAGGCCCTTCGCAGAGGGAAGCAGAGGTTGCCGTGCGCTTATTTGTTTGTATGCTCAACCCCTTAGTGCAAAAGGACGTCACGTTACATTTCCCCTTATGATGGCAACCTTTATTATGCAGTCTTTCACTTTTGTTCTTTGCCATCACAAGTTCGTACAACGCTCAATTTTCTCTTACACTAAATGAGCTAACACTTTTAGAAGCAATTTTTATTGCCTTATTGCACCGATGACAACTTACTTGAAGGATCTTATTCAATCCTTAGGTAGGTATGGTGGACTCTTGAAAATAAGATTTGCGTGTAAGGGTTTTTTGATGCACAAGTAGTATCTCTACTTGGTGCGGAATTTTTGGCTAGTAAAGATGGGGGGCAAGTGTAACACCCCCGGTGTAATGATGCTATAGTAACCCCTGGGGTTAAGTTAATTGTTTTGCTAAACATGTGCCTGATCATTATTGTCTCATGCTCTTTCACATTCCAGTTGAATTCAAATTCAAATTCCGTGTGAAATTCAAAATGCCCAAACATGAAAACTAAAATGTTCATCATGTGGAAAGTATTCTTACAGTAATATTGGTGGTGAACCAACATTTTTGCAAAGGGTTTAAGTGGCCTAAACTACTTAAAACAGTGACCTAAGCAATAAATTAAATGCCTTTTTTTAATTTATAAAATTGGCAACTATTCCAAAAGCCTCCCAACCTTTTGGAGGCAGTGCACTTTAATTCTTTGAAATTGTTTTGGCCAGTGGCATAATTTTGCAAAGTCAATTGTGGCTAAAAGAAAATGCAAAAGCTGCTGGAAAAGAAAAAGAAAAACAACAACAAAAAAGAAAAGGAGAAGTAGAGGGGAGAGAGAGGCCCTCTGCCTCACTCAGGCTTCGGCCCACCCGAGCCAGCTGGCCACCGCGCCCCCTTCCCATGGGCCTCGGCCCACCACAGCAAGCCGGCCCCCTCCTCGGTCGCTCTCCCCTCCCTCCTGTTCCCCTGGTGTGTGTCGCTACAGGGGCACGTCCCCGCACCACCACCTCGCCGGCGCCAACGCCGGGAGGGGATAAGGCCGCCCCGACGCCTTGGCCTCCACCCATCTTCCCCACTTGCCCCTCCCCCCTCTCGCTCGCCTTTGCGCCTCCCCTCCCCCAGATCCACCTCTCCCTCTCCTTCCTTTTGGAGAGGAGGCCGACGCGGTCGCCGCCGTGCCTCGCCCGTCCTCGCGGCCATCGAGCGCCGTTCGCCTCGCCATAGTGCCCATCATCTATGCCGTCGTCGTCTATCCCGTCCCCGTCCGTGAGCGCGAGCCGGGAGCCACTGCGGGGTGCGGATCGAGCCGCCCCCTTTCGCCTCTGTCGCCGGCGAACTCCGTCGTCTCCGGCAACTGCTGCTGCTACTAATCTTACACCGGGCCACCTTGTGCCTCCCCGGTGAGCTCTCCTACCTTCTCCCTCTCCTTGCCGACTTGGCGCGCTCCCTAGCTGCTTCCCCACGTGCGCCCGAGCATGGCCATGTGAGCTCGTCGCCGCGAAGTCTCCGGTGACCAGTTGGTCACGGCGTATGCCCGTTAAGCTTCACCGCACCGCAGCACCTTCCTAGCCTTTCTCCCGGGTCAGTACGCCGTAGCTCCGTTCATCGTCAATCAGTAGCCGCTCCACCGCAAACCTCGTCGCCGACGCCGTTTAAGCCAAGTCCGCCTGAGCCACCACCATGAAACGATGCGGCTTCGTCCGCTCGTTCGAACGAGCTAGGACACGAGCCCGGAGACGCCCCGTAGCTAAATTCCCCCCCGCTGGCCGTGCTTCCGCCATGGTTTTTGCCACCGGCGGCTAGACGCCGGTGCTCGCGCTGACGTGGTCGACCGGGGCCACCCCCCCTGGGTCACTACCTGGTGGTCCCAGGGGCTCAGTCGCCGATTGGCCGACCGAGGTCAACTCGATCAAGGCAGACCCGAGCCATCGATCGGTGGGACCCGTCCGTAACTCTAATTAAATTAGTTAACTTAATTAATCTAAACTAACGAGTCAGCGGCGGTGGGCCTAGAGTTTAATTAACTAGGTTTAGGTTAGTTTTAACTTTCTGTTTAAACCCATTTGTCTATGACAGGTGGGTCCCCCATGTCAGTTTTGACCAGTCAACGTCCTGTTGACTGCTGACATCACTCCTACGTCATGCTGACGTCATTTTCCATTTCTGTTAATTTAAATAATTCCAGATTATGTTTAAAACTTAGAAAATTCATATAAAATAATCTGTAACTCCGATGAAAATGTTTTCTATATGAAAGTTGCTCAGAAAAATCCAACGAATCCGGATACATGGTCCGTTCATCTGCCACATGCCCCTAGCATGCTGAACATGGAACTTTCCCCCTCTTTTCCCTTGTCCTAATCCACCTAACGTCGAGAATTCACCCTCGGATGTTTCCCCCCTTCGTCTACAACGTGCAGTACCGCGTTAGAGCATGCCTAGCGCTACGTGTCGTCATGTCATGCTTAGTGTTACCTCTGTTTGCTATGTATTTACTGTTTCTTCCCCCTCTTCTCTTCGGTGAGCCGAGGTCACGATGCCTCGGTGATCGACATCGTCACCGACGACTCCTCCTTGCCGAGCAACCAGGCAAGCCCCCCTTTGATCATCCCGATATCGCCCATTCCATTCTCTCATGCTTGCATTAGATTTTACTCTTTGTTATCGTTTGCACCTATTCTGATGCATAGCCTACTTTTGTAACCTGTTGTTGTACCTTACCTGCTTATCCTAAATTGCTTAGTATAGGTTGGTTAGAGATCCATCAGTGACCCCCACTTTGTCCTGACTGCCCCGCTGGATTATCAGAAGACCCGATCAACGGGATCGAAGACCAGGCCCCGACACCGCACATCACTTCCCCTTAGTTGCTTGACACTATTGGGTTACTATCGAGTACCGAGAGTGAGACCTCATCAGCACTTCTGATGTTAACCCTGTAGTGTAGTTACTCGGTCGTGGTCATCGAGGTTGATTTCCTCCTTAACCACTTCTGATACGACTCTGTCGTGCAACCCCTCAAGTGTGAACCTCGAGGGTGATTCCTATTACGTTCACCCTGATGATTACATCTAGTGGAATTCATCGGGGGTGATTCCTCGGGTTTTCCCCTTGATGTTTGGACACACGGTTACTTGGACTTTACCACTGTTACTTGGAAAGACGGGTTGACCACGAGGGGTACCAGCGTGCTTAATTGCGAGTGATGTGGAGCGGGTTGACTGGAGGGTGCCAGCGAGATAATTACGAGGCGTGGCGAGCATTCCTAGCCCTTGCCGCAAGTCCTCGAGACGGGCAACGGGTCACATCTTTCGTGAGTCTCGCTTGTTACCGCTGCGTTCCTAATCCACTACGATTTGGATATTTGATCCGAGGGCCTCTGGCCCGATAGCACTAACCATCACGTGGGCATAGAATGGGCGTTCTGCGTCATATACATCAGCGAAGCTTAATAGACGCTGGCCGATCGAGCGGCGGCTACCGGGTTGGACGAGTATGCTCCTGCCTTTTTAGGGAGGTAGCTAGGTCTGCTCACCGGCCGCGTTCGCAACGTGCAGGAGTTCCCGGGGAGATGGCCCATGACCCCTGGGGGCATAGGTTTAGTCCGGCGTGCTGGCCTCTCTATTAAGCCTAGGTCGGGTTGCGGCGTATTGTTTGGCCGAGGCGGGGCATGACCCAGGAAAGTGTGTCCGGCCGGAGTTAAGCGGCGTGGTGGGTAAGTTGGTGCACCCTGCAGGAAGAAAACATCTATCGATAGCCTGTCCTCTGATAACGGACACTTGGAGTTGTATCCCGATCGATACAACTAGAACTGGATACTTGTGGTGAGAATTTGATGGTAATGAGAACTGGATGGTGATGGTAACTGGATAGTATGGCTCTGGGATATCTTTCTCGCAGGGAGTCGAGAAAGGATCTCCAGCCGAGGTTGATAACACTACTACTTTACTTTATGCTACTCTACTCCCTCCGGTTGCTGCAAGATGGTGGTTTCCAGAAGATGCTAGTCTTTGATAGGACTAGGCCTTCTCTCTATTCTGGCATTTCTGCAGCCCAGTCCACATATACAACCTTCCTTTGATAATGTTGCATATGTAGTGTAGATCCTTGCTTGCGAGTACTTTGGATGGGTACTCGCGGTTGCTTTGCTCCCCCTTTCCCCCTTTCTTCTTCTTTCCGGTTGATGCAACCAGATGACGGAGCCCAGGAGCCAGATGCCACCGCCGATGCTTACTACTACGTGGAGGCCGCCGATGACCAGGAGTAGTTAGGAGGCTCCCAGGCAGGAGGCCTTGCCTTTTCGATCGTTGTTGCTTTTGTGCTAGCCTTCTTAAGGAAAACTTGTCTAACTTATGTCTGTACTCAGATATTGTTGCTTCCGCTGACTCTTGTGTATTCGAGCTTATGTATTCGAGCCCTCGAGGCCCCTGGCTTGTAACATAAAGCTTGTATTATTTTAAATTGTGTCTAGAGTTGTGTTGTGATATCTTCCCGTGAGTCCTTGATCTTGATCGTACACATTTGCGTGTATGATTAGTGTACGATTGAATCGAGGGCGTCACAAGTTGGTATTAGAGCCGACTGCCTGTAGGTAGCCCCCTTTCCAACTCCTTGGCCGAAGTTGAGTCTAGTCACCGAAAAACTTTTACTAACGTTGGCTGTGTGGCTTACGGTCTCACGTCGCCATCGGGTGGTATTAGGATCTTTTACTCCTTATCTATACTCTGGGACTCTGAACTCTCTTCTACTCGGGTAAAACGAATTTACTAACATTAGGATCCCGTGACCACATTCACCCCGAAGTTGGATAAAGCCATAGTTATTCCTTAGAATAGCCTCTTGAATAGTACACACACCTGTCGTGTTGACTACAAAGTGGAATCCATCGTACATCTTTCCTTATGCATGTTTCATCATGAATGAACCTTGTCTTTGCAAATGCTCAATGCTGAACTACCCCCTGTTACATGTTAGCAGGATGGTTAGACCCGCTGGTCGTGGTCGTGGTGCCAATGATCCACCACTGCCCGAACTCTTTCTTTGGAATGATGCAACAATTTGAGCTGAACCGCCAGTTCATGGAAGGAATGATGGCTCGGTTTCCTCGTCCAGAACATGAATCAACAGCCAACCCCAGTAACTCTGCAGGACTTCATGCGCCTCAACCCAACTATCTACCGCAGCTCAACTCAACCCCTTGATGCTGATGACTGGCTCCACGACATCACATATGAAATGGAGTCTGCTAGTGTTGCCCCTGCCAGCTATGTCACCTTCGCATCCTTCTTCCTCAAGGGTCCTGCTGCTCAATGGTGGGACAGCCACAGCGCATACCCTACCTGCTGGAACGGTCATTACTTGGCGGATTTCAAAGCTGCCTTCCGTGCCCGTTTCATTCCTCGGGGAACCATGGACGGGAAGAAGCGAGAGTTCCATAACCTCACCCAAGGCAACAAGTCTGTAGATGCTTATCAGCGGGAATTTCTAGACTTGTCATGTTATGCTGAAGAAGACATTGCAACTGATGCTCGTAAGCAAGAGAAGTTTCGTGATGGACTTCACCCTGATATCAAGCTAGCACTGCTCGTTCATGACTTTGCCGACTTCGCCACCTTGGTGAACAAGGCTATTCAGGTTGAGACTGGTCTTCAGGAACACCAAGGATCCCTTAGGCGTAGTCGCGACGCTGGCTCATCTTGCCCGTCGGTAGCGAAGCGTCGGATATGGATTCCCCACGGCATGTATCATCCAACCGCACTGCACCAAGACAGTCCTATGTTGCACCTCGTCGCCTCCTCCACATGAGGCAGCCCCTTGAGCTGTACCATCCCAAGCTCCTGCTCCGATCCCAATGATGGTCTGCATGCTTCAGATGTGGCCGTCCAGGTCACCTTGCCAAAGGATGCAATCAGAAAAAGAACCAGTTGGCCCTGCCTTCAACTGACCGTAACAATCAGCCCCATAACAACAATGCCAGACCTTATGGTCGTGGTCAGGCTAATCATATCGATCTGAATGAAGCTCAAGACCAGCCTGCCACTATGATGGGTACTCTTCTTGTTAATTCAGTACCGGCATCTGTTTTGTTTGATTCAGGAGCATCACATTCTTTCATATCAGAAGAGTTTGCATTCACGCATGTCATTAAATACGAAGAGATCCACACTCCACTAGTGGTAAAAACCCCTATGGGCCAATGTCAAACCTCCATGGTTAGCCACAACATATCAGTTGAAATCGAAGGGTTGGAATTTTTTGCATCCCCTATTATTCTGAAGTCTTCCAATATTGACCTTATTCTGGGAATGGATTGGTTGAAAGCACATACGGCTTCTATCGTTATGCGCCACCAAAACCGTCCACCTTATGCACCCTTCAGATGAGATAGTAAGCTACAATGCTCGTCTGGTTCAAAACGCTGAAGCTCGACTTTATGTCTTGAATGCGTTGAACGCAACACCTCTGGAGGGAATTGAAAAGATTCCAGTCGTTCGCGACTTCCAAGACGTATTTCCAGAAGAACTTCCAGGAATACCCCCCGGGCTGTCGAGTTCGACATCGACTTGAAACCGTGCACCGTTCCTATTGCTAAACGACCCTACAAGATGCCACCTCATGAACTCCTTGAGCTTAAGGAGGAAATCGACAAATCTCTTCACAAGGGTTTCATTCGTCCAAGTTCCTTCCGCTTGGGGAGCACCTTCTCTCTTCGTCAAGAAGAAGGGCCAGTCTGAACCGTTTGGTCCAAGACTATCATCCTATCAACCAAGCTACAATTCAGAACAAATATCCCCTTCCTCGGATCAATGATCTGTATGATCAACTGGCTGGATCATCGATATTCTCTAAACTCGACTTGAGGTTGGGTTACCACCAGATCCGTGTTCGTGAAGAGGATATTCCAAAGACCGCATTCGTCACTCGTTATGGTTCTTACGAGTACACCGTCATGTCATTCGGTTTAACCAACGCTCCAGCTACATTCTCTCGTCTGATGAACTACATATTCATGGATTACCTCGACAAGTTAAATGCGTAGTCTATCTGGATGATATCTTTGGTATATTCGAAGAATAAAGAAGAACATGCTGAACATCTTCGTCTTGTTCTGGAAAAGCTTCGAGAGCATCAACTTTATGCCAAGTATTCCAAGTGTGAATTCTGGTTGCCCGAAGTCACCTACCTTGGTCATGTTATCTCCAAGGATGGTATTGCCGTCAACCCGAGCGCTGCTCAGGCTATTCTTGACTGGACCCCTCCTAAGACTGTCAAGCAAGTCAGAAGCTTCCTCGGACTAGCCAGCTATTGTCACCGCTTTGTCGAGAACTTCTCCAAGATCGCCAAGCCACTGACTAATCTGCTTCACAAAGGCGTTAAGTTTGACTGGACAGACAAATGTCAGGAAAGTTTCCAGGCACTCAAGGACAAGCTTACTTCTGCCCCAGTGCTTGCTCCTCCTGATTCTCGCAAGGACTTCGTCATCTATTGTGACGCTTCACGTCAAGGATTAGGCTGTGTTCTAATTCAAGAGCGCAGGGTGATTGCTTATGCTTCCCGTCAAGTGCGTCCTCACGAGGAAAACTACCCGGTTCATGACCTTGAGCTTGCAGCGGTTATCTTTGCACTGCTGAAGCTATGGCGGCAGTACCTTCTCGATAATCGCTATGCGAGATCTTCACTGATCATCAGAGTCTGAAGTACTTGTTTACTCAACCAGATCTGAACCTCCGTCAGCAGCGGTGGATGGAAGCTATTGCGGACTACAACTGCGGTATATCTTATACCCCCAGTAAGGCTAATGTAATGGCCGATGCCCTGAGCCGCAAGTCATATTGCAGCAATCACATGGTCTACAAAGCTCAACCCCGCCTTTATGAAGAGCTATGCAAGCTGAACGTTCAACTAGTTCCACAGGGTTCTCTGAATAACCTTGTCCTGGAACCAACTCTGCTGAAAGCAATTAAGTCTGCTCAAGCAAAAGATGCTCACATTGATTTGATGAAAAAGGATCTTGCCTTAGAGAAATCTAGAGATTTCTCACTTGGTGAAGATGGAACCTTATACTTCAGAGATCGCATTGTAGTACCCCGGTTCGAGCTTATGACAGAGAAGGTGATGAAAGAAGCGCATGACACCCCTCTCTCTATTCATCTGGGAAGTACCAAGATGTATCTAGACATCCGTCAAAAGTACTGGTGGTCTAATATGAAGAAAGACATTGCTCGATATATTGAAGAATGTGACGTTTGTCGTCGCGTCAAAGCAGAACATCAGAAACCGGCTGGACTTCTGCAACCGCTTCTGATTCCTGAATGGAAGTGGGATAAGATTCAAATGGACTTCGTCACTGGACTTCCCATGTCTCAGAAAGGTAACGATGCTATCTTTGTCATCGTCGACCAATTCTCGAAGGTTGCTCATTTTCTGCCAGTCAAGGAGACTATCACTGCTAGTCAATTAGCAAACTTGTATATCTCCAGAATTGTGTCGCTCCACGGCATTCCGAAGGAGATCAGTTCAGACCGCGACAGTATCTTCACTTCGAGGTTCTGGGATAGTTTCCAAGAGGCAATGGGGACTCATATAACCTGGAGCACTGCTTATCATCCCCAATCCCAAGGCCAAGTCGAGCGAGTCAATCAAATTCTTGAAGACATGCTCGAGCTTGTGTTATTTCCTTCGGCAAGAAGTGGGAAGAATCTCTCCCTTATGCGGAGTTCTCTTATAACAACAGTTATCAAGCCAGCTTGAAAATGGTACCCTTCGAAGTGCTCTATGGACGTAAGTGCGAACCCCTCTCAATTGGTCGAAAGCGGGAGCGGGCACTCATTGGTCCGAACATTATTCAACAAGCTGAAGAGCAGGTTCGCATTGTCCGGGATAATCTCAAGGTGGCCCGATCCGCCGGAAGAGCAACTATGACCGGAAACACTTTGAGGTTCAACTTATCAACCTGGTGAACAAGCTTATCTGCGTGTCACTCCTTTGAGAGGCACTCATCGGTTCGGAGTCAAGGGCAAGCTAGCTTCGCGCTACATTGGTCCTTTCCACATTCTGGCCCGTCGTGGGCTGGCGGCTTATCAACTTGAGTTGCCACCTCAGTTCTCTCATGTTCATGACGTCTTCCACGTGTCGCAACTTTGTCGATGCTTCAAGGATCCGGAACGTGAAGTGGATCCAGAATTGATTGAAATTCAAGATGATCTCACATACAAGGAGCATCCGATCTGCATTCTTGAAGAAGTGAGCGTCGAACACGCCGTAAGGTTACCAAGTTCCTCAAGGTGCAATGGTCAAATCATTCTAAGGATGAAGCCACATGGGAACGCGAGGATAACCTCCGTGCTTTGAATACCCCTAATTGTTCCTTCTACCTCTTAATTCTCGGACGAGAATTTCTTTTAGAGGAGGAGAGTTGTAACACCCGGTGTAATGATGCTACAAAGAACCCCTGGGGTTAAGTTAATTGTTTTGCTAAAAATGTGCACGATCATTATTGTCTCATGCTCTTTCACATTCCGGTTGAATTCAAATTCAAATTACGTGTGAAATTCAAAATGCTCAAACATGAAAACTAAAATGTTCATCATGTGGAAAGTATTCTTCCGTAATATTGGTGGTGAACCAACATTTTTGCAAAGGGTTTAAGTGGCCTAAACTACTTATAACAGTGACCTAAGCAATAAATTAAATGCCCTTTTTATTTTATAAAATTGGCAACTATTCCAAAAGCCTCCCAACCTTTTTGAGGCAGTGCACTTTAATTCTTTGAAATTGTTTTGGCCAGTGGCATAATTTTGCAAAGTCAATTGTGGCTAAAAGAAAATGCAAAAGCTGCTTTGGAAAGAAAAAGAAAAACAACAAAAAAAGGAAAAAGGAGAAGTAGAGGGGAGGGAGAGGCCCTCTGCCTCACTCAGGCTTCGGCCCACCCGAGCCAGCTGGCCACCGCGCCCCTTCCCATGGGCCTCGGCCCACCACAGCAAGCCGGCCCCCGCCCCGGTCGCGCGCCCCGCCCACCAGTTCCCACAGTGCGTGTCGCTCTGAGGCACGTCCCCGCCCGACCACCTCGCCGGCGCCAACGCCGGGAGGGGATAAGGCCGCCCCGACGCCTCGGCCTCCACCCATCTCCCCCACTTGCCCCCCCCCCCCTCTCGCTCGCCTTTGCGCCTCCCCTCCCCCAGATCCACCTCTCCCTCTCCTTCGTTTTGGAGAGGAGGCCGACGCGGTCGCCGCCGTGCCTCGCCCGTCCTCGCGGCCATCGAGCGTCGTTCGCCTCGCCATCGTGCCCATCGTCTCTGCCATCGTCGTCTACCCCGTCCCCGTCCGTGAGCGCGAGCCGGGAGCCACTGTGGGGTGCGGATCGAGCCGCCCCCTTTCGCCTCTGTCGCCGGTGAACTCCGTCGTCTCCGGCAACTGCTGCTGCTACTAATCTTACACCGGGCCACCTTGTGCCTCCCCGGTGATCTCTCCTACCTTCTCCCTCTCCTTGCCGACTTGGCGCGCTCCCTAGCTGCTTCCCCACGTGCGCCCGAACGCAGCGCCGCGGAGCTCGTCGCCGGCGAGTCTCCTGTGACCAGTTGGTCACGGGCGTATGCCCGTTAGCTTCACCGCGCCGCGCAACACCTTCCTAGCCTTTCTCCCCGGGTCGTAGCACGCCGTAGCTCCGTTCATCACAATCAGTAGCCGCCCCACCGCAAACCTCGTCGCCGACGCCGTTTCCGGCCAAGTCCGACCGGGCCACCACCGCAGAACGATGCGGCTTCGTCCGCTCGTTCGAACGAGCTAGGACATGAGCCCGGAGATGCCCCGTAGCTAAATCCCCCCCGCTGGCCGTGCTTCCGCCGTGGTTTTTGCCACCGGCGGCTAGACGCCGGCGCTCGCGCTGACGTGGTCGACCGGGGCCACCCCCCAGGGTCACTACCTGGTGGTCCCAGGGGCCCGGGCTGGCCAGTTGACCGAGGTCAACTCTGACTGGGCAGCCCCCAGTCACTGACTGGTGGGACCCGTCCGTAACTCTAATTAAATTAGTTAACTTAATTAATCTAAACTAACGAGTCACTGACAGGTGGGCCTAGAGTTTAATTAACTAGGTTCAGGTTAGTTTTAACTCTGTTTAAACCCGCTGTCTATGACAGGTGGGTCCCCCATGTTAGTTTTGACCAGTCAACATCCTGTTGACTGCTGACGTCACTCCTATGTCATGCTGATGTCATTTTCCATTTATGTTAATTTAAATAATTCCAGATTATGTTTAAAACTTAGAAAATTCATATAAAATAATCTGTAACTCCGATGAAAATGTTTTCTATATGAAAGTTGCTCAAAAAAATCCAACGAATCCGGATACGTGGTCCGTTCATATGTCACATGCCCCTAGCATGCTGAACATGGAACTTTCCCCCTCTTTTCCCTTGTTCGGAATCCACCTAACGTCGGGAATTCACCCTCGGATGTTCCCCCCTTCGTCTGCAACATGTAGTACCGCGTTAGAGCATGCCTAGCGCTACGTATCGTCATGTCATGCTTAGTGTTACCTCTGTTTGCTATGTATTTACTGTTTCTTCCCCCTCTTCTCTTGGTAGACCCAGGCGGCGATGCCCGGTGATCGACTACGTCACCGACTCCTCCTCCTTGCCAGAGCAACCAGGCAAGCCCCCCTTTGATCATCCCGATATCGCCCATTCCATTCTCTCATGCTTGCATTAGATTTTGCTACTGTTATTGTTTGCACCTATTCTGATGCATAGCCTACTTTTGTAACCTGTTGTTGTACCTTACCTGCTTATCCTAAATTGCTTAGTATAGGTTGGTTAGAGATCCATCAGTGACCCCCACTTTGTCCCGACTGCCTACATGGATTATCAAAAGACCCGATCAGCGGGATCGAAGACCAGGCCCGACACCGCACATCACTTCCCTTAGTTGCTTGACACTATTGGGTTACTATCGAGTACCGAGGGTGAGACCTCATCGGCGCCGATGTTAACCCTGTAGTGTAGTTATTCGATGCGTGGTCATCGAGGGTGATTTCCTCCTTAACCACTTCCGTCTGACTGCTCGTGCAACCCCTCAAGTGTGAACCTCGAGGGTGATTCCTCTTACGTTCACCCTGATGATTACATCTAGTGGAATTCATCGGGGGTGATTCCTCGGGTTTTCCCCTTGATGTTTGGACACACGGTTACTTGGACTTTACCACTGTTACTTGGAAAGAGGCGAATTCGACCACGAGGGGTACCCGCTGCGTGTAATTAATTGCGGGTGATGTGGAGAAGGGTTGACACGGAGGGTGCCAGCGAGATAATTACGAGGCGTGGCGGGCATTCCTAGCCCTTGCCGCAAGTCCTCGAGGCAGAGGCAACGGGTCACATCTTTCGTGAGTCTCTGCTTGTTACCGCTGCGTTCCTAATCCACTACGATTTGGATATTTGATCCGAGGGCCTCGGCCCGATAGCACTAACCATCACGTGGGCATAGAATGGGCGTTCTGCGTCGTATACATCAGCGAAGCTTAATAGACGCGTCGGCCCGAGCCGCTGGTTGGACTGGTAAGCTCCCTGCCTTTTAGGGAGGTAGCTAGGTCTACTCACCGGCCGCGTTAGTAGCGTCTTGAGGAGTTCCTGGGGAGATGGCCCATGACCCCTGAGGGGCATAGGTTTAGTCCGTCTGCTGGCCTCTCTATTAAGCCTAGGTCGGGTTGCGGCGTATTGTTTGGCGAGGCGGGCATGACCACAGAAAGTGTGTCCGGCCGGAGTTAAGCGAGCGTGGTGGGTAAGTTGGTGCACCCCAGCAGGGAAGAAAACATCTATCGATAGCCTGTCCTACGGTAACGGACACTTGGAGTTGTATCCCGATCGATACAACTAGAACTGGATACTTGTGGTGAGAATTTGATGGTGATGAGAACTGGATGGTGATGGTAACTGGATAGTATGGCTCTGGGATATCTTTCTCGCAGGGAGTCGAGAAAGGATCTCCGGCCGAGGTTGATAACACTACTACTTTACTTTATGCTACTCTACTCCTTCCGGTTGCTGCAAGATGGTGGTTTCCAGAAGATGCTAGTCTTCGATAGGACTAGGCCTTCTCTCTATTCTGGCATTTCTGCAGCCCAGTCCACATATACAGCCTTCCTTTGATAATGTTGCATATGTAGTGTAGATCCTTGCTTGCGAGTACTTTGGATGAGTACTCACGGTTGCTTTGCTCCCCCTTTTCCCCTTTCTTCTTCTTTCCGGTTGATGCAATCAGATGGCCGGAGCCCAGAGCGAGATGCCACCGCCGATGCTTACTACTACGTGGAGGCCGCCCGATGACCGTGGAGTAGTTAGGAGGCTCCCAGGCAGGAGGCCTTGCCTTTTCGATCGTTGTTGCTTTTGTGCTAGCCTTCTTAAGGTAAACTTGTCTAACTTATGTCTGTACTCAGATATTGTTGCTTCCGCTGACTCTTGTGTATTCGAGCTTATGTATTCGAGCCCTCGAGGCCCCTGGCTTGTAACATAAAGCTTGTATTATTTTAAATTGTGTCTAGAGTTGTGTTGTGATATCTTCCCGTGAGTCCTTGATCTTGATCGTACACATTTGCGTGTATGATTAGTGTACGATTGAATCGAGGGCGTCACAGCAAGCACCACATGTTGAAGGATCTATGACAATATAACTTCTATGTGAATATGAACAAACATAAATCATTACATTGTATTCCTTGTCCAACGTCAACAATTTTGGCATATAACATTTTGATGGAGGCTCACAATCACAGAAGATATCCAAGATAGTGTATTTGCATGTGAAAGTTCTCTTCCTTATACTAATTATTCGTGTATTGCTTGTATGACCAATATTGTGATTGTCAAGCCTCAAAAGATTTCACTTTATAAACCCAATGTGAAGCTACCACTAGGCATGATATGATTTGAACTTCCTGACATTCAATTTATTCAACAATTCACTCATAGGATATAAGTGAAGCACAAGAGCAATTCCATAGAAAAGAGCTTCATTGACGGGATGTGAATGCCGCTTACTTAGCCCCCCTGGCAACTATTTGAGGACTCTATTTTATTTAAAAACTTTCAAATCTAAGTATTTTATTATAATAGAAATCACCAACAAAATAAAATGACATTCTAAGAATAGCACACATCATGTGAAGAAGCAAAAACTTAGGCTCAACCGATACTAACCGATAATTGTTGAAGAAGAAAGGCGGGATGCCTATTGAAATATTATTTTTGGGTGCCTTGGGAATACCCAAGCTTGAGCTTTTGTGTCTCCTTAATTCCTTTTATATCATGGTTTCCCTAAATCTAAAAAACTTCATCCACACAAAACTCAACAAGAACTCGTGAGATAAGTTAGTATAAACCAATGCAAAAACCTTATCATTCTCTACTGTAGCAAATCACTAAAATTATTATTCAACATTTCATACTAAATGCCTCTACATATTTAATAATCCTATCCTCAAATAGAATCATTAAATAAGCAAACATATGCAAACATAACAGCAATCTGCCAAAATAGTACAGTCTGTAAGAATGCAATAGTATCAATACTTATTAAACTCCAAACATTATGAAAAAAGTTCCTCGCTGTAGAAAATTTATCAGATCTTATTATGCAAAAAGTTTCAACATTTTATCACATTCTGACTTTTCTAGGGAATTTTTGCAACAACGATAAACTTTCTGTTTTGAAATAGCAACATATATACTTGCAAAATAAGCATAGTAAAGGCTACCAATGCCAATTTTATTGAAATAAAAGATGAAAAACATTATTATAAATAACATCAAGCAAATCCTAACAAAATAAAATGATGCTCCAAGTAAAACTCAAATCATATGTCGAATGAAAACATAGCTCCAAGTGAGGTTACCGATAATGTTGGGGACGAAAGAGGGGATGCCTTCCGGGGCATCCCCAAGCTTAGTTGCTTGGATATTCCTTGAATATTACCTTGGGGTGACTTGGGCATCCCCAATCTGAGGGTCTTCTCACTCCTTATTCTTCTCATATCGACATCTCGCCAAAAACTTGAATACTTCAATCACACAAAACTTAACGGAACTTTGTGAGATAGGTTACTATGATAAAGAGCAAACCATTCCACTTTTGGTACTGTCAAAGACAAGATTCATAAATCACACAATGCATACTATAGAATATAATTTCTACAATTTATATTGAGCAATATAAGCCATAGAAACTAGAAAACAAGCAAACTATGCATTGAAAACAGAATCTGTCAAAAACAGAACAGTCTGTATTAATCTGTACTCAAACCATACTTCTGCTACGCCAAAAATTCTGAAAAAATTAGGACCACGTGAGCAATTTTTATATTAAACTTCTTCAAAAATAATCAACTCAAAATCACTATTTTGTTAAAAATAAGAATTATTTTTGTGAGCGCAAAAGTTTCTGTTTTTCAGCAAGATCAAATCAACTATCACCCAACATGATCCCAAAGGGTTTACTTGGCACTTTATTGAAACAAAAGCAATAAAACATGATTACTACAGTAGCATAATCATGTGAACACACAAAAATAGTAGGTAAAAGTCTTGGGTTGTCTCCCAACAAGCGCTTTTCTTTAATGCCTCTTAACTAGGCATGATGATTTCAATGATGCTCGCATAAAAGATAAGAATTGAAACACAAAGAGAGCATCATGAAGCATATGACTAGCACATTTAAGTCTAACCCACTTCCTATGCATAGGGATTTTGTGAGCAAACAACTTATGGGAACAAGAATCAACTAGCATAGGAAGGTAAAACAAGCATAACTTCAAAAGTTTTTAACACATAGAGAGGAAACTTGATATTATTGCAATTCCTACAAGCATAAGTTCCTCTCTCGTAATAATTTTTAGTAGAATCATGAAGAAATTCAACGATATAACCATCACATAAAGCATTCTTTTCATGACACAAAAGCACAGAAAACTTATTACTCTCCACATAATCAAATTTATTCTCATCAATAATTGTGGGAGCAAACTCAACAAAATAACTCTCATGTGATTGGAAATTAAAATCATGATGAAAAGTTTCATGGTTATAATTATTCAATATAGCATACATGTCATCACCATAATCATCATATATGTCGGTGTACTAGAGTAGGGGTACCCTAGTATCCCGAACTTGTGCATGGGCAGTTGCAGCCCTCCGCGGCAAGGCTTGCCTGGCGACCGCCAAGGTCCTCCGTGGTTCCTTTGGAGCCATTCAAGAACAAAGTATTTAAGCCAAAGGAGACAAGGCCCCGGCAAGAGGAGCTTGCCGGGAAGGCCACCCAAGGCACCTAGGAGACAAGGCCCCGACAAGAGGAACTTGCCGGGAAGGCCCGGTGAGCGACAAGCTTCCGGACACGACAAGACAACAACCGCGGCAAGGCGCTTGCCGCATGAACCACTCACTCTGCATGCTCCACCACATCCACTAACGTGTCGCCTACAGGACCTTTCCAGGTAGCGTGGCAAGAGGTCAGCCAGCCGGAGCTGTGATGGCATCTTGGTGACAAGATTGCCATCGTGTCAAGCGGTGGCGCCCAACGGTCCCTTTCTGCCTTTGTTAGGGGCGGCGTGACGGGCATTTAATGCCTTTGTCCCCTGCCATCAGGGTTAGGTATGATACACTGTACAAGTAGCTGTACCAACCACTCCTTTTCCATTTTTACCCTTGTCTACGTTGCCACCTGTCGGAGACCCCTTTAGCATATAAAAGGAGGCCCATGCGCAACGTAGGGAGGGGGTGGAGAACACTCACGCTCTGTCTCGTTAGCAGCTTGTGTGTACTGTAGCACGCAGCGCTCCCGAGCAAGAACTCAATACATCCAGACATGCAGCAGTAGGAGTGTTATCTCTCCGGAGAGCTCGGCTGGGTAAACCGCTCGTGTGCTTCGCCTCGATCTGCTCTTCGTGCGACCTCCGCCCCCCGCCGAACCGAAAGGGGCTCTGTCCGCCAGTCCCATAGGTGTTCGTGGGTCATATCAGCCTCCCCGACATCTTTGGCGCGCCAGGTAGGGGGCGTCGAGATTGTGTGAACCTGATCCGGCGTCCTCACGAGCTAGATCTTCATCATCTTCATCGACATGCCACCGAAGAAGAAGGCTTCGGCGGCAGATGTTCCGTCCGCGTCGAACCCACCACCACCGGAGCAAACGGGTGGTGGGGTAGACGCCGGCGGAAGAATGGACGTCAATGGGGGAGCCCATGGTGCTGCCAAGTCCAAAGACAAGGCTGCGCAGACCTCGGCGTCTGTACATGCACCGCGCCCGTCTCAGGAGGCGCGGGACCGACAGCGTCATACGCTCGTTGGACCAAGATCGAGCTGGTGGATCTCGGGATGCTCAAGACCAGCATGCACGCCAACATCTTTGGCCTTGGCGAAAACGCGATCGCTGGGCGGGATACTGCTCCTTCTAACATAGTTAGAAGTCCGAGCATATCCCGCTCCTCGCGCCGTTCTCCACTGCCACCCACCACTCCAGCGGAAGCTTTGGCGAGAGCACAACTGCTCCTAGATTACCCTCCAACAGCCGACAAGGTCAATGAGTGGAGGGCCACCATTCAGAGTCTCATCGGCTTTGCCAACGGCGACGCTCCGCGGCAGCCGAGTGCATCGCTGCCGCGGCAGGACCGCCAAACACGAGCCGGTGGCGGCAGAAACCGGTGGGGTGCAACCACCATGCACTCTCCACCCGAAGGCCAAGATCGCCGACTTGCCGGATCCACCTCGGCAGCGACTCCACCGCATCATCGGATCCACGAGCTCGTCGCGATCAGCGCCAAGTTCTTCCTGACGACAACAAGAAGACGCTCGAACTCGCGCCGAAGCGCCAAGAGAAGCGCCAAGCGTCAATCCGACCAGCGCGCTGGGCCCTCTGTCGACATGCATGCGCCGAAGAGAACTGGGCGACTTGCCGTCTGCGGTAGGTTGCCCTGCGTTCACTTTGCGTGAGCTGCGGCAAGTCGATGTGGCCCAGAAGAAGAATTTCAAGCCAGACGTACCAGAGAAATGCACGACGGCAAGACGCATCCGTCGGAGTTCCTCGACATCTACACCATCAGCGGTGCAAGCTGCCGGGGGCTTAGACGACAAGATCCTGGCCAACTACTTCCGGCGGTGCTCAAGCCCAATGTCGATCTGGCTCATGCACTTGCCGGACAACTCCATATCCTCTTGGGCAGATCTATGCCATCAGTTTGTCGGCGCCTTTACAGGCGGCCACAAGCCCCATGGCCAAGAAAGTGACCTTCATCTGCTCGCCCAGAAGGAAGGAGAGCCCCTGCGCAAGTACATTCAGAGATTCAGCCGCGTACAGCACAACATCCCAGATGTCCACCCTGCCGCGGTAATCAGCGCGTTCCATCAGAACGTGCGAAACCGCAGGATGCGGGAGGAGATGGCGATGTGCAAGATCAGAGACGTCAGTGAGCTATATGCCCTGGCCGACAAGTGTGCACGCGTCTTTGAGGAAGGTAGAAGACTCCCGGAGAGAATCTTTGAAGGTGAGGATCTGATAGTGAGGAGACCGACCCGGCAAAGAAAAACCGGCGGCGGAACAACACGAAGAAGAAAGGCAAAGATGTGCTAGTTGTTGAGCAGTCCGGCAACGGAGGTGGCGCCAAGAAAGCCAAAGCTGGTAGCTCCGGCAAGAAGGATGCCAGGCCCGATAAGTGTCATCTCTGTCCCTGGCGACAAGAAGGATGCTCTTATCTGCGCCGACAAGATCTACCGGGAAGCAGTAGCTGCAACAGATTGCAAGCCACTTGCCGCTGAAGCTCCCGGGGCGAAGAAGAAGACCAAGTCCGGCAAGAGCTCGATGCCCACTCCGGCAAGCGCACCTCTTGAGTGCTGCGCTACCGTCGAGGACGCACCATTGAGCTCCACCGCAAGTGTAAGAAGACGATGACAGCTCCACCAGAGACCAAGAAGGTGTCCGCCAAGGAGGACAGCACCGGTGGTACCTTCACCATCGGTGCCACTCTCGACCCTAAATAGGAAGGCGCTCGTTGCTTTCCTGCGGGGCGAAACGTCGGCGTGTTTGCATGGCAACCGTCGACATCCCCGGTGTTCCCAGAAAGTAATTAAGCACCATCTTGCCGTTTGTCCTTATCGCGCGGCCGTCAAGCGTAAAGTCGAAGGTGCGGTGGGCGCCAAGAATTCATCGCAGAAGAAATCAAGAAATTGGAAGCGGCGAGGCCTTGCGGAGGAGTGCTCCATCCCACGTGGTTGGCCAATCCTGTGGTTATGCAAAGGCAAACAGAAATGGAGGCTTTGTATTGACTTTACCGATGTCAATAAAGCTTGTCCCAAAGACCCATTTCCCTTGCCGCGCATCGACAGATTGTTGACTCCACGGCCGATGTGATTTGCTTTCATTTACGGATGCATACTCGAGGATATCATCGGATCTTCATGGCGTAAGAGGATGAGGAGAAGACCGCATTCATCACCCCATGTGGCACATCTTGTTTCGTCACGGATGCCTTTCAGATTAAAGAATGCGGTTCAACATTTGCAAGAGTAGTCCATGACGCTTTTGAGCCGCAAATGCACGAAATGTGGAAGCCTACATGGATGACATAGTGGTCAAAAGCAAGGACAAGGCGACTCGATTCAAGATTTAGACGAAACCTTTGCAAATCTGCGCAAGATCGACCTCAAGCTCAACCACGAGAAGTGTGTGTTTGGAGTCCCTTCCGCAAGCTTCTCGGGTTCTTCGTGTCTCGGCTGGGAATTGAAGCCAATCCCGACAAGATCAAGGCCATTGAGCAGATTGAAGCACCAAAGCGCATCAAGGATGTCTGAAGACTTGCGGTTCGCGTAGCTGCTCTCGGCAGGTTTATCTCTAGGTCTGCTGAGCGCCCTGCCATTTTTCAAAATTTGGAAAAAGGCGGGTCCAATGAAATGGACTCGAAGCGGAGGCTGCGCTGCAGACTTGAAGAGATACTGTCCTCCACTCCAACACTTGTCGCACCTAAGCCACAAGAGAAGTTGCTGCTATATATAGCGGCAACCAATCAAGTGGTTAGTGATGCGTTAGTAGCGAGAGAGGAGGCGGATGATGAGCTAGCAACCATGGCGAGATGCATCCAAATGACGAAAGCGTGGGGCTTCACCGGCAAGCTCTGGTCCCGACAAGGATGGATCTACAGACGCATGAGAAGATGCGAAAAAGAATGGTGCAGCGCCCTTGATTTAGTTTGTCGGTTCCCTTCTGCGAGGGGCTAGGTCAAGGTACTGGTGTGCAGAAATTGCTTTTCGGCCTCCTCATGGCCTCGAGAAAGCTGCGCCATTACTTCCGGGCACATGAGATCCACAGTCGTCACTTTCGTTTTCCTGAAGAGGATACTGCAAAATCCAGAGGCAACAGGCAAGATTGTCGAGTGGGCACTGGAACTGTCAAGCTTTGGCCTCAAGTTTGAGAGCACTTCAACTATCCAAAGCAGAGCGTCGGCGGAGTTCATAGCAGAATGGACGTCATCACAAGATGAAGAAATTCCAGAAACGAGCATCCCCGTCAACGAAGCAAGCAAAGAGTGGCTGATGTACTTTGATGGTGCCTTCTCGCTGCAAAGGCGCCCGGTGTGGCGTGCTACTTGTTGCACCCACCGGAGAGCACCTCAAGTACGTAGTCCAAATGCACTTTCCCAAGGAGCAAGCAACAAACAATAATGCAGAGTATGAAGGTTTGCTTGCCGGTCTCAGGATCGCAGTAGACCTTGGGATCAAGAAACTCATTGTCAGGGGTGACTCACAGCTTGTCATCCGCCAAGTGAACAAGAGTTATCAGAGTCCGTTGATGGAAGCTTATGTTGATGAAGTGAGAAAGCTAGAAGAGCACTTTGACGGCCTACAAATGGAACATGTTCCAAGAGCTCGAACGACATTGCCGATGGCTGCCAAAGTCTGCACTTAAGTTACACAATGGAACCAGGGATTTTTGTGCTCAAGCTGACTCAACCGTCTGTAACGCCATCAACCGGACAGAGCAAGAAGAGGAAGTTGATCTCTGGTGACTATTTTCGCAGAAGCTTCCCGAAGTCGCCGTCAAGAAGGTCCTCAAGATCAACACCAAAGGGTCTTTGAGGAGCGATCTGCTCCGGCAAGCCCTAGGGTTTGTTCCGTTGAAGCGACGCTCCCGACAAGTTTTGCTCCGGCAAGCTTGCCGGGAACGCTCAAGCTTCGGGCCGAGCCGCCGCAGGTTCTCGCCAGGAAGCGGATGTTCTCAGCAGCAGATGTGCCTTTAGTCCTTGTTGTCAAGCCGCAAGCTCCAACATGGGCACAAGATTGTCCGTTTCCTTGAGACGGAGAACTTCCGAAGAGCAAGAAGAAGCGGAAAGATTAGCCCGGCGATCAAGTATGTACCCGGTTTGTCGACAACACACTGCATGTAAGAAGACTCAACGGTGTGAAATTGAAGTGTATTCACCGGAAGACGGACAAAGGCTGTTGGCGAAGATACATGGAGGCATATGTGGTCACCACATTGGCGCCAGAGCACTTGCCGCAAAGCGTTCCGGCAAAGAAGGTTTCTTTTGGCCGACGACCCTCCGGGATGCAACTGCACAAGTAACCAAGTGTGAAGCGTGCGGTTCCATTCCAAGCGGATACACCAGCCAGCTCAAGCTCTCCAGACGATCCCTTTATCCTGGCCATTTTTGATGCAGGGCTCGACATCCTCGGCCCCTTTCCTTGAGCTGTCGGGGGCTTTGAGTACTTGTACGTTGCAATCGACAAGTTCACAAAGTGGCTTGAAGTGGAAGCAGTGAGGAAGGTGACAGCACAGTCAGCAGTCAAGTTCTTTAGGTCGATTGTTTGCCGTTTCGGAATCCCTAACAGGATCATCACCGACAACGACACGCAATTCACGAGCCGCACCTTCATGCAATACGTCCAAGATCTTGGCGCCAAGGTCTGCTTCTGTTGCTCATCCGAGAAGCAACGGTCAAGCGGAGAGGGCAAATGCTGAAGTGCTGCGCGGGCTCAAGACCAGAACTTTCGACAGGCTGCACAAGTGCGGAAAGAACTGGATTGAGGAGTTGTCGGTGGTTCTTTGGTCGATCAGGACGACGCCAAATTGAGCCACTGGCCAGACACCTTTCGCTCTAGTCTATGGAGCAGAGGCAGTTCTCCCCACGGAACTTGTATACGCATCACCTCGAGTGCTCGCTTATGATGAGCTTGAGCAAGAGCAGCTGCGACAAGATGACGCGCTGCTCCTTGAGGAGGATCGTCTTGGGCTGCTTTGTCTGAGCTGCTCGATACCAACAAGCTTTGCGCGCTACCATAACCATAGCCGCAGTTAATGCCGAGAAGTCTCGAGGAAGGCGACCTTGTTCTTGGCGCGTTCAGTCCGCCAAGAATTCCAACAAGTTGACGCCAAAGTGGGAAGGCCCTTACCGGGTGAAACAAGTCACTAGGCCTCGGCGCTGTCCGCCTTTGAGACCGAAGATGGCATTCGGTGAGCAACTCTGGAACATTGAGCATCTTCGTAAGTTTTACCAGTAAAGCGGCTGCGGAACCTGTTAAGCAACCACCTTTTGTACAAGTCTTGCCGATGTTGCATGTAATCCTTTGTACAAAGCCGGGCGCAGACCCCGTGCATAAGTAAAGATAATGTGCTTCGCACATCTTGTCAATTTCATGCTTTCTACTTTTATTTTGCATGCGTTATCTAACACTTTGTGCAGCACCTACCCCCGGTAAGCAATAACGAGCCATAAGGCTCCATATCTTTATTTTCTCTTCTTTCTCTTTCTCAAAGAAAGGAAGGTTCCCTCGCCCACAAGTTTGCCGGGGGGAAAGGAGAAGATAATGGTGTGGACCAAGCGTCGCTCAAGGAAGTCTAGCCTTACCGGGAAGCAAGCAGCAGAAAAGCTAAGTTGCTAAAGTTTGAGCAATCAGTTTTAAAAATTTTAAGTTATCTTCCTTGAAGCAATAGTACTTTGTATGGAAAACACATGTGCGGAGGAACCAACTCGTAGCTAGTTGCGCCCTTACTTTTTTTGAGTCCGCTCAACAACTTAAGTGAGCTGCGACTAGTTGCGACAAGGTTTCTTGTCGGTAGCGGCACCGCCAGAGCTTGGCGTCCGTACTCGGCTCATGGCCCGGTGCCTGTGCCGACAAGTTCCCTAAAAGCGTGGGGCAAAACATACAAAGGAAGGAACCAAGTAAAGGAAATAACATAGCAATTGCTACCGAAATAAAGTTATATTACAAGATAGCTTGTCGCAGCTCTAATAGATTGTTCTCATAACATGACCAGCAGCGGCAAGAAAAGAGAAAGCGGGCGGCCTAATCTCGCGATCGCCCTCAACCCGCTTGATCCCGCTCACCCTGTCCACGATGGGTGCGACAAGGGTCTTGAGCGCCTCCACATCAAGCATCCCGGCAAGGACTTGAGGGCGTTGGTGAGGTTGAGGCCTGGATTATGCGGAAGGCCACATTCATCAAGACCTTTTGAAGAGCTCCAGCGCAGATCTGGCGCGACTCCTCGGCCAACTTCTTTGGGATTCCTTCCCGAGTCGCTGGAGGGCCGTCCTGCGCCCTTGAAGAACAAGCTGAGCTTGGCGGCTGGAGTCAGAGGTGCTCATCGGAGGAATATCCAAGATCCACCATCCCCAGCTGCGCCAGCTCCCCGTCGATGGCTGCAGCAACATCCACCAGACCCTCGGTCCAGTGCTCCACATTCTCCCTAAAGGTATTCTGGGCGGCAGCAGCACTCGCCAGCAGCGCCTCGTCGGCCTTGATCTTCTCCTTCAAGGCCACCTCCTGCTCCTTGGCCCCGTCCAGCGCCTGAGTCAAGGTGGTCAGCTTCAACTCAAGATCTATGTTGGAGTCCTTGGCGGCGCTGAGCTCTTTGCTCCTCTCGGCGAGACGGCCCTGCAGCTCGCCAAGAGTGTAGGCGTCCTTCTCGCGCTCATGCTTGAGTGCAGCAAGCTCCTCGCCGCTCTCCTTGAGATTGGCCTCCAGCTGCATCACCTTCGTCTCCAGCTCCTTCTTGGCTGCCGCGGCATTGCGGCAGCATCCTTTGCTTCCTTGAGAGCCTCGCCAAATGTTTGCTCATGGCGTGGCTAGATCCTCCTCATGGCTGTCAAGATAAACCTTCCTCTGCGCCAACTCTCCTTCCTGCCATGAGATAGCTTCTCGGCTGACAAGCAGCTGTTGCTCCTCAGCTTCAGCCTTCTCGAGGAGGAAGGCTTTGCGCTCCTCGGCGAGTTGCTCCCGCTCCTCTACCAAGGACCGGAGAGCTTCCTGGTTGAGGCCCCGGAGCTCCTCCGCGCGCTTCTCGATGTCTGCTCCCTCCTTCGCGACAAGCGCTTCCCGGGATTCCAGCTTGGCTTGTCGGGCGCAGAGAGCGGCAAGCTTCCGCAGCAGCTGCTCCTCCTTAGACTCATGCTGCTGCTTTGTTTGGTGCGTCGACCAGCGTCGATCCAGCCGAGGCGAGCAGCTCTTCATCAAAGTTTCTCCTTGACGGCCGCCAGAGCTCGGCGCCCATGGGAGCTTGATGAAGAGGCCATCGCCGGCCTTCAAATAGGCGTCGGGCTGGGGCTCTTCGGAGCCCGACGCTGCTGCAGTGGCGGAGGGATCGGCGGTCAGCGTAGCGCCTGGCGCTCCTGCGGCCTCAGGGCCGTCAGTGCGATCGCCGGACCCCTCGCCAGCTTCTGCGGCGGCAGCTTTGGCGGCCTCTTCGCCGGCAGGCTCGTCAGTGCCAGCTTCTTCTCCGATTGGAGCGGCGTCGTCAGTATTGCCGCGCACGTCCTCCTTGCCGGCGGCCTCGGTCTCCATTGGCTCTATGGCAGATGGACCTGACGACCAGAAAATGAAGAAAAGTCAAGCAAATATTCAAAAAAGAAAATCAGAAGAAGAAGAACACAAGGAAAGTTTTCAAGCAAGAGGATTACCTGTGCTAGGGTCTGCAGTCATGGTCTCCGCCGCCAGGGGATCGCTGATGCTGTCCCTTGCCGGAGAGCTGCCCCTTGCCGGAGAAGTACCCCTTGCCGGAGAACGCTCCCTTGCCGGGGAATCCTCCCTTGGCGGTGTAGTCGAAGCATAAGGCATGTCAGGAGCGGCTTCAGGGCACTCCTGGTAAGGTTGCTCTGCTCCTACACAAATCAGCAGTCAGATATCAGCAAAGAAAGAGCACCCATGCGCGCCTAACAGCAAGAAGTAAACCATATACTTACGCTGGGGGCTGCGCTGGGGGCTGCTTTGAGGAAGAGTTGCCGCGTCCGGCAAGGTGGTCTCGGACGCGCCTCCTGCTGTCGCGGTGGGTTCGTCCTCGATGACAATCACCGGGGCCTTGGCTCTCTTCGACGCTCTACGGGCGGCGTCCTGAAAAGGAATGGGTTCAGAGTGAAGCAAATCAGATACAAGACAAAGCAACAAATCGAAGAACTACAAGTACAACAAAGAATCTTACTCTTCTTCTTCCTCGTCCGAGCTGAGCACGGAGAGATCAAATTCTGGCTCGCCTCCAGTGCGACGAGGCGGAGGAGTAGGTTCCCTTGGCCGCTTGGCGGGAGCAGAAGCGGTGGTCTGCGAGGGTCCCGCTCCAGTTGCCGCAACGGCGTGAGGTGCTCCCGCGACAACAGTGCTTGCCGCGGTGGAGCGCGTCGCGCGACGCTGCGGCTGTTGGCCCGTCTGCCGCCCCGCTACATCTCCAGCCTTGCGAAGACGCCTCCTTGGTGGAGCTGGGGGCTCCGCTCGCGGCAAGCTGTTTGAAGGTGGGGAGGAGGCGCCCTCGGCGGGCTCGCTCGACTCAGCTTCAGGCTCGGCAAGCTCCTCCTCGCCGGCAAACTCCCTTTGCTCGACAAGGCTTGCCGCCTCTGCTGCCTCTGCCTCCTCCTCGGTGAATCTGAACTCGCCCATGACGCATTGCTGCCGCCTCTTCCAGCCTGGTGGCGATGCGCTGCATCTCATCATCGGTGGTGTCGCGGGTGAGGCTCTTCTGCTCGTCGGGGCGGATCGGCACTTCTACCAAGTTGGGACAATTCCATGCGAGTCGCACAACGACATCATTGCACGGATGTGGTCAAGCGAGGAATTGTTGCACAGCGGAACGACGCCCCTCGGCAACCTAAACATTTCTGGATGATCAGGATCGGGCTTGAACAGCTCCAAGAGCATCGCGTCAAGTTCCAAGACGGTGAAGTTGAAGTTCAGGCCTGGGCGCAGCCTCATGATATCTGCTGCGTTTTGAAACTCCCAGGCAGGTCTCCTCCTCTCCTGCAAGGGGGCGATGCGGCGGCGAAGAAAGTCTGCGCCAACGGTGCCTACGGTGAGCCCGGCAAGTCTAAGGCGAAGGATTCGGGTGACTGCAATCTTCATCCTAGCATCTTCCGGGGCCACGTTGCTCCAATCATTGCCGCGCACTATTGGGGTTTGGCGCTGGGCGGTAAATGGCTGCGGGTTCTCCTCGACAATCCAGCACGAATCTGCCCTCCACTCCTCCCACTTGCTGCGGAGCTCTCCCTCCAGATAGGCTTCCTTCTTGCCGATCCTCGAGATCCAAGCAATTCCTCCGGCAAGAGGCTCCCCTCTCTCAACTCGGGGCATAAAGAAGTGGCGGAAAAGGGCTACGTTTGGATGGACCCCGACAAAGTTTTCGCAGAGATGTGCGAAAACTGCCATGGTCAGAACAACATTGGGGGTGAAATCAAGGAGGCGGAACCCGTAGGTGTTCATGTTGTCACAGAAAAATTCAGAGAAAGGCGGGCAGAGCCCGCAGATGAAGAAGAGCACGAAGAAGGGATATCCGTTCGAGCTAGTTCAAGCAGCTGGAAGTACCTTCGTCTTGTGAATCTTCAGCGTCTCCGTCGACCAAAAGAGGTAGTAGTTCTCCCTCAGCTCCCTCGCGGCGAACTGGGGGGGAAAGATTGCCCGCTCCTTCCGCAGCGCCGCCAGCCGCTGCGCCTCGGCCGACTTCACGGCCTTCCCCTTGTCGGCTTTTCGGAGCCATGGCGGAGGTGGTGAGGGAGATCGACGGTGTTGGTGATCTTTGGTGGCGATGAAGGCGGGCGCTGCTCTCTCTTCAGCCTTGGGAAGAAGGGGGAGGCAGCGGCGTTTTTTCGAGATTGGACAACAACTGGCGAGATGGGGGAACTGCCCCTGTTTCCCCTGCTTATAAAGAGGGAGGGGGCGGACGTTCCGTTTTCCCGAATAAAGAAACCACCCACGATCTCGCCCACGATCTCTCACACGACGCCGCATTCGACGCGTGCCGTTCGTGGAGGGCGTGGTGGGTCCGGGGTGAGTTACGGCGTAACCCAGGCCGCGCGTGCCCGTGCCCTGTTTTGGGCCTGGCCCAACAGCGCTCGGCACCGTGTGTGGCCCAGGCCCGGGGGCTCTTGTCGGTGTACTAGAGTAGGGGTACCCTAGTATCCCGAACTCGTGCACGGGCGATTCTGCAAGCCCTCATGACAAGGCTTACTGGCGACCGCCAAGGTCCTCCGTGGTTCCTTTGGAGCCATTCAAGAACAAAGTATTTAAGCCAAAGGAGACAAGGCCCCGGCAAGAGGAGCTTGCCGGGAAGGCCACCTAAGGCACCTTTATTCTTGTAGACACATGTCGGCAACGGTGCCAGAAAAGAGCTTGATGTCTACTACGCAACTTTATTCTTGTAGACACATGTTGGGCCTCCAAGCGCAGAGTTTAGTAGAATAGTAGCAATTTTCCCTTAAGTGGATGACCTAAGGTTTATCAATCCGTGAGAGGTGTAGGATGAAGATGGTCTCTCTGAAACGACCCTGCAACCAAATACAAGAAATCTCTTGTGTCCCCAACACACCAATACAATGGCAAATTGTATAGCTGCACTAGTTCGGCGAATAGATGGTGATAAAAGTGTAATATGGATGATAGAAATATATTTTTATAATCTGAATAAATAAAAACAGCAAGGTAGCAAATAGTAAATTGGCACAAAAACGGTATTGCAATGCTTGAAAATGAGGCCTAGGGTCCGTACTTTCACTAGTAACACCTCTCAACAGTGCTAATATAATTGGATCATAAAAAAATCCCTCAAAGTGCGATGAAGAATCACTCCGAAGTTCCTATCTAGCGGAGAACATAAGAATAATTTTTTTGTAGGGTAAAGAACCACCTAAAAGCTATTCTTTCCGTTCGATCTATTCAAGAGTTCTTACTAAATAACACAAAGCTATTCTTTCCGTTTGATATATCCTAGAGTTCGTACTAAAATAACACCAAAGCAAATTCATATTCATAATACTCAATCCAACACAAAGAACCTCAAAGAGTGCCCCAAGATTTCTACCGGAGAAACAAAGACAAGAACATGCATCAACCCCTATGCATAGATTACCCCAATGTCACCTCGGGAACCCGCGAGTAAAGTGCCAAAACATATATCAAGTGAATCAATACGTTACCCATTGTCACCACGAGTATTCAATTGCACGACATATATCAAGTGTTCTCAAATCCATAAAAGTATTCAATCCGATAACAACGAAATCTCAAAGGGATATACTCAATTCATCACAACAAGATAGAGAGGGGAAACACCATATGATCCGACTATATTAACAAAGCCCGCGGTACATCAAGATCGTGATATCTCAAGAACATGAGAGAGAGAGATTAAAAACATAGCTACTGGTACAAACCCTCAGCCCCGAGGGTGGACTATTCCCTCCTCATTGTGGTGGCCGCCTGGATGATGAAGATGGCCACCGAAGATGATTCCCCCCCTCGGCGGTGTCTTTGGAACAGGTCTAGATTGGTTTTCGATGGCTCTGAGAGGCTGCGGCGGCGGAACCTGATCTAGGTTAACCCCGAGGGTTTATGGAATTTTTGGGAATTTATAGTGTAAAGAGGGGGTGCAGGAAGCCACCGAGGTGGGGACAACCCACCAGGCACGCTGAGGCGTGCCACAGTGGGTTGTGCCTTCGAGGCACCCCAGTCTTTGCTCTGGCCCAATGGGTGTCTTCTGGTCCATAAAAATCTCCAAAAAGTTTCATGTGTTTGGACTCCGTTTGATATTGATTTCCATGATGTAAAAAACAAGCAAAAACTTCAAGCGGCACTAGACACCTTTGGGTCAATAGGTTAGTCCGAAAATGATATAAAGTTGCTATAAAATGATTATAAAACATCAAAGAATGATAATATAACAGCATGGATACTTCGTAAATTATAGATACGTTGGAGACGTATCAACGACCTCGACGCAACGACGCTACGATGGAGATCAAGGTGTCAAGCCGGTGATGATGGAGATCATGACGATGCTTTGGAGATGGAGATCAAAAGCACAAGGTGATAGCCATATCATGTCACATATTTTGGTTGCATGTGATGTTTATCTTTTATGCATCTTATTTTGCTTAGAATGGCGGTAGCATTATAAGATGATCCCTTCACTTAATTTCAAGATAAAAGTGTTCTCCTGAGTATGCACCGTTGCTATAGTTAAATAGTTTGAGACACCACGTGATGATAGGGTGTGATAGACTCTACGTTCACATACAACAAGTGTAAGACAGTTTTGCACATGCAGAATACTTGGGTTAAACTTGACGAGCCTAGCATGTACAAACATGGTCTCGGAACACTGGAGACCGAAAGGTCAAACGTGAGTCATATAGTAGATATGATCAACATAGAGATGTTCGCCACTGAAGACTACCCCATCTCACGTGATGATTGGACATGGGTTAGTTGATTTGGATCATGTATCACTTAAATAACTTGAGGGATGGTTATTTAAGTGGGAGTTCACTAGTAATTTGATTAATTGAACTTAAATTTATCATGAATTTGGTCTTAATAGTTTTTACATATCTATGTTGTAGATCAATAGCTCGAGATATAGCTCCCCTAATTTTTGATGTTCCTAGAGAAAACTAAGTTGAAAGATGATAGTAGCAATGATGCAGACTAGGTCCATAATCTCAGGGTTATCCTCATTGTTGCACAGAAGAATTATGTCCTTGATGCACCGCTAGGTGACAGACCTGTTGCAGGAGCAAATGGAGATGTTATGAACATTTGGCAAGCTCGATATGATGACTACTTGATAGTTTAGTGTGCCACGCTTTACGGCTTAGAACCGGGACTTCAAAGACGTTTTGAACGTCATGGAGCATATGAGATGTTCCAAGAGTTGAAGTTAATATTTCAGACTCATGCCCGTGTCGAGAGATATGAGACCTTTGACAAGTACTTTGCCTACATGATGGAGCAGAATAGCTCAGTCAGTGAGCATTTACTCAAAATGTCCGAGTACTACAATCGCTTGAATCAAGTGGGAGTTAATCTTCCAGATAAGATAGTGATTGATAGAGTTCTCTAGTCACCATCACCAAGCTACTAGAACTTCGTGATGAACTATAATATGCAAGGGATGACGAAAACGATTCCCGAGCTCTTCGTGATGCTGAAATCGGTGTGAAGGTAGAAATCAAGAAAGAGCATCAAGTGTTGATGGTTGACAAGACCACTAGTTTCAAGTAAAAGGGCAAGTGAAAGAAAGGGAACTTCAAGAAGAATGCCAAGCAAGTTGCTGCTCCCATGAAGAAGCCAAAGCTGGACCCAAGCCCGAAACCGAGTGCTTCTACTGCAAAGGAAATGGTCACTAGAAGCGGAACTGCCCCAAATTCTTGGCGGATAAGAAGGATGGCAAAGTGAACAAAAGGTATAATTTGATATACATGTTATTGATGTGTACCTTACTAGTGTTCATAGTAGCCCCTGGGTATTTGATACCAGTTCAGTTGCTAAGATTAGTAACTCGAAACAGGAGTTGCAGAATGAACCGAGACTAGTTGTCACGCCCAATATGTGATCCTATCCGAGAGGAACTCGAAGGTCCCACCAAGGATAGAGCCGCATATTGAAGATGCTTTTGCAAGGTAGATATCATTACATCGTACCATTACATAATAGATAGGGATTGCGAGGTGCAGATCTGGGGGGATACCTAGGAAGATGAGAGCGGGTGGCGGCTCTGCGGATGGAATGGATGGATGTGACAGGAGGCCTAAAACTAGGGTTGCCCGCTAAATATAGCATTGGATTTAGGGTAGGGGCTATTTGCGCCCTCCGATATAGATTGGACGGTCGAGAAAAATAGGTTAGGGAATCCAAATAAGAAACCGAAGATATTTTAGGGATGTTTGAGGTTGATCCGAATCCAATGGTGATGACTGAGCGGGTAGGGTTTGGGAAGTTTTCGAACGCGGGCGAGGGGTCGATGCACTATGAAAAGAGGGGTTAGGTGGTTTGACAAGAGGGAATCGAAAACCTGGTTGATCTCAGAAACGTCAGCGAAGGCAAGGGGGGACGCCACAACTACGAACTGATGCGAGTTTTATGAAAACATGTGGATGCAATGTTCATGATGCCATGATGAATGCAACAAACAAATAAATCACATGGACACAACGAAATAACTGGACGGCATCTGGAGCGTCGGTCTCGGGTCGTTACAACTCTCCTCCACTTACAAGAGATCTCACCTCGAGATCTAGAGATGATAAACGGAAGAGGAAAAGAAGAGGTAAAACTAAGTTACTTCTTTAACAAACGAATGAAACCATGAACCTTGAGAGGTTGACCAACTTGAAAGAAAGATACGACAGAGGTGAATGAGATTGCAAACAATCTGTTGGACAAGAGGAACTAGGAATACGACAAGAACCAAGAGCTCAAGCAACAAGATAGACCCTGAAACTACTCCGGTTAGAAGAAGATAGAAAAGTAATAAGAACAAAGAATCGGGATATCATCCTGGTATAAGAGAAAAAGGAGAGGTAGACAAGATCAAGGATTTGAAAAGAGGACACCACACTCCGATAAACAAAAGGATTAAAGAAAAGAATTTTGAAAAGAACAAGATGAAGCCTTGAAATGATTTAGATTGAGCTTCGCGACAAGACAACCGAGAAAAACTTGGAACTCCGGATAAGAAAATATGAACAACTTAGAACCGAGAGATTATTCATCATGAACAATCTCCAAAGAAAGGAATTACTTGACCACGATGAAATTAGAATAAGAATTACTTTATGCTTATCCTCATCAAATTAGATTGATGACAAACGGATTTGGCATGCAACGTATTCCTCTTGAAAATTATAGAGGAGAGTGATGACCCACAAGTATAGGGGATCAATTGTAGTTCTTTTTGATAAGTAAGAGTGTCGAACCCAACGAGGAGCACAAGGAAATGACAAGTAGTTTTCAGTAAGGTAATGTCTGCAAGTGCTTAAATTTTAAGTAACTGAGTAGTTTGATAGAAGATAATTTGTAACGGATAAGTAACGATAGTAGTAACAAAAGTGCAACAAGGTAGCCCAATCCTTTTGAGGCAAAGGACAGGCCAAAATGGTCTTTTATGATAAGCAAAGAGTTCTTGAGGGTACACGGGATTTTCATCTAGTCACTTTCACCATGTTGGTTTAATTTGTGTTCGGTACTTTGATAATTTGATATGTGGGTGGACTGGTGCTTAGGTGCTGTTCTTACTAGAACAAACCTCCTACTTATGATTAACCCTCCCGCAAGCATCCGCAACTACGAGAAAGGTATTAAGAATAAATTCTAACAATAACATTAAACTTTTGGATCCAATCGGTCCCTTACGGAATAACGCATAAACTAGGGTTTAAGCTTCTGTCACTCTCGCAACCCATAATCTAATTGCTACTCCACAATGCATTCCCTTAGGCCCAAATATGGTGAAGTGTCATGTAGTCGACGTTCACATGACACCACTAAGGGAATCACAAAATACATACTATCAAAATATCGAACACATATCAAGTTCACATGATTTCTCCCGTGACCTCAAGAACAAAAGTAACACTCACAAATGATTATCATCCTCAAGATCAGAGGAGTATTAAAAATCATATTGGATCTGAACATATAATCTTCCACCAAAAAACCATATAGTAATCAACTACCAGATGTGATCAACACTACTAGTCACCCGCAAGCACCAATCTATAGTTTCGGTAACAAGATTAAACACGAGAGATGAACTAGGGTTTGAGATGAGATGGTGCTGTTGAAGATGTTTATTAAGATTGCCCTCCCCAAGATGGGAGAGTTGTTGGTGATGATGAGGACGATGATTTCCCCCTCAGGAGAAGTTCCCCAGTGAATCGCTCACGGGAGGCAAAAGTGCTCCTGCCCAAGTTCCGCCTCGAGACGGTGGCGCTCTGTCCCGAAAGTCCTCTGCTTATTTTTTTTCTAGGTCAAAATGACCTATATACCAGAAGATGGGCACTGGAGTTGGGCGTGGGTTAGCACAACCCACCAGAGCGCGCCTGGGCTCCTTAGCGCGCCCACGTGGGTTGTGCCCACCTGGTGGGCCCCCTCTGGTAGTTATTTGCTCCAATATTCTTCAAATATTCCATAAAAAATCTCCATGAAGTTTCAGCTTGTTTGGAGGGTTGCAGAATAGGTGGCATGACGTAGCTTTTCCAGGTCCAGATTTCCAGCTGCCGGAACTCTCCCTCTTTGTGTATATCTTGCATATTATGAGAGAAAAGGCATTAGAATTACTCCAAAAAGCATTATTATGGATAAAAACATCATAAATAACAGTAAGAAAACATTATGCAAAATGGACGTATCAACTCCCCCAAGCTTAGACCTCACTTGTCCTCAAACGAAAACCGAAATCGAAAAACATGTCCACATGCTTAGAGAGAGAGGTGTTGATAAAAAAATATGGACATAGAAGCATCAAGTAGATTATTATAACAACAAGAAAATTAAACATAAGACTTTTATCATAGAACTTTTATCATATACTTCTCATGAATAAGTGACAATTCATCACACTATTAAAGTATAAAGCAAAAACTCTATTAAAAACCAACAAACTATGTTGTCAGTCAACTTTGCAACTACAATTCATCATATTTTCAGGAAGGGTCACGTATCGGAGCCTTTAGGCAAGTCCACATACTCAACCATCATATAGTCTTCTATGATTGCAAACACCCACCGCGTACACATGAGCAAAACATTTCAACCGGACACATAGAAAGATAGGGCTTATAGTTTCGCCTCCCAACATATTCACCTCAAGGGTGATGTTAACAATAATAACTCATGCTATCTATATTCAACAGGACATATGTGCCTAGATCTTTCCTCACCACATGATGCTTGCCAAAGGAGAAAAATAAAAAGGAATAGGAGGAAAACTTTTGACTCTTTGCATAAAAGTAAATACATAAAAGTAAAAGATAGGCCCTTCGCAGAGGGAAGCAGAGGTTGCCATGCGCTTATTTGTTTGTATGCTCAACCCCTTAGTGCAAAAGAACGTTGTGTTGCATTGCCCCTTGTGATAGCGACCTTTATTATGCAGTCTGTCGCTTTTATTGTTCACCATCACAAGTTTGTGCAACGCTCTATTTTCTCTTACACTAAATGATCTCACACTTTTAAAAGCAATTTTTATTGCCTTTTTGCACCGATGACAACTTACTTGAGGGATCTTACTCAATCCCTAGGTAGGTATGGTGGATACTTGAAAATAAGATTTGGGTTTAAGGGTTTTTGGATGCACAAGTAGTATCTCTACTTAGTGCGGAATTTTTTGCTAGCAAAGGTAGGGGCAAGCACCACATGTAAAATGATCCATGACAATATGACTTCTATGTGAATATAAACAAACATAAACCATTAAGTTGTCTTCTTGTCCAACGTCAACAATTTTGGCATATAATATTTTGATGAGGGCTCACAATCAAAAAACATTTCTAGGATAGTATATTTATATGTGAATCTTCTCTTCCCTTATTAATTCTTTCATGAGTTGCATCATTGACTAATGCTATGTTTGTCAATCTCTAATAAAATTTTCTACTTATACTTTTCCTTATGTGGTGTCGTAACCTACCATAAGATTAGTATATGATCTTCTTGATTTATTTCATTTCTTTTATTTATTTCCTTTCTCTTTTTCTTCTTTATTTCTTTTCTTTTATTTGCAGCATGAAACTAGAGAAAGCAAAAAAACTCAAACTAAACTTTACTATATATCTTGCACACGATTACAAGGATAGATCACTAAGCAAACTCAAAGAAGAATGGATCGAACCAAACTTTTATTCATTTAAAGCAAAAAGATCAAACTAAAATAAGTAAAGGCAAAAGGATAATGGGATGATACGATACCGGGGCACCTCCCCCAAGCATGGAGGAAGCCAAGGGGAGTTCCCATACCCGATACTCAATTATCTTTTGGTGGTGAAGAAGATGATGGTGATGGCAATTGTGCCTTCAACTTTTTCATATTATAGTTGAGGAGAGAAATTTCCTCCTTTAAATCATAGACTTCTAGCTCCAGCTTCAAGATCTTGTCACATAAATCCCCTTTGCTTTTCTGCCAAAAACGAAAAGGAATAGATTGGTTTTTACACTGGTTAGCTCTCTTAGGGAAACTTGACTTCTTAAACTCCACGTGCATATCCCCGGGTTGAGGTAGAGGAACATCCTCCTCCTCCAAGCTTGAATGATCGATCCTCATCATGTGAGCATCCTCCTCGTCATCTGTAGTTCGACCATAAGGATATAGGTCCCCATAGGTCTTTGGGTCAGCAATGAGATGTGAGACATAGCTCTCTCCGTCGGAGTCTTGGGACGAAATATTTTCAGAACTGCGCAGAAAACAACAAGAAAAGAGAACAATGGATTTCTCCGCGATACGGTGGTTAACAGGTACGGGAAGTATATATAGATTTTTTTATCTTGGGGGACAAGCAAACTATAGAAAAATGGAGTCCGGAAGGTGTCCCAGGTGGGCACAACCCACCTGGGCGCGCCAGGCACGCCCTGGTGTCTGGTGCCCACTAGGGTATGCTTCCTGGAAGTTTATTATTTTCCTATTTTTCTAAATATTCCAAAACTGACAAAAACTATTTTTGCGGATTTTTTGGAGTCCGTTTACTTACCGTATCACGTACCTCCTTATTTTCACGATTCTGGAGTGTTCCGGAAGCACTCTTTTATGTGTTCTTCCGGTGTCAAAGTTTGGATAATATTACTTTCAACATTAATGGGCGTACCTGAGATATAATGTTTTATTCGTTGCCCATTAACAACCTTCGGGTTAGTACCTTCGGCATTATTTATTTTGATGGCTCCAGACTGATAAACCTCCTCGATAAGATAGGGCCCTTCCCATTTTGAGAGGAGTTTTCTTGCAAAGAATCTGAAATGAGAGTTGTACAAAAGAACATATTCTCCGACTTTAAACTCACGCTTTTGGATTCTTTTGTGATGCCATATTTTAACTTTTTCTTTGAATAATTTTGCTTTTTCATAAGCTTGGGTTCTCCATTCATCTAAAGAACTAATATCAAATAACCACTTTTCACTGGCAAGTTTGAAATCATAGTTGAGCTCTTTGATGGCCCAATATGCTTTATGTTCTAACTCAAGAGGCAAATGACAAGCTTTTCCATAAACCATTTTACAAGGAGACATACCCATAGGGTTTTTATATGTTGTTCTATAAGCGCAAAGTGCATCATATAATTCCTTAGACCAATTCTTCCTGGACCTATTGGTAGTCTGTTGCAAAATTAATTTTATTTGTCTATTGCTAAGTTAAACTTGACCACTAGACTGAGGATGATAAGGTGATGCAATTCTATGGTTAACATCATACTTGGCAAGCATTTTACGGAAAGCACCATGAATAAAGTGTGAACCACCATCAGTCATTAAATATCTAGGGACTCCAAACCAGAAAATCACTTAGCATTTTAATAGAGGTGTTGTGATCAACACTACTAGTTGGAATAGCTTCTACTCATTTAGTGACATAATCAACAACAACCAAAATATGTGTATACCCATTAAAGGAAGGAAAATGTCCCATGTAATCAAGTCCCCAAACATCAAATGGTTCAACAACAAGTGAATAATTCATAGGCATTTCTTGACGCTTACCGATATTACCTATTCTTTGACATTCATCATAGGATAAGACGAACATACGGGCATCCTTGAAGAGAGTAGGCCAATAAAATCCAGATTGCAATACCTTGTGAGCAGTTCTATCTCCGGCATGATGTCCTCCATAAGCTTTGGAGTGACATTTCCGTAGGATTTGTCCCTGTTCATGCTCAGGTACACAATGTCTAATAATACCGTCCACTCCTTCTTTATAAAGATGTGGTTCATCCCAAAAGTAATGTCTTAAATCATAGAATATTTTTTCTTTTCTTGGTATGTAAAGCTAGGTGGTAAATATTTAGCAATAATGTAATTAGTATAATCTGCATACCAAGGAGTACTTTGAGCAACATTTATTGCAGCTAACTGCTCATCAGGAAAACTATCATCAATAGAAAGTGTGTCATCAGGCAAATTTTCAAGCCTAGATAAATTTTCAGCTACGGGGTTCTCAACTCCTTTTCTATCAATGATATGTAAATCAAATTCTTGTAACAGGAGAACCCATCGAATAAGTCTAGGTTTAGCATCTTTCTTTTCCATAAGATATTTAATAGCATCATGATCGGTGTGAACAATTACTTTGGAATCAACAATATAAGGTCTAAAGTTATCACAAGCAAACACCACTGCTAAGAATTCTTTTTCAGTAGTAGCATAATTTCGTTGAGCACTGTCTAGAGTTTTACTAGAATAATGAATAACATTCAGTTTCTTATCAACTCTTTGTCCTAGAACAGCACCATCAGCAAAATCACTAGCATCACACATAACTTCAAAAGGCAAGTTCCAATCAGGTGGTTGAACAATAGGTGCGGAAATTAAGGCATTCTTGAGTGTTTCAAAGGCTTCTAAACAATCATCATAAAAAACAAAAGGAATATCCTTTTGCAAAAGATTCGTAAGAGGCCTAGAAATTTTAGAAAAGTCTTTGATAAATCTCCTATAGAAACCAGCATGACCTAAGAAACTATGAATACCTTTTATATCTTTAGGACATGGCATTTTCTCAATTGAATCAACCTTAGCCTTTTCACTTCAATACGTCTTTCAGAAATTTTATGACCCAACACAATGCCTTCATTAACCATAAAGTGGCACTTCTCCCAATTCAAGACAAGATTTGTTTGTTCACATCTCTGCAAAACTCGATCAAGATTGATTAAACAATCATCAAAAGACTTCCCATAAACAGAGAAGTCATCCATGAAAACCTCAACAATCTTTTCACAAAAGTTAGAGAATATAGCAGTCATACATCTTTGAAAGGCAGTAGGTGCATTACATAAACCGAAAGGCTTACGCCTATAAGCATAGGTTCCAAAGGGACAAGTAAAAGTGGTCTTTTCTTGATCAGGTTGAGAAACAGGTATTTGTGAAAAACCAGAATATCCATCAAGGAAGAAAAAATGTGTGTGCTTAGATAATCCTTCAAGCATTTGATCAATAAAAGGCAGAGGGTAATGATCTTTTTAGTTGCTTTGTTTAATTTTCTAAAATCAATTACCATTCTATAGCATGTAATAATTCTTTGTGGAATACGTTCATTCGTATCATTAGGAACAATATTTATACCTCCTTTCTTAGGGACACAATGAACAGGAATCACACATCTACTATCAGCTATAGGATAGATTATACCTGCTTCCAGAAGTTTCAATATTTCCGTTCTTACCACTTCTTTCATCTTCGAGTTTAAGCGACGTTGGTGATCAACAACGGGTTTAGCATCAGGTTCCATATTAATTTTGTGCTAACATAGAGTGGGACTTATGCCCTTTAAATAATCAAGAGTATATTCAATAGCAGCTCGGTGCTTCTTTAGAACTTTCAATAATCTTTCTTCTTCGTGTTCTGAAAGGTTAGCACTGATAATAATAGGATATATCTTCTTTTCATCAAGATAAGCATATTTCAAAGTGTCTGGCAATTGTTTTAATTCAAACACAGGATTACCTTTAGGTGGAGGAGGACCTCCTAGAGTTTCAATAGGCAAATTGTGTTTAAGCAGAGGACATTGTTCAAAGAAAATCTTATCTATTTCATTTCTTTCATGCATATGTAAATCATTTTCATGGTCTAGCAAATATTGTTCTAAAGGATCAGTACGAGGTATAGCAATAGAAGCAAGACCAATTAATTCATCCTTACTAGGCAATACTTTTTCATGAAGCTTTCTACTAAACTTGGAAAAATTAAACTCATGAGACTCATCACCAAAACTAACATTGACAGTTTGCTTCTCACAGTCTATCTTAGCATTAACGGTGTTCAAGAAAGGTCTACCTAAGATAATGGGACAAAATTCATCTTGTGGGGAACCTAGAACAAGAAAATCCGTAGGGTATTTTATTTTCCCACACAAGACTTCAACATCTCTAAAAATCCCAATTGGTGATATAGTGTCTCTGTTAGCAAGTTCAATAGTAACATGTATGTCTTCTATCTTTGCAGGTGTTATGTCATTCATAATTTCTTGATATAAGGTGTAAGGAATAGCACTCACACTAGCACCTATGTCACATAAACCATGATAATAGTGATCTTCTAATTTTAACTGAGATGAAGGGCATGCCAACAACAGGTCCATGTTTATCCTTTTATCAGGTTTGGCAATTCTAGTAGCTTCTTCACAGAAGTAAATAACATGCCTATCTACACTTTCTTCCAAGTGATCTTTAACCATACCAATACTAGGTTCTACTTTAATTTGTTCATCAGGTCTAGGTGTTCTAATATAGCATTTGTTGACCAGACTTGAAACTTTAGCATGTTCCTTTATCCTAATAGGGAAAGGTGGTTTCTCAATATAAGCAGAAGGAACAACTGGGTCAACATTGTAAAGTATATTTTCTTCTTTAACTGGTACCGATTCTTTGATTTCTTCTTTAATAGGTAGGTGATATTTAAATCACTTCTATTTAGGGAGATCAACATGAGTAGCAAATGATTCACAAAAGGAGGATACTATCTCAGAGTCAAATCAATATTTAGTGCTAAACTTTTGAAAAGCATCGGTATCCATAAAAGATTTAACACAATCTTACTTAAGCTTAATACCTAACTCTTTACCTTCTCGAGTTCCCAGTCTTCATAGTTGCATTTAATTCTTTCCAAAAGATCCCACCGGAATTCAATAGTCTTCTTCATAAAAGAACCAGCACAAGAAGTATCAAGCATGGTTTGATCATTACGAGAAAGTCGAGCATAAAAATTCTGGATAATAATTTCTCTTGAGAGCTCATGATTGGTGCATGAATATAACATTGACTTAAGCCTCCCCCAAGCTAGAGCGATACTTTATCCTTCACGAGGGCAAAAATTATATATATAATTCCGATCACGATGAACTAGATGCATACGATAATTTTTTTGGTGGAACACCAATTTCAACCGATTCCAATTCCAGGATCCAATATCATTGCATAGCCTATACCATGCCAATGCTTTTCCCTTAAAAGATAAAGGGAAAACCTTTTTCATAAATTCATCCCCGGGTAAACCTGCAAGCTTGAATAATCCACAAATTTTTTCTACATATATCAAGTGCATATCAGGATGTTCGGTTCCATCTCCTGCATAAGGATTAACTAGCAGTTGTTCTATCATACCCGAAGGATTTGATATTCAATATTTTCAGCAGGTGCAGTAGGTTGAGGGGTAGCTAATGTGGTTCCGGTCGAGGTGAAGATACCCGGAACAAACCTCTCAAAGGATTGTTGTCCGTAGTAACAAGTGACAATAAATTTCAGCACACTATATGAATGTCTCCTTACCAAATTCCACTTACCAAAGGCGCTTCACTCCCCGGCAACGGCACCAGAAAATAGCCTTGATGACCCACAAGTATAGGTGATCAATTGTAGCTATTTTTGATAAGTAAGAGTGTCGAACCCAATGAGGAGTAGAAGGAAATGACAAGTAGTTTTCAGTAAGGTAATGTCTGCAGGTGATGAAATTGTAAGTAACTGAGTAGTTTGATAGCAAGAAAATTTGTAACGGACAAGTAATGATAGTAGTAACAAAATTGCAGCAAGGTAGCCCAATCCTTTTGAGGCAAAGGACAAGCCAAAACGTCTCTTATGATAAGCAAAGTGTTCTTGAGGGTACACGGGTATTTTAATCTAGTCACTTTCACCATGTTGGTTTAATTTGTGTTCGGTACTTTGATAATTTGATATGTGGGTGGACCGGAGCTTAGGTGTTGTTCTTACTTGAACAAACCTCCTACTTATGATTAACCCTCCCGCAAGCATCTGCAACTACAGGAAAAGTATTAATAATAAATTCTAACCATAGCATTAAACTTTTGGATCCAATTGGTCCCTTACAGAATAGCGCATAAACTAGGGTTTAAGCTTCTGTCACTCTCGCAACCCATCTTCTAATTGCTACTCCACAATGCATTCCCTTAGGCCCAAATATGGTGAAGTGTCATGTAGTCGATATTCACATGACACCACTAAGGGAATCACAACATACATACTACCAAAATATCGAACACATATCAAGTTCACATGATTATTTGCAACATGATTTCTCTCGTGACCTCAAGAACAAAAGTAAATACTCACAAATGATAATCATTCTCAAGATCATAGGGGTATTAAATAGCATATTGGATCTGAACATATAATCTTCCACCAAATAAACCATATAGTAATCAACTACAAGATGTAATCTACACTACTAGTCACCCGCAAGCACCAATCTATAGTTCCGGTAACAAGATTGAACACGAGAGATGAACTAGGGTTTGAGATGAGATGGTGCTGTTGAAGATGTTGATGAAGATTTCCCTCCCCAAGATGGGAGAGTTGTTGGTGATGATGAGGGTGATGATTTCCCCCTCAGGAGAAGTTCCCCATGGAATCACTCATGGGAGGGCAAAATTGCTCCTGCCCAAGTTCCGCCTCGAGACGGCGGCGCTCCATCCCGAAAGTCCTCTCCTTATTTTTTTCTAGGTCAAAATGACCTATATACCAGAAGATGGGCACCAGAGGTGGGCCTGGGTGAGCACAACCCACCAGGGCGCGCCTGGGCTCCCTGGCGCGCCCAGGTGGGTTGTGCCCACCTGGTGGGCCCCCTCTGGTAGTTATTTGCTCCAATATTCTTCAAATATTCCATAAAAAATCTCCGTGAAGTTTTAGCTTGTTTGGAGGGTTGCAGAATAGGTGGCGTGACGTAGCTTTTCCAGGTCCAGATTTCCAGCTGCCGGAATTCTCCCTCTTTGTGTATACCTTGCATATTATGAGAGAAAATTCAATAGAATTACTCCAAAAATCATTATTATGGATAAAAACATCATAAATAATAGTAATAAAACATGATGCAAAATGGACGTATCAGAGAGATATAGCGCAAACTTGGGAAGATCTTGAACGAACCACCGTAAGAAATGAAAATGAACGAAGAAAAGAGAATGAATCGCCGAGAATAATTAAAAGAACAAATATACTTTAGGGGATTTAGATACAAGAGAATGAAGAGATCATGAGCTGATTAAAGAAAACTTGAACAAAGCACTAGAAGAATTTGAGAACGCGAAAAGAATGGCGTGAATGAAGAATTCTTCTGAAGTGACAGCCTCCGGAATGTCGAAAAGGAAAGAACTCATGAAATGTTGCGGATGAGTATGAAACAATTATCATAATCGAAAACAATTATGAGGATGGCATGAAGGTAGAACCATGAATCTTCACGTGAACGGACAAGATTTAAGAGAAATTCTTCTTCGGTCTTCAAAGCTGAGAATGACGACGAGAAATACCGTGAAGAATTAGAGAGATGCTCCGGAACAATGAATACTACAAATGTTGAGCCGAAGTTGAAAAGAATTTGAAAGCGATCTCGAAGACGGCAATTGATTGATGAAAATTCATTCTTACGTCAAACTTGAAAAGAATTGGGAGTAACTCCGAAAAACTAGAAGAGTCAGGTAATATCCCGGGAAAAGACCTGTGAGTTAGGGCCCACTGAAAAGAAGACATCATTGAAAAATATAGGAGAAGAGAGATGATGCATTGGAAAAATTGAAAGACTTGAGTGAGGTGATAACCTTGAATTAATATGAGCACAAACACAAATCTTCTTAGATGTCTTTAGCACTGCAGAATGACTAAATGGCGAGAGGCGAACGAGCAAGGGGAATCACTTTAGCCAAGGAAGAGGAATACGATCAACACAAAAAACTAGAATTGAGACCACCGTAGAAGAAGAGACGAAGGATGATGATATAGAACCTTTGAGTATCTTCATGAAGAGTTCTCCGGATGAAACTAGCAAAAGAACAAAGAAACTTCATACGAATAGAATGGATACTTGACTTGCGATTTGAGACTCCGTGAAGAAATGGGTGGGAGAGTAGGAAAAGAAAAAAAAACTTGACGTCAAAACGAACTCCAGAAGGAAACTAAGAATAAATCTTACAAAAGATGAAGAGGATCGAATATCTCGAAGAGAAGTGCACCAGTTGAACAAAGGATAGCCAACGAACGAAAACACCTGCGTGATCCTAAAAAATGTTTGAGTGAAAAAGAGGAGAGTGAAGTCAAAACATCTACGTCAGGAGTCCTATCCAGAGCGACGAAGGGGATAAGGAGTAAAAAGAATTCCTACTCTCCGATATAACAAGACTCCGAAAAATAATTTTCTTCTAGACTCGACAACGGCAAACTACGATCAAACAAGGGGGCTCCTATGGTCGGTCGACGCTCTGATACCAACTTGTCGATATGTCTCCCTTGTATCTACTTTTCCTAACACCTTTCCTCTTGTTTTGGACTCTCATTTGCATGATTTGAATGAAGCTAACCCGGACTGACGCTGTTTTCAGCAGAACTACAATGGTGTTGTTTTTGTGCAGAAATAAAAGTTCTCGGATTGGAACGAAACTTTGCAAGGATTTTTTTATACAATAAAAGATAATTACTGGAGCCAAGAACCGCCGAAGGGAGGCACCTGGATGGGCGCCAGCCACCAGGGCGCGCCACCCCCTCCAGGTGCGCCCAGGTGGGTCGTCCCCACCTGGTGGCCCCGCAGACCCTGAAACTGACGCTATAAAATCCTATTTTTCCAGAAAAAACCAGCGAGAAAGAATTATCGCGTTTCACAAGACGAAGCCATTGCCGCCTCCTATTCTTCCTCGGGAGGCCAGATCTGGAGTCCTTTTGGGGCTCCTGACAGGGGGATCTTCGATCTTCATCATCACCAACCCTTCTCCATCGCCAATTCCATGATGCTCCCCACCGGGAGTGAGTAATTCCTTCGTAGGCTCGCTAGTCATTGAGGAGTTGAATGAGATTCATCATGTAATCGAGTTAGTTTTGTTAGGGCTTGATCCCTAGTATCAATTATGTTCTAAGATTGATGTTGCTATGACTTTGCCATGCTTAATGCTTGTCACTTTGGGCCCAGGTGCCATGATTCCAGATTCGAACTGTTTACGTTATCACCATTGTATCTATGTTCTAGATCCGATCTTGCAAGTTATAGTCACTTACTACTTGTTCTCATCCGGCAACCCCGCAGTGACAATAGTCGGGACACTTCCCGGTGATGACCGTAGTTTGAGGAGTTCATGTATTCACCGTGTGTTAATGCTTTGTTCCGGTTCTCTATTAAAAGGAGGCCTTAACATCACTTAGCTTCCAATAGGACCCCGCTGCCACGAGAGGGTAGGACAAAATATGTCATGCAAGTTCTTTCCATAAGCACGTATGACTATTTACAGAACACATGCCTACATTATATTTATCAGCTGGAGCTAGTGTCGTATCGCCCTAGGTTATAACTGTCACATGATGAATATCATCCAAAAAATCACTGATCCAATGCCTACGATTTTCCTACATATTGTTCCTGCTAAGTTACTACTGCTGCTGTTATTGTTGCACTTGTTACAAAACTATTGCTATCACTGTTACCGTTATTATTGTTGTTGCTACTACTATCAAAACTATCATACTACTTTTCTAGTGCTCACCTTGCTGCAGATAATTAATCTCTAGGTGTGGTTGAATTGACAACTCAGGTGCTAATACTCCCAAATATTCTTTCGCTCCCATTGTGTCGAATCTCTAAATTTATGTTGATTACTCTACCCTCAAAAACTGTTCTGATCCCCTATACTTGTGGGTTATCAAGACCTTTTTCTGGCGCCGTTGCCGAGGAGCATAGTTATATTTGTTGAGTTACTTGGGATTATTATCAAATTATCACTATGAAGAATCTGAAGGATGCTAAGACTAAGATTTTTCCCTCTAAGACGAGGGGAGGTAAGGAGCTTCCATCTAGCTCTGCTTTAGATTCACCTTCTGTTATAAGTAAACTTGCAACACCACCACATGCTATTAATCCTGATATGTCGCAAGTTATTGATGATGCTACTTCTACTATGAATGATATTTACGATGATGATAGTACCTTGCTTGATGATGATGTGCCACTAGGTGAATTTCTTGATGAACAAATTGCTAGAACTAAAGCTTTTGGGAATGCTGAAACTGATGAAATTGTTGAAACTGATGAAGAGCTTGAAACTGAAAATCTCGAGACACCTATTAGAACTAGCCCTCCTAGATATGAATTGCCAAAAGTTCCGGAAGGTTATGTTATGAATGAGGAGACAACTAGAGATATTCTTGCTTGTAAGGATAGAGATGATCTAGAAAAATTATTATGCAAGTATAAAGAAAGGACTTTGAATGCTAAAATGAAATGTGATCCTCAGTTTGCTCCTTCACCTATCTTTGTTGACGATAAGGATTATGAATTCTCTATCGACCTAGAGTTAATTACTTTGGTTGAATCTGATCCTTTCTGTGGTTATGAAACTGAAACTGTTGTGGCACATCTTACTAAGTTGAATGACATAGCCAACCTTTTTGCTCATGCTGAGAAAATTCGCTATTATTATATTCTCAAATTATTCCCCTTCTCATTAAAGGGTGATGCTAAAGCTTGGTACAATACTCTTGCTCCTGGTTGTGTGCGTAGTCCCCAGGACATGATTTATTCATTCTCTGAAAAATATTTTCCTGCTCATAAGAAACAAGCTGCCTTATAGGAAATATTTAACTTTGTGCAAATTGAAGAAGAGAGTCTCCCACAAGCTTGGGGGAGGCTTCCCCAATTGCTTAATGCTTTGCCTAACCATCCTCTTAAGAAAAATGAAATACTTGATACCTTCTATGATGGACTAACCGATGCTTCTAGAGATTTCCTAGATAGTTGTGCTGGTTGTGTTTTCAGGGAACAAACTATTGGGCAAGCTGAAGAATTATTGAATAACATATTGAAAAATTATGATGATTGGACTCCTCCTGAACCACTGCTTAAACCCACTCCGAAGAACAGGGGTATCTTATATCTCAGTGATACATCTCCGTCGTATCTACTTTTCCAAACACTTTTGCCCTTGTTTTGGACTCTAACTTGCATGATTTGAATGGAACTAACCCGGACTGACGCTGTTTTCAGCAGAATTGCCATGATGTTGTTTTATGTGCAGAAAACAAAAGTTCTCGGAATGATCTGAAACTCCACGGAACATGTAGTTAAAATAACAAAAAATCCTCGCCAAAGATGAAGACCAGGGGGCCCACACCCTCTCCACGAGGGTGGGGGGCGCCCCCCCTAGGGCACGCCCCTACCTCGTGGTCCCTCTGGAGCTCCTCCGACGCCAACTCCAACTCTATATATTTGCTTTCGGGGAGAGAAATATAGAGGAGAAGAAATCATCGCGTTTTACGATACGGAGCCGCCGCCAAGCCCTAAAACCTCTCGGGAGGGCTGATCTGGAGTCCGTTCGGGGCTCCGGAGAGGGGGATTCGTCGCCGTCGTCATCATCGACCATCCTCCATCACCAATTTCATGATGCTCACCGCCGTGCGTGAGTAATTCCATCATAGGCTTGCTGGACGGTGATGGGTTGGATGAGATCTATCATGTAATCGAGTTAGTTTTGTTAGGGTTTGATCCCTAGTATCCATTATGTTCGAGATTGATGTTGCTATGACTTTGCTATGCTTAATGCTTGTCACTAGGGCCCGAGTGCCATGATTTCAGATCTGAACCTATTATGTTTTCATGAATATATGTGTGCTCTTGATCCTATCTTGCAAGTCTATAGTCACCTACTATGTGTTATGATCCGGCAACCCCGAGGTGACAATAATCGGGACCACTCCCGGTGATGACCATAGTTTGAGGAGTTCATGTATTCACTATGTGCTAATGCTTTGTTCGGTTCTCTACTAAAAGGAGGCCTTAATATCCCTTAGTTTCCATTAGGACCCCCCCACGCCACGGGAGGGTAGGACAAAAGATGTCATGCAAGTTCTTTTCCATAAGCACGTATGACTATATTCTGAATACATGCCTACATTACATTGATGAATTGGAGCTAGTTCTGTGTCACCCTATGTTAAGACTGTTACATGATGAACTGCATCCGGCATAATTATCTATCACCGGTCCAATGCCTACGAGCTTTCCATATACTAGTTTACGCTTATTTACTTTCGCGTTGCTACTGTTACAATCGCTACAAAACACCAAAAATATTACTTTTGCTTTCACTACTCTTTGTTACTGTTACCACTACTATCATATTACTTTGCTACTAAACACTTTGTTGCAGATATTAAGTTATCCAGGTGTGGCTGAATTGACAACTCAGTTGCTAATACTTGAGAATATTCTTTGGCTCCCCTTGTGTCGAATCAATAAATTTGGGTTGAATACTCTACCCTCGAAAGTTGTTGCGATCCCCTACACTTGTGGGTTATCAAGACTGATTTTTGGCGCCCGTTCTTGGAGCATAGCTCTATTCTTTGAGTCACTTGGGATTTATATCTGCTGGACACTATGAAGAACTTGAAAGATGCTAAGACAAAAATTTATCCCTCAACTACGAGGGAGGTAAGGAACTGCCATCTAGCTCGCACTTGATTCACCTTCATTATGAGTAAGCTTGCGACACCTAAACCTGCTTCTGCTATTCGTTCTGATATGTCGCATGTTATTGATGATGCCACTTCTGCTATGCATGATACTTATGATGAAACTACTTTTATGCTTGATACTACTGTGCCCCTTAGTGAATTTCTTGATGAACAAATTGCTAGGGCTAGAGAGAAAGAAATTATTGAATCTGACTATATTGATGAAAGTGATGATGAAGATAGGCCTGTTATTCCTGAGGGTTATGTTTTTGATATGGAAGCTTCGGCAACTATTTTAGCTTGCAAAGATAGTCGTGAACTCAAGAGGCTATTAATTAAATGGAGTAAGGAATCTCTTAGAGATAAAATGAAACCTGACCCTGCTTTTGCTACCTCACCTATCTGTGTTCCCGATAAGGATTATGAATTCTCTATTGATCCTGATATAATTACTTTGGTTGAATCTGATCCTTTTCATGGCTATGAATCTGAAACTGTTGTGGCACATCTTACTAAATTAAATGATATAGCCACCCTGTTCACTAATGATGAGAGATCTCACTACTTTTATATCCTTAAAATATTTTCGTTCTCATTAAAGGGTGATGCTAAGATATGGTTTAATTCTCTTGATCCTGGTTGTGTGCGTAGTCCCCAGGATATGATCTATTACTTCTCTGCTAAATATTTCCCTGCTCATAATAAACAAGCTGCCTTAAAGGAAATATACAACTCTGCGCAAATGGAAGAAGAGAGTCTCCCACAAGCTTGGGGGAGGCTTCTCAAGCTACTTAATGCTTTGCCTGATCATCCTCTTAAGAAAAATGAAATACTTGATATCTTTTATAATGGACTAACGATGCTTCCAGAGATTACCTGGATAGTTGTGCTGGTTTTCTTTTCAGGGAAATAACACGGGATGAAGCTAAAATTCTATTGAATAATATGTTGACAAATGAAAATAATTGGGCACCTCCTGAGCCAGCTCCAGAGCCAATTACTGAGCCTATTCCTAAACCAATTCCGAAGAAGAGAGGTGTTCTATTCCTCACTCCTGAAGATATGCAAGAGGCAAAGAAATCTATGAAAGAAAAAGGTTTTAAAGCTGAAGATGTTAAGAATTTACCTCCTATTGAAGAAATACATGGTCTTAATTTACCGCCCGATGAAGAAACATATGATCTTGATCCATTACCTATTGAAGAACCTCCTGGTCTTGATAACCCAACACAGGTAGTAAATGTAAATTCTCTCTATAGATATGATAAAGCTGAAGTCCCTCCTACTAAAATTGCTAGTCAGTGCTTGGATGAGTTTGATAACTTTATGTTTAAGCAATAAGATTTCAATGCTTATTTTGGTAGACAATTAAAACAAAATACTTATATGATTAAACACTTGGGTGATTATATGGCTAATATTAGAGGTGAACTTAAACTTGTTAGCAAACATGCTTCTATGGTTACTACTCAAGTAGAACAAGTACTTAAAGCTCAAAATGATTTGCTCAATGAAATGAATAGTAAGAAAAATGATTATGCTGTTAGAGTGGCTACTAGAACTGGTAGAATGACTCAGGAACCTTTGTATCCTGAAGGCCACCCTAAGAGAGTTGAGCAAGATTCTTAGAGAAATAATATTGATGCACCTAGTTCTTCTAAAAGGAAGAAAAAGAAAAATGATAGGACTTTGCAAACTTCTAGTGAACCTATTGCTGAAACACCTGAGAATCCAAATGATATCTCTATTTACGATCTTTGAAACACAATCTGGTAATGAACATGAACCTAATGAAAATGTTAATGATGATGTTCATGATGATGCTCAACCTAGTAATGATAATGATGTAGAAATTGAACTCTTTGTTGATCTTGATAACCCACAATCAAAGAATCAACGTTATGATAAGAGAGACTTTGTTGCTAGGAAACATGGTAAAGAAAGAGAACCATGGGTTCAAAAACACATGCCCTTTCCTCCCAAACCATCCAAGAAAAAGGGTGATGAGGATTTTGAGCGCTTTGCTGAAATGATTAGACCTATATTTTTGCGTATGCGATTAACTAATATGCTCAAAATGAATCCTTATGCCAAATATATGAAATATATTATCACTAATAAAAGAAAGATACCGGAAGCTGAAATTTCCACCATGCTTGCTAATTACACTTTTAAGGGTGGAATACCAAATAAACTTGGAGATCCAGGAGTACCTACTATACCATGCTCCATTAAAAGAAACTATGTTAAAACTGCTTCATGTGATCTTGGAGCCGGTGTTAGTGTTATACCTCTCTCTTTATACCGTAGACTTGACTTGAATAAGTTGACACCTACTGAAATATCTTTGCAAATGGCTGATAAATCAACTGCTATACCTGTCGGTATTTGTGAGGACGTGCCTGTTGTGGTTGCAAACGTTACTATTTTAACGGACTTTGTTATTCTTGATATTCCCGAGGACGATAGTATGTCTATTATTCTTGGAAGACCTTTTATGAATACTACATGGGCTATTATTGATTGCAATAAAGGCAATATCACTTTTCATGCTAATGGTAATGAGCATACGGTACACTTTCCGAGGAAACAACCTCAAGTTCATAGTATCAACTCTATTGGAAAAATTCCATCGATTATATTTGGAGGTTTTGAATTTCCTCTTCCTACTGTCAAGAAGAAATATGATATTCTTATTATTGGGGATGTGCATATCCCCGATGAGGTAACCTAGTGTTATTCGAAATTTCTCCGGTTTCATGTTATTCGGAATGAGTTTATTAACAAGACCTGATCAACCTTGTTAGTGGATTCCTTTTGATGAGCATGAGATGGATGAAACTAGAAGGCACAACCTTCTGTCCCCTCTTTATACTTTACATTATTTAGTTGAAATAAAGTAAAAATAGTATTTTTACATGCATTTCCTGATTAATCCGTGAAATATAAAAATACCCCGAAAATAAAAGTCCTCCAAATGCCATGCCAATATAATAAGATTTATTCGAGAATATTCGAGGATTTGTGGTACTAAAATCACCGCTGGGGGCTGCCACACTGGCCACGAGGTGGAGGGCGCCCTACCCCTGTATGCGCCCCTACCTCGTGGGCCCACGGTGGCCCTCCTCCACTTATTCCTGCACCCATTCTCTTCTTCTTCCTCCCACAAACACGAATAACTAGCTCAAGCACGAGTTCTAGCTCACTTTGCTGCAATTTTCGATCTCCTTGCTCAAAGCACCTCTCACAAAACTGCTTGGGGTGATTGTTCCTTGTATGTGACTCCTCCATTGGTCCAAATAGTTTTTGTTTTAGTGCTTTATTCTTTTCAAATTTTGTGCTGCATAGATGACCATGTTCTTGAGCTTGCATGTCAAATGTATATGGTTCCAAGTAGTTCTAATGCTTGATATAGGCTCTAGGCACTTGTAGGAGTAGTTGCTATCAATTTTATTGAAGTTGGTTCACTTTTGTTTGAAGTTACTAAAAAATCCAGAAATTTTTCAGAGAAAACAATATGCTTAGGAAGATGTTCCAAGGTGGTTCTTCAAGGAAGCAAGGCCCCAGGCTTGCTATGCGTGATGCTGACGAGGAACCACCAAGAGACGCTCTAGTGCGGCCTTGTGAGTGGCCTTCGAAAAATTTTATGGATCATGCGGGAATTAAAGAATAATTTAACGCATATTTGCGTAATGCCGATCTTGTGGACTTTGAGGCAGACAAATGCCCACAGTACCATAATCTCACTAGCTCATTTGTGAGGAGGTTTGAATTTTCATCTTCGTGTAATTCTCCTTCTGTCATGTTTGATCTTTATGACAAATCTTATACCATGGACTTAGAGGATTTTACTTTTGCTTGCAAACTTCCACAATGTGGTAGTACTATTGATCCTTGTAAATCTGAATTTAGAAACTTTCTTGCTAGTATAACTGTCGGGGAATCTAGAGATATAACACAAGCTACCATAGGGAGCATTCACTTTCCTGCTATACATTATTTTGCTCTCTTCATCGGTAGGTGCATAAATGCTAAGGATGAAGCATGTCACATGTGTGTCCCTGACCTTAGCATTCTCAGGAGTGCTGTGTTAGGAGACCAATCGTATCATATGGGAGCCATTGTAGCACGTAGGTTGCATCATAATAGATATAATGGAGATTTCTTTGGAGGAATTTATGCAACCCTCTTAGCTAATTTTCTTGAGGTGGACGTTCGTGAGGGTGACATGGAGTTGCCTCCTGCTTATTTAGATTTTAATTCTATGGTCTCCCACCAGTTTGTCGAGAGGAGTGAATCACCTCTCTTATATTGACTAATCTTTGATAAATGGCGTGTTGTCCGTATTACTCTCCCTGCTCCTGCCTTCTTTGATTCTCAGACAAAAGGAAGATATGTTATTACCAGAGAGGAGGCAGATGAGTAGGAGAGGAGAGCAGAGGCAGCCCGATGCCACGATGCAGCTCAGGCAGCGATCGCCGCTGCGTCACGGTACGACCCCAGCTACACCTACGGATATCCGCCAGGCCATCCCTGACAATGAACTAACTTAGGCCAAAAGCCTAAGCTTGGGGGAGTGCATATTTCCCACCGACATTACATTTATGTTCACACACACTCATTGCTAGATGTCGGTGCTCATACTTTTTCATGTAATGTCCATGCTAGTTTATTTTTCTTTTTCCTGCTTTCTTCTTGTGTGTTTAATAAACCTTAAGAAAAACCAAAAAAAAATTAGTAATAGCTTCTAGCTAGTTTCCTTTCTTGCTGTAGTACTAATAATTAAAAAGAAAACCCAAAAATATTTCCCGTTCTTCTTTTGCTTGTTGGGAGATTTCCCGTGTAAATAGTTTTTATTTCTTTTCTTTTCTTTGGGGGTCGTGGGAGAAGACCATGATTAAATTATTGAAGTGGCTCTTATATGCATTATTGTTGATTTAACCAAGAGCCCATATTGCCTTGTCTTCTCCTGTTTATTGAATGCTCGCAGATTCCAGCTTAGTCCAATGCACGTGCACTTTTATTATTATTCACATCGTTCGGTCGTGCAAGTGAAAGGCAATTATGATGATATATGATGGACTGACTGAGATAAGAAAAGCTAGTATGAACTCGACCTCTTTTGTTTTTGTAAATATGATGAGTTCATCGTTCTTGATTCAGCTTATTATGAGTAAACATGTTTGCAATGAAAATTAGAGATCATAGTTACTTGTGCCATGCTTGATTAGATATGAGTTATAATGGTTTACCTTGCGTGCCAACATGCTATCGAAACGGTTATGATGTGGTATAGTGGGGTGGTATCCTCCTTTGAATGATTTAAGTGACTTGACTTGGCACAAGTTCACACATGTAGTTGAAACAAATCAGCATAGCCTTCACGATATTTATGTTCATGGTGGATTATATCCTACTCATGCTTGCATCCAATGTTCATTAATTTTAATGCATGTTCATGACTGTTGTCGCTCTCTAGTTGGTCGCTTCCCAGTCTTTTGCTAGCCTTCACTTGTACTAAGCGGGAATACTGCTTGTGCATCCAATCCCTTAAACCCCAAAGTTATTCCATATGAGTCCACTATACCTTCCTATATGCGGTATCTACCTGCCGTTCCAAGTAAATTTGAATGTGCCAACCTGTAAACCTTCAAATAAACATTCTGTTTTGTATACTCAAATAGCTCATGTATCAACTAGGGCTGCCCTTATCTTCCATGTTAGGCGGGTTATTCTCAAGAGGAGTGGACTCCGCTCCTCACTCACGAGAAAATGGCTGGTCACCGGATGCCCAAATTCCATGCTTCATGCAAACTAAATCAAAATTAATTGCAAACAAAACTCCCCACAGGACTGATGTTAGTTGGAGGCACTCGTTGTTTCAAGCAAGCCATGGATTGATGCTTGTTGGTGGAGGGGGAGTATAAACTTTAACATTCTGTTTGGGAGCCGCCTATAATGTGTGTAGCATGGAAGATATCGCCATCTCTTAGTTGTTATGTTGACAATGAAAGTATGACGCTCAAAATATTATTTATCTCTATTTCAAAGCCGAGCCCTCGCACCTCTACAAATCCCTGCCTCCCTCTGTGAAGGGCCTATCTATTTACTTTTATGTTGAGTCACCACCCTCTTATTAAAAAGCACTAGCTAGAGAGCACAGATGTCATTTGCATTCATCACTATTAATTTATATTGGGTATGACTATGACTGGATCTCTTTTACCATGAATTACAATGTCTAGTCAGTCCTTGATCTTTAAAGGTGCTCTGCATTTATGTTTTGCAGTCCCAGAAAGGGCTAGCGAGATACCATCTTGTTATATCATATTATCATTGTTTTGAGAAAGTGTTGTCATCCGAGATTTATTATTATGGCTCGCTAGTTGATTATGCTATTGATATGAGTAAACGTGAGACCTGAGAATTATTGCAAATGTGGTTAGTTATAATCTTTGCTGAAAACTTGAATGTTGGCTTTACATATTTACAACAACAAGAGCAAACAGAGTTTGTAAAAGTTTTTCTTTATCACTTTCAGTTTGTCAACTTAATTTCTCGAGGACAAGCAAAGGTTTAAGCTTGGGGGAGTTAATACGTCTCCGTCGTATCTACTTTTCCAAACACTTTTGCCCTTGTTTTGGACTCTAACTTGCATGATTTGAACGGAACTAACCCGGACTGACGCTGTTTTCAGCAGAATTTCCATGATGTTGTTTTATGTGCAGAAAACAAAAGTTCTTGGAATGACCTGATACTCCACGGAACATCTAGTTAAAAATAATAAAAAATTCTCGGCAAAGATGAAGACCAGGGGGCCCACACCCTGTCCACGAGGGTGGGGGCGCCCCCCCCCTAGGGCGCGCCCCCTACCTCGTGGACCCCCCTGGAGCTCCTCCAACGCCAACTCCAACTCTATATATTTGCTTTCAGGGAGAAAAAATAGAGGAGAAGAAATCATCGCGCTTTACGATACGGAGCCGCCGCCAAGCCCTAAAACCTCTCGGGAGGGCTGATCTGGAGTCCGTTCGGGGCTCTGGAGAGGGGGATTCGTCGCCGTCGTCATCATCAACCATCCTCCATCACCAATTTCATGATGCTCACCGCCGTGCATGAGTGATTCCATCGTAGGCTTGCTGGATGGTGATGGGTTGGATGAGATCTATCATGTAATCGAGTTAGTTTTGTTAGGGTTTATTCCCTAGTATCCATTATGTTCTGAGATTGATGTTGCTTTGACTTTGCTATGCTTAATGCTTGTCACTAGGGCCCGAGTGCCATGATTTCAGATCTGAACCTATTATGTTTTCATGAATATATGTGTGTTCTTGATCCTATCTTGCAAGTCTGTAGTCACCTACTATGTGTTATGATCCGGCAACGCCGAGGTGACAATAGTCGGGACCACTCCCGGTGATGACCATAGTTTGAGGAGTTCATGTATTCACTATGTGCTAATGCTTTGTTCCGGTTCTCTATTAAAAGGAGGCCTTAATATCCCTTAGTTTCCATTAGGACCCTGCTGCCACGGGAGGGTAGGACAAAAGATGTCATGCAAGTTCTTTTCCATAAGCACGTATGAATATATTCGGAATACATGCCTACATTACATTGTTGAATTGGAGCTAGTTACATGTCACCCTATGTTATGATCATACATGATGAACCGCATCCGCTTAATTATCTATCACCGGTCCAATGCCTACGAAGCTTTCCATTATCTTTGGTTTACGCTTATTTACTTTCCGTTACTCTTGTTACAATCACTACAAAACACCAAAAATATTACTTTTGCTTTCACTACTCTTTGTTACTGTTACCACTACTATCATATTACTTTGCTACTAAATACTTTGTTGCAGATATTAAGTTATCCAGGTGTGGCTGAATTGACAACTCAGTTGCTAATACTTGAGAATATTCTTTGTCTCCCCTTGTGTCGAATCAATAAATTTGGGTTGAATACTCTACCCTCGAAAGCTATTGCGATCCCCTACACTTGTGGGTTATCACTCAGTCCTGAAGATATGCAAGAGGCAAAGAAATCTATGAAGGAAAAAGGTATTAAAGCCGAGGATGTCAAAAATTTACCTCCTATGAAGAAATACATGGGCTTGATACACCACCACTGCGTAAGGTGGTAGAGGTAAATTCTCTAGTGAAATTCAATGATAAAGATAATCCTCACAATATGCACCCTAGCTAATGCCTTTATGAGTTTGAAAATTACATTAGAAAGCAAGATCACTTCAATGCAAATGTTATGAAACAATTGAAAAATGATTCTGATATGATTGCTCGCTTGAGTGACTTGTTATTTAGAATCTCAAATGATGTTAGAGGTGTGGGGAATCCGAATAAGAAACCGAAGATATTTTAGGGATGTTTGAGGTTGATCTGAATCCAATGGCGATGACTGAGCGGGTCGGGTTCGGGGAAGTTTTCGGATGCGGGTGAGGTGTCGATGCACTGTGCAAAGAGGGGTTAGGTGGTTTGACAAGAGGGAATCGAAAACCCGGTTGATCTCGGAACGGTCAACGAAGGCAAGGGGGGACGCAACAACTACGAACCATTGCGAGTTTTATGAAAACATGTGGATGCAATGCTCATGATGCCATGATGAATGCAATAAACAAATAAATCACATGGCGACAATGAAATAACTGGACGACATCTGGAGCATCGGTCTCGGGTCGTTACACTAGTTAAGGGCGAGGTGACGATGTGTGTTGGAAGTGTTTTCCAAGGTTGATACGATCACCATCGCACACTCCCTCTACCTTCAGGGTTAGTGTTGAACCTAAAATAAATGTTATTTGTTGTTTGCGTTGAGCATGAATATGATTAGATCATGTTTATTGCAATACAATTATTCATTTAAGTCAGAAAATAATTGTTGTTCTATTTACATGAATAAAACCTTCTGTGGTCATCCCAAGGTGAATGTTTTATTGAATCTCGATCATAGTGATACACATATTCATAATATTAATGCCAAAAGATGCAAAGTTGATAATGATAGTGCAACATATTTGTGGCACTGCCATTTAGGTCATATTGGTGGAAAGCGCATGAAGAAACTCCATGCGAACCATGCCTCATGGGCAAGATGACTAAAAATCCATTCTCCGGAACAATGGAGCAAGCTAATGACTTATTGGAAATAATACATACTGATGTATGCGGTCCGACGAGTATTGAGGCACACAGCGGGTATCGTTATTTTCTCACCTTCACAAATGATTTGAGTAGGTATGGGTATATCTACTTGATGAAACACAAGTCTGAAACATTTGAAAAGTTCAAAGAATTTCGTAGTGAAGTGGATAATCGTAACAAGAAAATAAAGTTTCTATGATTTTACCGCGAAGGTGAATATTTTAGTTACGAGTTTGGACTTCATTTAAAACAATGTGGAATTGTTTCACAACTCACGCCACCTGGAACACCACAGCGTAATGGTGTGTCCGAACGTCGTAACCCTACTTTGTTAGATATGGTGCGATCTATGATGTCTCTTACCGATTTACCACTATCGTTTTGGGGTTATGAATTACAGACAACCGCATTCACGTTAAAAAGGGCACCATCTAAATCCATTGAGATGACACCGTATGAACTATGGTTTGGCAAGAAACCTAAGATGTCGTTTCTTAAAGTTTGGGGTTGTGACACTTACGGCAAAAGGCTTCAGCCTGATAAGCTCAAACTCAAGTTAGAAAAGTGCCTCTTCATAGATACACTAAGGAAACAATTGGGTCCACTGTCAATGTCAAAACCAGCGGATCTCGGGTAGGGGGTCCCGAACTGTGCGTCTAGGGTCGATGGTAACAGGAGACAGGGGACACAATGTTTACCCATGTTCGGGCCCTCTCTATGGAGGTAATACCCTACTTCCTGCTTGATTGATCTTGATGAATATGAGTATTACAAGAGTTGATCTACCACGAGATCGTAATGGCTAAACCCTAGAAGTCTAGCCTGTATGACTATGGTAATGAGTATCTCCCGTCCTCTGGACTAACTCCTTGGTTTATATAGACACCGGGAGGATCTAGGGTTACACAAGGTCGGTTACAGAGAAAGGAATCTACACATTTGATCCCAAGCTTGCCTTCCACGCCAAGGAGAGTCCCATCCGGACATGGGTAGAGTCTTCGCTCTTTGTATCTTCACAGCCCATCAGTCCGGCCCATGGCTAACAAGCCGGACGACCGAGGACCCCTTAGTCCAGGACTACCTCAGTAGCCCCTGAATCTGGCTTCAATGAAAAGGTATCCGGCGCGTAGATCTGTTTTCGGCATTGCAAGGCGGGTTCCTCCTTCCGAACTCCAAGATAGTATTCGGACGTAATGGTCGTGTCCGGACCTGTAACACACATACCACACACAACCACAGAGAATATAATATTCCACGAGTCCAATCCGCTGACAACTTATTGCAACATGACATCACGTCTGCTCGATCATAATTTCGAACCGTTTTTCATCTGCCGCTCCATGTTTCGAGACGCGGTTGCCATTGGCACGTCTTGTCGAAGCAGAGATCGTGTCCCTTTATTGTGGGATTCTCATCAATACGGGCGTGGGTAACCCAACTGTGCTGTTTACACAACCCTTGGGAACAGGCGAGTTTTAAGGCGAGTGGGGAGGCGCTCAATATTCACTGCCTTTAATCCCCCTTCTTCACCCACGCCTCCTCTTCCTCTCCGTCCTTCCATTCTCGAGCTCCAGCACCCAAGTTCCCATCCTCTCCGCCTCAAGGAAGCACTCAATCATGTCCAGATCTGGAGGCCAAGGCAAGTGGATGGTCTCCCCCGTCAAGGAGAAGGACATCACCCAGCTTCGGGCGGCCGGGTACCTGGCGGAAGGAATCGCCCACCGTCTGCCCTCCAAGGGGCAAGTCATCCCCACCACGAAGACTACTGAGAGGGTAGTTTTCCTCCCTCACTTCGTCCGCGGATTGGGGTTTCCACTTCACCCCTTCATCCGCGGACTGATGTACTATTATGGGCTAGATTTCCATGATCTAGCCCCAAACTCCTTCCTCAACATCTCGGCATTCATTGTCGTGTGTGAGGCCTTCCTCCGCATCCATCCCCACTTCGGCCTATGGCTCAAGGTCTTCAACATGAAGCCGAAGGTGGTGGACGGTCAGCACGCAGAGTGCGGAGGCGCCATGGTGAGTAAGATGCCCAACGTCACTTGGCCCACACACACTTTTGTGGAGACTGTCAAGGAGTGGCATAAGTAGTGGTTCTACATCACAGAGCCACGCGGCGCCACTTGGGCGGCAGCTCCTGAATTTAAGGCCGGAGCTCCAATGCAGCTCACCTCCTGGAAGGAGAAGGGCCCCAATTACTCGGCGTCAGACGAGCTGATAGCGCTGCAAACACGAATTCAGAGTATGGTGGATAAAAACATCAAGCTCGTCAACATGATCCAGGTGATGCTAGTTCGCCGGATTCTCCCCTGCCAAAGCCGAAGCTTCCCTTTATGTGAATTCGATCCAGAGAAACATCGTCGCAAGGGTGCTTCGGACGTGACGTCTGAAGATGAAGTGACCCTGTCCTCCGCCGCTGAGGACGAAAACGAGGAGGAGGAGGAGGAGGAGGAGAAAAACCCTCCCCCTAATGAGGGGAAGAAGAAAAGGGCGGCCTCCACGAATCTGGAGGCGGAGACGTCCAAGAAGGGGAATGGCTCCCTCGCGGATAACTCCGCGTGGGATGTCGACAGCAGTCCGAAGCGACGCCCTCGCACTAAGCCTCGAGCTGCATCGTAAGTGCTAATACTCATACATACCCATGGTTAATTATGCTATTGCAGTCCGGCCCATGACAGCTCCCAGTGATCCTCGTCAGGAGGTTCGTTGGATTCAAAGGCGATGGCTAGCGAGTTGCCGCCGACCGCTCACTCCCCCAAGACCAAGGGCGACGCCGAGGTGCTGTCCAGAAGGACTTTCCCAAGCCGGGAAGAGGTTCAGGAGGCGCCAGAAGGCAAAACCCCCATCGCCCGACACCAGGGGGAGCCCATCCTCATGGAGACTGGTGATGAGGGCCGTATTCAGTTCGGCCCTCAGCCGGACTCGATTCCGGAGACTGATGCGCCTCCGGAATCCGGCACGCAACCTCCTTTGACAGAAGGGGGTATGCCTATTCCGCCGGTGACCCCTGTGCAACCAGGGGCACCGGATAATCTGCTAGAAGCGTTGTGAGGCGCTTAAATTGTGGATGAGCATCGTGTTCTTATGGGCACGGTAATTGAAAGGGTTCAGTCCGCCAAGAGCGGACTAACTTAGCTTCTGACAGCTTCTTGTGAGTTTTGAGGTAAGCGGCACAAAAAGAGAAGATCCCAATACAGACAGTAGCTCCTGAGACACTGTTCGGTGTTCGGAAAGAAGAGCCGGACAGAGGATCAATCCCCTATTGTAGGAAACTAACTAAATATGTCTGAAATGAATACGCAGGCGTCGCTGCTGGCCGCGGCCTCGCATACTGCCGAAGTCTCCGGACTGAAGCAGAGACTGGAGCAGGCCGAGGAGGAGCTCGGCCAGGTGAGGAGGCAGCTCCAGGAGAATCAAGGTATGTAATAACCCGTTATATATTCGAAAAGAGTAAAATGATATATATTGACCGAAGTGTCATGATATGTATAGGAGCAACGACTGAGGTTGAGGCCCTGAAAAAGGCCCTGGCCGAAGCCGAGGGGAAGGCTGTCAAGGATCAGGCCGCCCGTAAGAAGCTCAAGGCCCGGGTCAACAAGGTCCAGCAAGAGCTCCGGGATGCGGTGAGGAAGTGCGAGACCTTGGAGCGCGATGCGTCGGCTCAAGAGACCGAACTCGCCAACGCTCATCAGAGAACAGAGACGGCCTGGAATGAGGCCCAGGGCGCCCTCCAGGAGATCTAGGAGGCCAGGAAGATCGCAGCGGGTAAGGCATTTAGTATGAAAAGCAAGTATGTGAAGAGGAAGTATCTTTTACTAACCCGGATTCGGAGTTCTCCAGGGGCTTTTTCTGATCTACCACGTAGCGTGTCCGACGCCGCGGAATTCTTCCAAGCCGAAGAAGGGAGCTCCACGGAGAAGCTGTTCTGGTCGCAGTATCTTGTGCCAGAACATGCGGTGCCCTTCAACGATCAGCTAAAACAGTTGGTCGAGCTGCACAGGGTGGCCGAACTGGCCATGAAGGATTTTATAATTCGGCTTTGGCCAGCCGAAGCTATACCCAGCAGTTACTTCGGCCTCGTGAAGAGGCTGGTGGATGACCGTCCTCGGCTGGACGCCGTCAAGCGGTCTGTCTGCATCGAGGGCGCGCATATGGCCTTTGCCCGTGTCAAGGTCTGGTGGGCGGAGATGGACGCCATCAAAATTGTGACCGAGGGGCCACCCGAAGGCAAGGAGGACCGCACACCCAAGCGGTATTTTGGAGACGTCCTGGAGGGGTCTCGTATTGTAGCGACGCAGTGTTCGCAAGACATTATCTTTGAATTAATGCATTCGAGTTGCCTTTATCTTGTATGATGAAACAAAGTGGATTTGTAATATAATGTTTGTTATGTTAAAAAATTTACCTCCTGTGCGGCCGTGTTGTATGACATCTGAGTGTTGGCCGGTCATCGGCTTCTGCCCCCACGTAGGTAGTACAGAGGTGTTTCGGATGGAATCTAAACACTCTTGATCCAATTATATGGTCCTTGAAGGAGTTCTTTAGCGCAACGAACCAGGCAATCAGACTATGCGGCTTTAACGCCCTCACTTAGCCATAGGAGTTGACAATAAAATTGCTGGCGCAACCCCTAGTATTCGAACTAGAGAGCTATAAGCGCCTGATCGGGAAGTACCGATCCTTCGCATAATGCGGAAGAAATCTCCAACGATTTGCAACCTCCGACGAGCTGACCGGCTCTCGCCGCATCATGATGATCAATTTTCGGCTTTCTCTCGAGGTGCTCCTTTGGGTAAACCAAGGCACAATCGCAGTAGTTCTCTCCTTTACTACCTTAGCCTATATAGCGGGCGTAAGTTAGCAAGCACAAGAGCCGAGCAACCCAACTATTGACAAAGACATGACTCGGAGCCAATGCATATAGTGCTAATTCGGGCTGCCGAACTATACTGTAAAAAGTGTTAGGACTTTTGTTGCCGTAGTGCGGGGTGCTATGAAGCCCCTGGCAAATATGAAACGTACCAAAGTGTACTGGTGCTATCTGATTAGGTTACCCACAGGAGGGAAAGAAAAAAGGAAGGAAAACAGAGAGGGTGCAAAGGTAATAAGCTAGGGCCCTAAAGCTCGGGCCGCGAACTGTTTCCATTGTAATTTGATTAATACGTCAAGGCACATTTGATACAAGTAGTGCGATAAGCAACAGGCTATTTAACATGCCAAAACCAAGGGAGAGCTGCATGTGGGTCCTGAAAAACAGGTAGAGTGGTCGTTAATGAAACCACCTAGAAAGTCCCCCATATGTCTGTGTTTCTTGCCGTCTTCGTGTGTTTGTCCTTCAAGAGGGCCGATGATCAGGCCATCAGATGGGGCATGTGGGATTGAGACCTGAAAAAGGGGAAAAGAAAAGTGAAAGTATGTGTGTATCCGGTGCCGGTTGAGCCGTATTGTGGATCGCAAGCTAGCTATGCCTCCAACGATGCCCATGGAATTTTGAGTGAGTAATTATGTACGCGCGACACGAATGCCACCACTTGATCGGGACTGAGACGGAGGCCTGATTGCTAGTCGAGCTCCTGACGAGCCGAGCTGTCCTGCTGCAGGGTAGTTCGGACCCTCTTGACAATGTCTGTGGGCTCGGCAGCCGAATTAAGGTTCTGCTTGAGAAGGTTGCTCTGTACTTCTGCTGCTAAGGCAGCTGTGTGCTCTTCTGTACGGAGGGAGCGTTCCGTATTTCCATTCACCGTTATGATGCCACGTGGACCGGGCATCTTGAGCTTGATACAAGCATAGTGTGGCACTGCTTTGAATCGAGCGAATGCGGTTCGTCCGAGCAGTGCGTGGTAGCCGCTGCGAAAGGGGACGATGTCAAAGATTAAATCCTCGCTTCAGAAGTTGTCCGGAGATCCGAAGACAACCTCTAGTGTGATTGAACCCGTACAGCGGGCCTCTACACCTCGTATGACTCCTTTGAAGGTAGTCTTTGTGGGTTTGATCCGTGATGGATTAATGCCCATCTTGCACACTGTATCCTGATAGAGCATATTGAGGCTCCTACCCCCGTCCATAAGGACGCGCGTTAGGTGAAATCCATCAATGATTGGGTCGAGGACTAGCGTGGCTGAACCGCCATGACAGATACTGGTTGGATGATCCTGACGATCAAAGGTAATCGGGAATGATGACCATGGATTGAATTTTGGGGCGACTGACTCTATTGCGTAGACGTCCCTGAGTGCGCGCTTGCGCTCCCTTTTGGGGATGTGTGTAGCATATATCATGTTCACTGTTTTGACTTGAGGGGGAAATTTCTTCTGTCCCCCTGTGTTCGGCTGCCGAGGCTCCTCATCATCATCCTCACTTTGCGATCCCTTTTCCTTATTCTCGACGTTTAATTTGTCGGCCTGTTTGAAAACCCAACAATCTCTGTTGGTATGATTGGCTCGTTTGTCTGGGGTGTCGTGTATCTGGCACGGACGATCGAGTATGCGGTCCAGGCTGGATGGTCCCTGATTGTTTCTTTTGTATGGTTTCTTCCGCTGGCTGGGCTTAGAGTCGCTGAATCCGGTGTTGACTGAAGTGTCGTTGGTATTATCACCATTGCTTCGGCGTTTGTGTTTGCTGCGTCGGAGCTTGCCACTGTTGTTTTTGACCTCGGAAGGGCCTGCCTCGCTGGCTGTGTTTTTACTACGAGCCATCCAACTATCCTCACCCACGCAAAAGCGGGTCATGAGTGTCGTATGGGCTGCCATAGATTTTGGCTTTTCTTGGCTGAGGTGGCGGGTGAGCCATTCGTTGCGGATGCTATGTTTAAAAGCCGCTAGGGCTTCGGCATCCGGACAGTCGACGATCTGGTTCTTTTTAGTTAGGAACCTAGTCCAGAATTTCCTGGCTGACTCTCCAGGCTGTTGAACTATGTGGCTTAAGTCATCGGCGTCTGGTGGCCGGACATATGTACCTTGGAAGTTGTCGAGGAAGGCTTCTTCCAAGTCCTCCCAGCTGCCGATAGAATTTTTAGGTAGGCTGTTTAACCAGTGTCGAGCTTTTCCTTTGAGCTTTAGTGGGAGGTATTCGATAGCGTGGAGGTCATCTCCGCAGGCCATGTGGATGTGGAGGATAAAGTCCTCGATCCATACCGTGGGATCAGTTGTCCCGTCGTATGATTCAATATTCACAGGTTTGAACCCTTCGGGGAATTCATGATCCATTACTTCATCAGTGAAGCAGAGAGGGTGTGCGGCGCCTCTATATCTGGCCGCATCGCGACGTAGCTCCGATGGAGTCCGTCTGCGGTTGTCGGCCCGGGTGTAACTATTTTTGTCATGTCCAAATAGGTAGCCATCATCGCGTGTCGAGGAACGTCCTCGCGATCCATAAATCGATTTGGTATATCCTGCTCTACTGTCCAGGTCCTGCCGAAGGTCGTACGTGTGACCCTGAACTATTTTGTCTCTATTTTTACATGGTGGTGGGGCGGGCTGCTGTTCGGCCTGAGTTGCCGCTCTATCCTGACCGCGTGGTGGTCGGTCCGCCGCACTGTCCCGACCGTGTAGTGGTCGATCGGCCGCATTACACGAGGGCGGCATGGGCTCCGGCGCCTCTTCATCTAACTGAGGTAGCAATCTGCGCTTGGGTAACTCTTGGCTGGCCGTCTAAGGCTGTATTCCTCGGCTGTCAGGACATCAGTCCACCTGTCGATGAGCAGATCTTGGTCAGCTTGAAGCTGCTGCTGCTTCTTTCTTAGGCTCCTTGCGGTGGCTATTAGCTAGCGCTTAAAGCGCTCCTGCTTGAGGGGTTCCTCAGGCATGATGAAATCTTCGTTGTCAAGGCTTTCCTCATCCTCGGAGAGCGAACGATAACTACCGTCCTCCGAGTCGTTGGGCATGGCCTATTCGTCGGGGCTAACTTGCCCATTTTCTTGTTCCTCCTGTTCGGATGTTACCTCAGCAGGGTCTTCATTGTTTTCGGCATCGTCCGGAGTGTTATTTTCTCTGGTGCTGGTATTGCTATCTTTGGAACGACGTGACTTAGAGCGGCACCGAGGACGTCGGCGTTTGTGTTGTGTCTCAGGAGGTTTATCTACACTGGATTTTCTTTGTCATCGTCTTTGGTTTCTTTGGGTGTATCCACCATGTACACATCGTATGAAGAAATGGCCGTCCAGCATCCAGTAAATGGCAGGTTTTGGCTTTGCTCCTCATCGGCATCGTCGTACATACCGTCGATGTCTTCGGAGCCGTAATCAGGCATGTCGCTTAAGTCCTCGACAGTGGCTATGAAGTGGGTGGCGGGTGGGAAGCAAAGTTCTCCCCCAGCATCAGCCTCCAGTTCAAACCGGACATAATTCGGCTGTGAGTCCCCCTCCAAGGACAGATTCTTTAATGAGTTTAGCACATCGCCAAAGGGCGAGTGCTAGAAAATGTCTGCGACGCTGAATTCGAAGATCGATAACTGATCAAGCTCGGCGTCCGCGGACGCACGTGGTTCGGAGCTTATGGCCGGAGACGAGTCCGGAGTTCCGGTGACACAGATATCGTGCGAGGTTAAGTCTATGTGCGACTCCATAGCCGCGGAATCTGTGGCCTCTTGGTGGGGTTGAGCTTCCCATCCTCAGATGGCGCGATCTGCTCCAGATCTAAGGCCAGAGCAGTCATGGGAGCGATCTCTGAGTGTGGTCCAATGACAGATTTAGGTCATGTTCATCGGGGCGACAGGGAGCTGTCGCCGCGGTCTCGAATCCGGTGAAGATCAAGTCTCCACAGATGTCCGTGATGTAGTTCAAGCTTCCGAATCTGACCTGGTGGCCAGGGGCGTAGCTATCGATCTGCTCCAGATGGCCAAGCGAGTTGGCCCGCAATGTGAAGCCGCCGAATATGAAGATCTGTCCGGGGAGGAAGGTTTCTCCTTGGACAACGTTGTTGTTGACGGTTGAAGGGGCCATCGAACCTTTAGGGGACGGCACAATGGAACTCTCAATGAAAGCACCAATGTCGGTGTCAAAACCGGCGGATCTCGGGTAGGAGGTCCCGAACTGTGCGTCTAGGGTCGATGGTAACAGGAGACAGGGGACACAATGTTTACCCAGGTTCGGGCCCTCTCTATGGAGGTAATACCCTACTTCCTTCTTGATTGATCTTGATGAATATGAGTATTACGAGAGTTGATCTACCACGAGATTGTAATGGCTAAACCCTAGAAGTCTAGCCTATATGACTATGGTAATGAGTATCTCCCCTCCTCCGGACTAACTCCTCGGTTTATATAGACACCGGGAGGATCTAGGGTTACACAAGGTCGGTTACAGAGAAAGGAATCTACACATTTGATCGCCAAGATTGCCTTCCACGCCAAGGAGAGTCCCATCCGGACACGGATTGAGTCTTCGGTCTTTGTATCTTCACAGCCTATCAGTCCGGCCCATGGCTAACAGGCCGGAGCCCGAGGACCCCTTAGTCCAGGACTCCCTCATCCACCTTCTACCACAGATCCGAAGGAAAGATCTTTGTTGTCAAGAATGGAACCTTTCTAGGGAAGGAGTTTCTCTTGAAAGAAGTTTGTGGGAGGAAAGTAGAACTTGATGAGGTAATTGTACCTTCTCTCAATTTGGAAAGTAGCACATCAGAGAAATCCGTTCCTGTGATGCCTACACCAACTAGAGAGGAAGCTAATGATGATGATCATGAAACTTTGGATCAAGTTACTATTGTACCTCATAGGTCGAACAAAGCATGTTCTGCACCAGAGTGGTACTGTAATCCTGTCATAAAAGTCATGTTATTAGACCATGGCGAACATACGAACTATGAAGAAACTATGATGAGCCTAGATTCTGATAAATGGCTTGAGGCCAGGAAATCTGAGATAGGTTCCATGTATGAGAACAAAGTGTGGACATTGGTGGACTTGCCCAATGATCGGCAAGCCATTGATAATAAATGGATCTTCAGGAAGAAGACAGACGCTGATGGTAATGTCACCATCTACAAAGCTCGACTTCTCGCAAAAGGTTTTCGACAAGTTCAACGGGTTCACTACGATGAGACTTTCTCACCCGTAGCGATGCTTAAGTCAGTCCAAATCATGTTAGCAATTACCGCATTTTATAATTATGAAATCTGGCAAATGGACGTCAAAACTGCATTCCTTAATGTATTTCTTAAAGAAGAGTTGTATATGATGCAACCAGAAGGTTTTGTCGATCCTAAAGGTGCTAACAAAGTGCGCAAGCTCCAACGATCCATCTATGGACTGGTGCAAGCATCTCGGAGTGGTAGCTTTGTAGCATTTGTGATATTATATGTGGTTTGATGAGGTGATCAAAGCATATGGTTTTATATAGACTTATGATGAAGTCTATATTTACAAGAAAGTGGGTGGTAGCTCTGTAGCATTTCTGATATTATATGTGGATGACATATTACTGATTGGAAATGATATATAATTTCTGGATAACATAAAAGGATACTTGAACAAGAATTTGTCAATGAAAGACATCGGCGAAGCTGCTTACATATTAGGCATCAAGATCTATAGAGATAGATCAAGACGCTTGATAATATTTTCAATGAGTACATACCTTGTCAAGATTTTGAAGGAGTTCAAAATGGACCAGTCAAAGAAGGAGTTCTAGCCTGTATTGTAAGGTGTGAAGTTGAGTAAGACTCAAAACCCGACCACGACAGAAGATAGAGAGAGAATGAAAGTCATTCCCTATGCCTCAGCCATAGGTTCTATAAAATATGCCATGTTGTGTACCAGACCTATTGTGTACCTTGCCAATAAGTTTGGCAAGGGGGTACAATGGTGATCCAGGAGTAGATCACTATACAGCGGTCAAAATTATCCTTAGTTACTTAAGAGGACTAAGGAAATATTTCTCGGTTATGGAGGTGATAAAGAGTTCGTCGTAAAGAGTTACGTTGATGCAAGCTTTGACACCGATTCAGATGACTCTGAGTCTCAATCTGGATATGTATTGAAAGTGGGAGCAATTAGCTAGAGTAACTCCATGCAGAGCATTGTAGACATAGATATTTGCAAAATACATATGGATCTGAATGTGACAGACCCGTTGACTAAACTTCTCTCACAAGCAAAACATGATTACACCTTAGTACTCTTTGGGTGTTAATCACATTGCGATCTGAACTAGATTATTGACACTAGTAAACTCTTTGGGTGTTGGTCAAATGGCGATGTGAACTATGGGTGTTAATCACATGGCAACGTGAACAAGATAATTGACTCTAGTGCAAGTGGGAGTCTGCTGTAAATATGCCTAGAGGCAATAATAAAATGGTTATTATTATATTTCCTAAATCATGATAAAGGTTTATTATTCATGCTAGAATTGTATTGATCGGAAACTTAAATACATGTGTGAATACATAAACAAATACCATGTCCCTAGCAAGCCTCTACTAGACTAGCTCGTTGATCAAAGATGGTTAAGGTTTCCTAACCATGGACATGTGTTGTCATTTGATAACGATCTCACAACATTAGGATAATGATGTGATGGACATGGCCCATCCGTTAGCTTAGCATATTAATTGTTCAGTTAATTGTTATTGGTTTCTTCATGTCAAATACATATTCCTTTGACAATGAGATTATGCAACTCCCGGATACCGGAGGAATGCCTTGTGTGCTATCAAACATCACAACGTAACTAGGTGATCATAAAGATGCTCTAAAGGTATCTTCGAAGGTGTTTGTTGAGTTGGCGTAGATCGAGATTAGGATTTGTCACTCCGAGTATCGTAGTGGTATCTCTGGGACCTCTCGGTAATATACATCATAAGCTTGCAAGCAAACGACTAAGGATTTAGTCGGGGTGATGTATTTGGGAACAAGTAAACAGACTTGCCGGTAACGAGATTGAACTATAGGTATGAAAATACCGACGATCAAATCTCAGGCTAGTAACATAGCGATAGACAAAGGGAATTACATATTTTCTCATTACGGTTCGACCGATAAAGATCTTCATAGAATATCTAGGAGCCAATATGGGCATCCAGGTTCCGCTATTGGTTATTGACCGGAGAAGAGTCTCGGTCATGTCTTCATAGTTCTCGAACCCGTAGGTCTGCACGCTTAACGTTCGTTGACGATATATTGTTCTATGAGTTGTATTATTGGTGATCGGATGTTGTTAGGAGCCCCGGATGAGATTACAGACATGACGAGGAGTCTCGAAATGGTCGAGAGGTAAATATTGATATATAGTATGATGGTATTTGGACACCGGAAGTGTTTCCGGATGTACCGGGAAGTTATCGGGTCACCGGAAGGGGTTCCGGGCACCCCCCGGGAAGATATGGGCCTTATGGGCCAAAGGAGGGGACAAACCAGCCCACAAGGGGGCTGGTGCGCCCCTCCCATGGCTGGTCGGCCCTAAGGGAAAGGAAAAGGGAGGGTTGGCCCCTCCTACCTTTCCCTCCTCAGGAGAGAAAGGAAAGGGGGGGGGGGCGCCACCTCCTCCTTCCTCCCGCGCTCCAGATAAGGAAAGGGAGGGTGCAGCTTGGGAGAGACCCCAAGTAGGATTTCCCCTACTTGGGAGCCCCTCTTGGCTGCTCCTTCCTCCCACCTATATATATGTGGGAGGGGGCGCCTGCACATAACAGAGAATTGCCTAGCCGTGTGCGGTGCCCCCTCCACCATTTATATCCCCGGTCATATTTTCATAGTGCTTAGGCAAAGCCCTATGCAGATCACTTCACCATCACTGTCACCACGCCGTCGTGCTGCCGGAACTCATCTACTTCATCGCCAACTTGTTGGATCAAGGAAGCGGAGGACGTCACCGAGCTGAACGTGTGCAGAACGCGGAGGTGTTGTACGTTCGGTACTTGATCGGTTGGAGCAAGAAGAAGTTCGACTACATCAACCATGTTGTTAACCGCTTCCGCTTATGGTCTACAAGGGTACATAGACAAACTCTCCCCCTCTCCTTGCTATGCATCTCCATGGATATATCTTGTGTGTGCGTACAGAAAATTTTGTTTTCCATGCAACATTTCCCAACAGAGCACCCACCGAAGCTCCTCGTCGGTGGCACGCTGGAGCTTATCGGCCAACCTCCATGCATCGATGTGGCGCCTAGCACCTTTGAGCTTCCTCATGAAGTACCCGTCTTCGTACACCTCCTCCGCATGACGACGTGCACGCTCCCAAAGCTCCACCGCCTCCTTTTTCTAGGTGGCCTCATGGGCTTCACAGGCCACCTGGTACCTGGCTTCCTTCTCCGCCATATCCTTCTTGAATGCTCCTCATCGGTGGCATGCTGGAGCTTATCAGCCTACCTCCACACATCGATGTGGCGCCTAGCGCCTTTGAGCTTCCTCACGAAGTACCCGTCTTTGTACACCTCCTCCGCATGATGACGTGCATGCCCCTAAAGCTCCACCTCCTCCTTTTTCTAGGTGGACTCACGGGCTTCACATGCCACCTGGTACCTGGCTTCCTCCTCTGCCATCTCCTTCTTGAATGCCAACTGCCTAGCTTTCTCAGCCGGCGGCAGCGACTTCCACTGACAAAGATTGTACTGGCCCCAAAACCACTCCAAAGTTGGGGGTCCAGCGGAACCTCGTCCGGCGGCCCATAGTCGGCACGCCGTGGTCAATGTGGTCAAGTAACTACTTCCATCGGAAGAGGACTGTACGTGGAGAGACTGACAGCTGGGTCCATGACCAAAACAAGGAAGTGCCTCCTTATTACGCACAAAATAATGATTCCTCCGCCTGACAGCAGGGACCCACCGGATGGGCCACTGTATGTTTCAAAAAAACGTTTCCCTCCTGACTGCTGGTACCCACCAGCTAAATCTTTGTAAGATGACTATTACTAGCAATCGCCACAATAACCGTAAGATCTGCATTCAATGGTGGCACCTATTGGACGCAAACAACAATAGAAAAGAATTGCCACAAAACTGCCGCACCACGCCCCACCCCTACACAAAGACTGCCACGCGAGCGTTCGCAACTGCCCCGTTCGGGATGCGCTAGGCTCTTCTCCTATTCGAGAAGATGAACAATGATGTTACTACTTCTACAGTATCGAATCAACTGCTGCATGTCTGTCCACTGCGTGCGGGAGGGATAGCTTGTGTTAGTAAGCAAAAGCCGCTCCTCGTCTGCGAGCCACCGCGCGCATGGGCGAGGGAGAGGGCGTACTAGTAGTAAAATCAAGCTTCTCCTTGTTGTACGAGTTGATGCGACACATCATAGCATTGTCCCCACATGCTTGCCTCTAAACTTGGCTAAAAGACCTGCAGTGTACAATATATTTGCTGCAACCTCTAACATTTACCCCACCACAAATTAAAATATATATTCCTGTCTTGACCAGATCAGCGTGCAAACTACAATCACCAGGATGACAGGTAGGGCCAGAAGATTATTTTAATCAAAAAATGCTATGAGACGGCCTCATAGCAAGGAGCCAACTCCAACGATTTTAAGCTCAGAGGCATAGTACACGCTATCCTAGACTATGTTACTATACTACCTCCCCTACACATGAAACTATCACATGAGCGTTCCGGTTGCGCTTGGCTCTTCGCCTCTTCGGGAAGTCAAACAATGATGGTACTACTATAGTGGAGTACTACTAGTATGCTTCTGGCCATCTGACACCGAATGAATTGATGCATGTCCATCGCGTGCGGGAGGGAGAGCGTGTAGCGAAAGCTTCTCCTAGTCCTGCGAGCCACCACGCTCATGGGCGAGGGAGAGGGCATTGTAATCAAACTTCTCCTTGTTGTACGAGTTGACACGACACATCAAAGAAGTGCACTCGATATATTTCAATAATTTGCGTTTATCGATGCATTAATTACAACACATGCATGCATGCCGTGACTTTACTTTTGATACTTAAATGTGTTGATTTAATGCACATTGAAGTAGTATGAATATGTGATGGTAAAACTTTCTAATGCCCCGGCCCTAAAGCGAGACATGGTTGTGCACGAGGAGGGAGAGATCATGCCGACGGAACAGGATCCGACGATGGAGCTCTCCATGGTCTCTATGGACCTCACCTTGGTCCACTGCCACTTGTGCCTCCGCCCCTTGAAGCCTCCATTGTATGATGTTCGAATACACTTCGTCCGTTGGGCTGATCGAGCAAGGTGCAGGTTTCTTGATTGATGTGTTGTTCGATTGATTTGTGCAGTGCAAGGGAGGGCACCTAGCCTGCGCAGACTGCCGCGACGAGCGCCCTGGGAACCAGCGGCAATGCCAGAAGATCGAGTGTGGCGGCTGCTTCGATGTGCGGAACACGGCGATGGATGTCGTCCTCTCCTTGGTGAGGGTGGAGTGCCCGCACGAAGGCTATGGGATCTGCATCACTTGCCACAAGCTCGCCGATCACCAGAGCGTGTGTCCGCTCGCACCCTGCAAACGCCTCGTGCCCATCTGCGGCTACGAAGGCCTGCCACCGGCGCTTCCCCAAAACATCAGCACCGTGCATCCCATGCCCATGCACAGGATCCAGTACGGCAAGGTGCTCCAGTTGCAAGTGCCAGTGTCGGAGCCACGACTTTTGCTATTCATGGAGGAGGACGAACGCGTGTTTTCTTGGTCGGCGGCGTGCTCGACATCGGCACGCCTATCACCGTGTTGGTCGTCTACATCAGAGCGGGGGCATCCCCACCGCCGCACTACGCGGCCAAGCTGTGGGCGAACGGCCCACTAGGGGAGCCCAAAGGCAGGACCGACACCGTCAAGGTGGAAATCGAATTGACAAGCAGCAAGGATCCCAGCGACATCGCCGTGCAGGAGCTTACCGTCTTCACAGTTCTGCCCAAGCTGCTGGTCGGGGCTGGGTTGTCGAGGACGGTGTCCCTCCACATTCATATTGACAAGCTCACCTCCTAAATGATTCTACAGTGCCTTCTGTTTATCTTAGTAATATGCTAATATAGGGGTTAGCTCGGTCTACTTTAGCTTAAGAGATAGTTTGTTTTGGTGGCGATGCAGCAATTACTTCGACATCAGATCAGTAGTTGAAGTAATTTCCAATAGTCGAACGGATATTTTGTGTCTATTAAAAATAAAGATCCTTTGGGTAAGAAGTATAAGCAGCTTTTATGCTTGTTTGTTGAGGCCTTTGGGTAAGAACTATAAGCAGCTTATATGCTTGTTTGTTGAGGAAGCGTTCCATACTTCTGTGAGTTGACGCGGCACATCAAAGTAGTACTACTAGTAGTAGTAGTACCCACCTGACTGCGCACCAGGCAGACGAAGCTCGTGTCGTGTTGGTGCCGTGTGCGGCTCGCACATTAACCAAACCTCCTGTCGCCAGCTTAGCCTTCGCATTTTAAACTTCTCAATCTCAAGGCCAAGGAGCAACGGGAACCTATGATAGAGCCAATCGGATGGTTGAGAACACTACAATTCGTGTGTGAGAGAGGACGAGTGTGTTTGTGCAACTCTTCTCTTCATGTATAACGTACTAAACTCAGAGTACAAGTGTATGTGGGTGGCATCGACCTAGGGAAATAGAGATGGTGCGTGTGAGAAGTCCCGAGAGACTAGGTGTGTGCGTGGGAAAGAGGGAGAGAGATGATATGTGTCGATGTAATGTGTGTGAAAAAAAGACTAGTTTATAGCTCGCCATGAGGCTATTCCTGTCGAACACCCCAATAATTGTAAGATATGTATCCGACGATGCCAGTTATTGCATGTACACAGCAGTAGAGAAAGAAGTACCACACCACAGCCAAGAATGTGTGCCCATGTTACGCCATCCTAGATAGTTCCACACTTCGAAACTAGAACCGTCAATAAATTTTGAGCTTTCGTCTCGTCAAATTCCAAATTACTACCATGCTATATTTAATTGCAAACCTGTTCACACCGATCACAACCTAAACGGTTTCCCACTTAGGAGCGTATTAGTACTCGGTTATAAAATACTCTACTCCAAGATGACTCCACATTCCTCCTCAACTCCTCATCCACAAAAACAAACAAGTATTTCATCGTTGTTCCCTTGCGTCTGCCATAGCCCGCATGAGTTCTGGATCGAGAGATTACTACAAGGGGGAGGCGAGCATGGAAGCGGAAGCACGAGAGATGTCTCGACTCACCGCCGTAGTAGCCGACATGTCCCGCCGCACCGCCATAGTAGCACTGAGGTCCCGCCGCATCGTTGATGCAGCAGACTGGTCTGAGTGCACCGCAGAAGCAGCACAGATGTCCTGCCATGCCGCGAATGGAGCAGGGAGGTCCTCCCGTGCTGCGGCAATCTGGGAAAATGTCTCGCAGGCAGGCGAGGACTCTCACAGGCGCATGCGCGCTATGCTCGATGGCTTGATGGGTCGGATCTCCGGCAGGATGAAGCTGCTGGATGAGATGAATGCCTAGTTTGAAAATGCTACCGTCATCATCCGAGGACTAGGGGAGGACAAGGCGAAGCTCCGCACCGAGCGCAGCCTACTGAGGGCGAAGATCGCCAGAAAGGCGAAGCAGGCGGAGGAGACCGCTGCCTTGTTGAAGAGGACGGGCGTCATCGTCAAGAAACTTATGGACGAGAATGCCATGCTCCGCATCGAGCATGAAAGGCTGGTGGAGGAATCTGTGGATGATGCCAAGCAGTGTATTAAGGACATGAAACTGATGAAAGAGATCATCGCCGCTCGCCGCAAGAACTAGTCTTCGCGACCTGCAATGCATCAAGAAAGTAGAGATCAGCGACCCAGATCGTTGTATGCGTCTTCCTTGTTTTTTTGCCCTTGTGTATTTCGGGCGTAGCCCCATGTGGCTTTTTTAATTATCTTCCTAAATATGTAAGACAATTATTATCCACTGTCGTCCTTATATATTCAGCAGTCTTGCTATAAGTCGCAGTAGATGCTATATAGGTCCGTCGAATCTTACATCAAGATCTGTGCAAAATTTTCTTTTCAGATTTTCTTTTTTCTCTCATAAATCTCAGTCAAGTGAGACATAGCCACTCCATTAAACAGGGGCTCGGGCGCCATTAATGGAGAACTTGGGAGAGAGGTGGGCGGCAGATGGAGGTCAAAGGGCTCTCCTCCCAATAAGATAAGCACGCGCAGGGGTCTGATCCCACGCCTCCCATACTCAAATAGCTACCCTGCAATGTGCCTCTTAGCCAATAAAAAAAGGGGACGCATGGCGACAAGTAAATGGTAAGTAGAACACCCATGGTTTCAATGATACTTGTGTTTCCGATTGTAACGTGACAACACTTGTTCCAAAATGACTGTTGATTGTTAATGTGTGCGCCTTCGCAAATCGGACAACAAAATTACCATAGCATGTTGGTGCCATGTCATGACCCCAAGACAAGTTTCATGATTTCCATGCGTGTTTTGGATTTATAGGAATTAAAAAACCAAGTTTCTCAATGTTTCCGGCCGAGCCATGACACCTAGATGTTTGAATATCATTCTCATTTCTTCCATGGGACCTAGAAATTTAACCGAGGACACACATGTGATTTTTCAACTAACGTTGGTGCACTAGAGCATGTGCTTGTAGTTCAAATTTGAATTATGCATATTAAATGACCAGAAACTCAATTAATGTATAAAAAAGGCCAAACGAACCCGGAATAATTCCAAAATTTAACACGACACTCATATAGTTCTGTGTTGCCTCTGTAAAGAAAATCAAGGGGGGGCGTATATCGTTTCGCACACAAAGGCGACACGTTCCCTCTCAGAACCACGAGCCTTCTTGAGAGAAGCTCCGGTTTGCAAGAAGCTTATACCAAATCTTGTTCCAATTCGGCCAATTTTTTTACCACAACATGTTAGTACCATGACATGACACCATTCCAACTTTCATGATTTTCAGGCATGTTTTGGATTTACAAGAATTTTAAAACCAAGTTTCTCAATGTTCTGGGCCGAGCCACGACGCTCAGATGTTTGAATTTCATTCCCATTTCTTGCATGTGGCCTAGAAATTAACCAAAGGACACACCTGTTATTTTTCAACCAACTTTGGTGCACTAGAGAATGTGCTTGTAGTTCAAATTTGAATTATGCACATTAAATGACCAGAAACTCAATTATTGTATAAAAAGGCCTAACAAACCGGATCAATTCCAAAATTTAACACGACACTCACATAGTTCTATGTTGCCTCTGTAAATAAAATCAAGGGGGTAGTGTATATTGTTTCGCACATAAAGGTGACACGTTCCCTCTCAGAAGCACGAGCCTTCTTGAGAGAAGCTCCGGTTTGCAAGAAGCTTATACCAAAACTTGTTCCAATTCGGACAAATTTTTTACCACAACATGTTAGTGCCATGACATGACACCATGCCAAGTTTCATGATTTCCAGGCGAGTTTTGGATTTACAGGAATTTAGAAACCAAGTTTCTCAATGTTCTCGGCCGAGTCACGACGCCTAGATGTTTGAATTTTATTCCCTTTTCTTGCATGGGACCTAGAAATTCACCCGAGGACACACATGTAATTTTTCAACCAACTTTGGTGCACTGGAGCATGTGCTTGAAGTTCAAATTTAAATTATGCACATTAAATGTCCATAAACGCAATTATTGTATAAAAAAGGCCTAACGAACCTGGAATAATTCCAAAATTTAATAGGGCACTCATATAGTTCTATGTTGCCTCTTAAAGAAAATCAGGTGGGAGGCAGTATATATCATTTCGCACACAAAGGTGACACGTTCCCTCTCGGAACCACGAGGCTTGTTGAGAGAATCTCTAGTTTGCAAGAAGCTTATACCAAAACATGTCCCAATTTGGCCAAAAATTATACATATGAAAACAGGGTTTAGATTATCCCGAACATCTCGCTACCTAGACCAATGTACTGTGATTTGAATTTAACATAAAATGGATACACATTTTTGAATTGAACATCGTATGGTACATGTAGTTCATAGTGAAGTATTATTACTACTATATGCATGTTTTCTGTTATCAAGATAATATGTAAATGATGATATAACTTGACAACAATCGTATTCAAATAAGGAATATTGATTTAAATTTAGTCCATATGTTAGACGACAATATATATATTCATAGGGTGGAGTAAAATGTTCATATAAGATGGAAGATCAAAATGTAGGACTACATCCATTATAAACCGCAAGATCACCTAACGATATATTCGAAATCAACATAACGTGGATTCAAAAATTGAAATTCGAGATCCTAGCATTTGTAATTATATAAAAAGGGACATGACTCTTTCTTGTGGTGGGAATTGATTTGTTTTTTATTGTTGTTTAGGGGAGTGAGAATTGATTTTGTACTGTACAGGCTAATCTTGTTCTCCCGATTTTTTTTACATTTTTCTTGTATACTTTTCAATGGCATTTATAGCAATATAGTAAAAGGGGACATGACTCTCTTGTGTCTTGTATGAATTGTTTTTTTGTACACGTTAAGTTTGTTCTGCCGAACATGGAATTTGCGCCTTGTTATCCCGAAAATTTCAAGCTCAAGTATCTTTTGTCTCTTCTGCTGTGAAACTCCCGCCTCTTCAACCCGCGCTGCACTTTGTTATCCTAAAATTTCGACGCAGGAGAAAACTCCCTCCTCATCCGAAATCGGTCTCGACACATGAAATCCCCCTTCTACCCCTCAGCCGGAAATGTCGCCTCGACGTCGCGTGGTCCAAACCGGTGGGGGTACGTTCGTAACTTACCCTACATTTCGGACAAGCGCGTCCCTAAGCCATGGCTCCCCCTACCTTACCCTTCATCCCCCATTCATACACCATGGCCGCCAAAACCCGTGAAACCCCTCACTCCTCCGTCGGCCTCCCGACCGCTGCCCAGCTGGAGACTCTTCCCCGACGGCATCGTCCACAGCAACAGCTCGCTGTCCCTCATCCACCACACTAGATGAGGATCCGTCGTCGATCTCGTTGTCCCGCCGGATCAGTCTCCCCATCCTCCACCTCCAAGGAGCTGCCCCGACGTTTGCCTCGTCTATCACGCCACCTCCATCCCCACAGCGTCGTCTTGACCTGCCCCACCGGAACCGCAGCACCCTCACCAATTCCTCCGATGAAGCCGAGGCCTACTCGGCGCCACCAAGGAGGTTCTGCACTCACCGCTGCATTTTATCTTTTATTTGATCTCATGGGGCTGCAGGTGCTCGATACCGAGCAGCCATGGCGGGTCTCCATCAATGGCGCCCTCGCCGGCCACTTCGTTGACGGCGTCTCTCCCCCATGTCGTTGCGTCCTCGATGGTGAATTCCACACCAACACTAGCTGATGTTGTTGCTGCTCCGGCTCTCGCGCTGCAGCTCTGTTCTTGCTGTCGGTCGCGCTACTGCACTGCTCTTGCTTTCGTTCGTGCTGCTTCTCTGCTCTGCTATTGCTGTCGATCGTGCTGCTGCTCCGCTCTTGCTCTCGTTCGTGCTGCTGCTCTACTCTGCTCTTGCTCTCACTCGCGCTGCTGCTGCTGCATGACCTGCGGCAGCTACATGAGTTGCTGCTTTAGTACTCACTCGTGGTGCTTCTGCATGAGTTGCTCTCTGCTACTGGGTTCCCTGCTCGAGCGGCTGCTGATTTAGATCACTGCTTCTCTGCTACTAGTGCTCGAACACCCTAAACTTCTATTGCAATGCTCTGCTACTAGTTCAATCAGTTTCGACAGTAAAATTCAGGTTCGACTCTAAAGTTCAGTTTCTTCAGTTAAGTTCAGAGTGAACAGTGTTTACATCATCTGTCGGAGCGGCCATGGCGCGGCTGATGCATTTTACATCTAGCACTTTTTGGTGATGTATTTTACATCATCTATTGCTGATGCTATTAGAGTCCCACTTAAGATTAACATTGTCTTTCTTGTCCTGCTTCAGCCTCGCCGTCGTACACCTCACTGGAGCTGCTCCAAAGACGGAACCGTCCATCACAGCGGAGCAGTAGCCTCGGCGCCGTCTCCAGAGGCCTCAGATCTTCTTCCCCGCCTCCGACAATCACACCAGCATCACCATCCTCCACGTCCAACCCAATGATGCTGAGGTCGACAAGGCTATGCCACAGAGGTTGTACACTCGTCGCATGACTTTGCTACTCTGCATTCATGTCGATCCCTCAGGGATCCTTTGGTTCAAGGCAGTTGCAAATATAGAAATAAATGAATCGTGGCCACAAATTTAACAGGGAGAAAACTAAATGCTCTTTTGAACCACAATTTGAATCGGTTTAGCAAGATAGCCATTATATGATACTCATGTGGAAGCTCAAAAAATATTTTGAGGGCAGGCTTCATCCTATTGAAGACTGCCTACTAGAATCGCCACTGGTGCAAAGAAAAAGTGAAGGAAAACATAGGAATTGGAAACTTTACTATGGTATACTATTCGTGCATTTGGTTAGAAGGAATGGAGCAAAGCAAAACTAGAGGATTTTTTTTCTTTGTTGTCTCTTTCAACGAAAAAATGTAGGAATTTTAATATCCACTTGGATGTCCTTTTCAAATTAATATGCATGAAGAACATGGCTAATTGCATTACTGGCATAATAAGATTCTTATTTTTTCATTTTCATGTGGTTTGACTTTAATTTGGCCATGTTTCTCCATTCTTGTGTTCTTCCGGTTCATGTGAACCAAACACCCAGGTTGACATAAATCCTATGTTTGCAAATGCTCTGTTTTGCACATGCATTCCTATCATATTCTTGTGTTTTTCCTGTCCCTGCGTTTATAGTATACTCCAATTCTAAGAAGCCCTTACAGATTTACTTCATTTTTAGATAGGTGCCAAAGAAAATTCTGTGTGTTATGTCCTGCTCCTGCCGTGCCGTCATCCACCCCACCTGAGGTGCACCATCAACAGAAGCATTCACTACAGCAGAGATTCCCCTTGTAGACTTTATTTCGCCGCCTCAGATCATCTTCCCTATTATCGGCAGCCACGCCAACTGCATTACCTTCATCGACTGAGCAGATGAGCTTAAGGACTACACAGTTCTGGAAGAGAGGTCGCACTCTTTCGTGTCTGCTTATGTTATACATCGGTTATTATTACCTTCTACTTTATCATCCTGTTCACCTCTTAGACACCGAGTCAGGTCCAAACTAATGTTCAAACTTGAGTTTTAAAATGCCTGTGGGGCACATATCGAGGCAGCAACGAATAGTATCTGTCTACTATCTGGTTCATCTGGGGTCTTCTATGTGGTTCATGTTGGGTGCACAAACAGTAGATGATCCATCGTCTATCTTTTTAACCTGAAGCTATGAAAGTGCGTTATATCAACTAGAGGGGGGTGAATAGGCGATTTTTATGAATTCTTCACTGAGGAATTTTCCGGTGAGGAAATTCCTTAGCGAAGAACTACTTGCAGCAGAATAAGTACTCAAAAGTAAACATAACAAAACACAAGCATGGTCATCATGATGAAATGAAGACAAGCACATAGTATGAGAGGCGTATTCACGAGGATAACACGGGATGAAGACAAGCAGATCAAGAAATTTAACTGAGGAAATTGAGAAAGTCTTCAGTCAAAGTCTTCAAACACAGATATGAACAAGCACACAACACAGCTATGAGGAAATGAAAGAGTTGGGGAAATAGAACCAGTTGGCTTGGTGAAGACAATGATTTGGTAGACCAGTTCCAACTGCTGTCTCAGTTGTACATCTGGTAGGAGCGGCTAGGTAATTAAACCTGAGGACACACAGTCCCGGACACACAATCCTCACCGTATTCTCCTTGAACTAAGGTCACACAGACCTCGTCCAATCACTCATGGTAATTCTTCAGGTGACTTCCGAACCTTCACAAACTCGGTCACTCGGCGATCCACAATTCCTCTTGGATGCTCTAGACCATGACGCCTAACCATCTGGAAGAAGCACAATCTTCAAAGGTAACAAGCGTCGGATCTACACAGGATCAATCTCTTCAGTGATGCTCAATCACTTTGGGTTTGTAGGTGTTTGGGTTTGGGTTTTCCTCGTTCGATGATTTTCACTCAAAGTCCTCGGAGGATGGGATGCTCTCAAATGACAAGTGTCAATTTCTCTCGGAGCAGCCAACCAGCTAGTGGTTGTAGGGGGCAGCTATTTATAGCCTAGGGAACAGCCCGACATGATAAGACATAAATGCCCTTCAATGATATGACCGTTAGGTGGATAAGATATTTTGGGACAGCTGGCGCGTAGCACAGCAACGGTCAGAAATTTGAGGCTCAAATTCCTCAGGGCTATCATGTTCCTCACTGTGTAGGCAATCCGCACTGGCGAATTCCTAACTCCTCAGTCAGAACAAATTCCTCAGAGACCAGAAGAACTTCGTCTCATCCTTTGAAGAATATGGTGAATCTGTATGAGATGTCCAATGGCTTAACTCGGAGGGATTGGTAGGTGTAGGATCTTGAGTTGAGCATCACATGGACATTTTTCCTTAGTATTTCCTCGACCCCCTTTAACAGTACGGTGTTTCCTATGACTCAAGAAAGAGAAAATGAAACTACGAAAACATAAGTCTTCACGCTTCATGTTCCTCGAATGAATACCAAGTCTTCAAGGTCATACCAATTTCTTCACTTTCAAAGTCTTCAGAAATCCAAAGTCTTCAGAAATCCAAAGTCTTCACGCTTCTGATGACAATATAGGTTAAGTTTTCAACGGGGATAAACATATGAAGTGTAAATACTGATATTGAGGAATTTGATTGCAAGATATAGAAGAACTCCCCCTACAGATGTGCATAGTGAGGAATTTGCTTTTGAAGCAATGCACACTTGAAGAGTCGAATCATGGAGATCTCCCCCTATATCTTGTAATTCATACACGCATTTGACATATAATATGAAGAATTTGAAATGCATGATGAAATATGGTGACTGATGTAATTCAGCATGCGTGCATTAACATTAGCGAGGAATAAGCATGCAGAAAATCACAACAAAAGTATCAGGCCACCCTAGAGTTTTAAGTTTACAACTCGATCCAATAAAGATTCAGAAAAGCGAGAGTTGTAACTTAGCAAAAAAACGCCCATATAATTGACCCGCTTGAAGACTAACTCAAATTTCTCCCCCTTTGTCATCGAATGACCAAAAGGATCGAAAATGAGGACTAACGCTCCTGAAGAATATCAAGTGGATGAAGGAGCGCCCGGCGTTGTTAGGGTCGTTTGTTGATGTAGGGCCTGCCCTTGATGTCGTCAAGTCTTCATTCTCATCGGTGTCGAGTGATGAAGAATAGGAGCTGGCCACCAAGGAAGGAACCTTGACCTTCTTGTATTTCTTCGGTGGAGGTGCAGACCAGTCAAAGTCTTCCTTGAGACCCATGTTCTTCAGTTCTTCTTCACCATATACATGTGATAGAATAGCGCAGGTACGATCGAAGACTTCGTGGAGGTAGTAATGGTTTTTCTTCACTGCATTATGTGTGGCAGTCATGTCGTGAAGAATTGAACCAAACTGACGCTTAACCCACTTATGGTTTTGATCCACCTTCTGGTGAAGACTTAGCAGAAGCTCACGGTCAGTCATCACACGAGGAGTAGTGGCTTGAGGATTTGGCTTGGAGGCATGGGCAGCAGAATCATGAGTGGCAGAGTCATCATTGGTGGAATAAGATGCAGCCTTGCGAAACTGACCATCCAATGGACGAATGCCTTCATCTATAACATTTGGTGCCTTGCCCTTTTGTCGGTGAGGAATAGGTCTGCTTGAGGACTTCAATCAGGGGCAAGTAGCTGAGGTGATTCTGAAAATCAGCTTTGTAGTTGAGTGAAGACCTTGTCCTGGGGAATCTCATGATCCAAGGTGCATAAGGCTTCAGCTCAAACGGTGAAAGTGCAACATTTGCCAGAGTCCTCATGAAGAAATCATGATAATTGACAGGAATGCCATTAATGATGTTGAAAACCAGATTCTTCATGATGCCAACAATTTCCTCATCAGATGAGTCATGGCCTTGATTGGACTCATAGTCTTTGTCAGAATGCGATAGACTGTCCTTGGTACATACTGCAATTCCTTCACGAGGAATTTTGTCCTTGAGGCTTGACCAGGTTTCAATGGCTTCATCAGCACTTGCATATAGTGATCATTAAGCTCAGGCTCTTGGTACATGCAACGAGCTCCTTCAGGTGGAGGACTGGTGGGCAGGGCATGAAGTAATTCAGTGGCCGGTGCCTTATAATGAGTGTTTTCGGTCATCCAGTCCAAAACCCAGGAGTTCACATCGTCAGCATCTCCTGTGATGTGCAGTGTTGCGTAGAATTGAAGAATAAGTTCTTCATTCCAATCAACTATGTATGTGCAAAAGTTGAGGAGGCCTGTGTCATGAAGCACTGCGAGGACAGTGTGAAGCATGGCGGTGATTCCATGTCCACATCGGGGAATATGCTCGTGATCGAAGATTTTATCCTTATTGAAGAGCGGTGAAGAATAGAAGTTGGCACGGTGGCGGTCGAGCGCTTCCTTCTAAGACGAGCAGAATCATAGGGATTGTAGTCTGTGAAGAACACGTGTTCGCCAAAGAAATCATCAGCATTGAATTTCTGCTTCTTTGAGAATGGATCCTTTGGCTTGGGCTGAGGAGTGTCAGTCAATTGCATTATCACCTCAGGAATCGCAATCTCAGGTTCTTCAGGCTGGGGAAATTCAGCTTCTTCTCCAGTGACAGCCTGGGTCTTCAATTCTTCATTTTCATTTTCTTCAGCACTAGTGGCTGGAATTTCTTCATGGACAAATGGGGTTGCACGAGGTTCTTTAGATCCCATTTGTACTTCAGTAGCAACAGGGGACTGAGGAATTTGCTGTAAAGGTGTGAAGAGTGGAGAGTTGGGGTGCTGACTTTCCCAAAAGTCATCATTCATCACTGGTGTGGTACAGCCAATGTCCACGTCTTCATCTTCTATTTCTTCAACGCCGGCCTCTTCAGCAGTAAACTGAGGCATGGGCGAGGAAACAACTGGAGTTGAAGGGATTTCACCCACTTCAATTTCTTCATCCATCTGCTCTGACGAAGCAGCAGAAGGATTTTCTTCATCAGATCCGCTAGGGATCACATATTCTTCATCAAAAGGAATAAGGTCCTTTGATGGCATGGTTGAGATCGGAACAGCATCAATGGGGTTTGCAACTGAGCTGGTCAATTTCTTCATCTTCTTCGGAGCTGAAGAATCTGAAGAAGCTGATGCTTTCCTTTTCTTCACTGCTGCACGCTCTGCAGCTTTAGTCTTCTTCACATCTAAAGCAGATGGAAGGATTGGAGTTGGGGTAGGCGCAGGAGGAGCAGAGGAATGTGGTTGATTTTCTTCAGGCACAACTGATGCAGCTTACACCCCTTCATTTTCTTGAGCGCACCACTAGTGGATGCCTGGCAATTTCATCGGTGGTGGAATGCAGTCATCAGCCTTGGAACTCACATTTTCTTCAGCAGCCTGAGTGTCATCAGCGGTGCTGGCATGTTCTTCAGTCGGCTGAGCAGATGCTTCAGCCTGAGGAATTTCTTGTTGCTTGGAGCTGCAACATTGGAGGTGAACTTCTTAGTCAGTTTTACAAACTTGACCTTGGCTCCTTGCCAATCAGCATAGTAAGCATTGAAATCATCACTGAGGACTTTGATTTCAGACTAGATCTTCACAAGTTCATCAGTTGTCATACAGACAACATTGTTCTTCAGGAATTTCTCCTTTTGGTATTGTGCTTTCTTGATCTGACTGGCCTTCTCATATTTCCATTTCTCTTCTTGGATGAAAGCAGTCAGCATATGACTTTGGCCAGGAGTGAGCTTGAAATCAGGCATAGGAGTATTTGGGTCCTTGTGCCAGAGATCAATGTAGTCGAGGATCAACTTTGGATCCAAAAGCAGAGGCACATTTGTGCCCTTGGCTCTAGCGGCCCTGACCTGCCTGTCTCTGATGATTTCAGCAAGTTATTCATGATCAACTTCGTCTTCATCAGATGGCACTTGGAAGGCGACCTCCTTCTTATGAGGACTTGGGCGAGAGCCTCGTCCAGCAGTGGCCTTTGTCTTCAGCAGAGAGGGTCCTGTTGAAGAATTTGATGCAGCTGAGGAACTTGCAGAAGCTCCTGAGGCAATAGTGATTCCTTTCGTCCTTTGACACGTGGCAAGATGCACAGGTGCTGAGGACTTTGTCGGAACAGCTGAGGACTTTGGAGGAGCAGGAGCAGCGTGATGAATTGGCCATGAGGGCTTTGAGGATTCTGGTCGTGAGGGCATTGCTGAGGAACTTGGCCTTGAGGGCATAGAAGGTGAAGCACTTGGCTTACGTGCAGGCTTCTTTGCCATGGATTTGGTCGGCTTGACAAAGGCCACAGCGGCAGCAACAGCAGCAGAGTCTTCATTGAATTTCCTCACTGCTTCTTTTGCCTGTTTGGCCAACTTGGCTTGGCGCTTGGCCCATTCTTCAGGATAGTCCTCATCGCGCTTGAGGCTGGTGGGATCCGCTTCTTGGCTAGGTGCCAATGGAGGTCTTGAGCATGGAGGGGTAACAGCAAATTTCTTCATGTATTTGGGAGTAACATATCTGTACTCCCTCCATTCTTTTGCCCATCTCCTCTCTATCTTCTGAATGCGCACCTTGCGCTGATTTTTATCTTCCTGAGGGGGTGTGCAGTACCCAGCATAGATGTCATCAGGGATTTCAAACGATGTATTGACCTCAGGCCTCTTTCCTCCTTTCGGTGGCTTCTTACCGTCAGCCATTTTCTTCAGTTGAGGAATTTGAACAATTTTATTCTCTGAAGAAGTATGCAACTTTTCTTCAAGGAACGCTGCAAATGAGTTAAGTTGATGAGAACCTAGTGATGTAGCAGCGGACATGAGTACCTGTGAACAGAGTATAGTTGCGAGGAATTTGGAGAGGTCATATGCGTTCTCAAAAGATTTTGTAAAAAGAACAAATTTGAGGAATTTGACCAGACGAGTCTTGAAGAATTTCACTAAGCGTTCTTTGTCTTAGGTTCCAGAGTTGTATAGATTGAAGATCCACACAACTGAGGAATCTTGAATAAAAATTATTGCTTAGAGAAACGAATCAAGAACAAATGACATGTGAGGTGTTTAGTGTGTGAAGATTTGAAGAAAAACACTTTTGAAGATTTTGTAGAAATCATTTGAATCAAAGAGGGCAGTAAAAGTAACTTTAATTACCCTGAACAAAGAACACGATGAACTGGGATGTAGAGATGAGAAGCTCGTCTGTGTAGATCTTCCACGCCCTAACTCGGTGGAGGAAGACGGCTACGGCGGCGGCGGAATGAAGATTTCCGCGGACGGCGCGAGTACGGCGGCGACGAGGTCGAGGCAGTGAAGCTCTTCCTCACCGGCGACGATGAAGTAGCGGCGACGCTAGGGTTGGAGAAGCTCGAGCTGGAGAGAGGTCGAGCGGAGTAAAGGAAGTGAGGAAGGGAAGGGGGTATTTTATAGCCACGATGAAAAACTGTTCGCCTGAAGAATTTGGATGAACTTGCCCCTGACCCTTCTCATTCGCTTGACATGTGTCACCCATGTACTGAGAAGTGGAGATCGTGTTAGATCATGGGTGAATAGACGTGGGATGCGGAACGGTTTGAGCGGTAAAGCCGAAAATTTGGATAAGATAAGTTTTAACGTTCCATTCGCAAATTCTTCAGCTGACAAGGACACAGTGAAGATTTTGAACGAGTTTCAAATAGAACGCACATGAAGAATTTGTCAATAGAATGGGATGCGTTTAGCATAGAGGGGGAAGGGTCCGATCACATTCACTTAGCAGAAAAACCAACTTGAAGAATTAGCCATAAGTGAATGCTGTAGAGGACATAAACTCATATATATATATATCCAATGAAGAAAAATGACAGAAACAGTGAAGATTTTGCAAAGTTGAAGAATTTGAACAACCGAGGAATTTTAGAACTTAGAAAAAACTTCAATTGAAGATTTTCAACTTTTGGTGGCGTGACCCACCGTATAAGAATGATGATTTCAGACACCGCGTACAATTGTCGTAGGGTTCTGAGAATCAAATTCTTCGTTAATTTCTTCACACTTAGAGTGTTAGTCTTCATTGATTGAAGAAAAACGTTTCTTCATGTGTTGCACATCTAAGTCATCAATTTTGCATAAGTGTTAGGATGAGTGTCCTTTTCAAAAACATTCAAAGATTCTAAGATATTTAGCTCACACCGCAACTTGCTAAATCTCTTCTCATCCAAGGGCTTTGTGAAGATATCGGCTAGCTGTTCTTGATCTTCACATGCTCAATAGAAATGTCGCCCTTCAACACATGATCACGAAGAAAATGATGACGAATCTGAATGTGCTTGGTCTTCGAGTGTTGAACTGGGTTGTGAGCAATCTTGATGGCACTCTCATTATCACAGAAGAGAGGCACATTCTTCATGTTGACGCCATAGTCCTTGAGAGTTTGCTTCATCCATAGTAATTGAGCACAGCAAGAACCAGCAGCAATGTACTCAGCTTCAGCAGTAGACAGTGATACGCAGTTCTGTTTCTTCGAGGACCAACAAACCAAAGATCGTCCGAGGAAATGACATGTACCAGATGTTGACTTGCGGTCCACACGATCACCAACATAGTCAAAGTCAGAATATCCGATGAGATCAAAAGCCGAGCCCTTGGGGTACCATAATCCAAGTGTTGGTGTGTGAGCTAGATATCGAAGAATATGCTTCACAGCCTTATGGTGTGATTCCTTCGGTGTAGCTTGAAATTGGGCACACATGCAAATACTAAGCATTATATCTGGCTTAGAAGCACATAAGTACAATAAAGAACCAATCATGGAGCGGTATACCTTATGATCAAAGTCAATACCATTTTCATCGATTACGATGGCCATTTGTGGGCATAGGAATTTTGACGCCTTTGCAATCTTGCATGCTGAATTTTCTCAATACATCCTTGAGGTATTTCTCCTGAGATATGAATATGCCATTACGTTGTTGACGAATTTGAAGACCTAAGAAGAATTTCAATTCTCCCATCATAGACATTTGATATTCTTCACTCATCATATAGGCAAATTCATCACTATAACATTGGTCAGTACAGCCAAAGATAATATCATCAACATATATTTGGCACACAAATAGTTCACCATCATAAGATTTAATGAAAAGAGTAAGGTCGACTGAACTGGGTTCGAAGCCTTTCTTCTTGAGGAACTCCTTCAAAGTATCATACCACGCCCGAGGGGCCTGCTTGAGGCCATAGAGGGCCTTGTTGAGTCTGAAGACTTTGTCAGGATTCTTTGGGTCCTCAAAACCTGGGGGTTGAGCAACATATACTTCTTCCTCAAGCTTACCATTGAGGAATTCACTTTTCACATCCATTTGATATAGAGTGATATCATGATGGTTAGCATAAGCAAGTAATATGTGAATAGCCTCAAGTCTAGCAACAGGTGCAAAAGTTTCATCGAAATCAATTCCTTCAACCTGTGTGTAGCCTTGAGCTACAAGTCGTGCCTTATTCCTCACCACAAGGCCATTTTCATCTTGCTTGTTGCGGTAGATCCACTTTGTGCCAATGATATTATGCTTGTGGGGATCCGGACGTTTGACCAGTTCCCAGACATTGTTGAGCTTGAACTGATGTAATTCTTCTTGCAAGGCCTGAATCCACTCAGGCTCCAGAAATGCTTCATCTACCTTAGTGGGCTCTGTGATAGAGACAAAAGCATAGTGCCCACAAAATTTAGATAGCTGTGAAGCTTTTGAGCGTGTGAGAGGACCTGGTGCTTCAATGTCATCGATGATCTTTTCAACTTGCACTTCTTTTGCAACGTGAGGATGAGCTGGTTGCCGTCGAGAAATTTGATCAGCATTTTCTTCAGCACCATTTTCTTCAGCATTTTCTTCAGGTGCATTAGCTCGACGTTCTTCATGCTCTGGAATAAATTTTTCAGCAGATTCTTCGGTAGGAATGACATCCTCAGTAGCCTTGAACTTGATAGTTTCCTCAGGTGTTGGTTCATCTATCACAGAAGGTAGGTGCTCTCTTTGCGAGCCATTAGTTTCATCGAACCGCACATCTACAGTTTCAACAACCTTGTGAAGAACGTTGTTGAAGACTCTGTAGGTGTGCGAGTCCTTTCCGTAACCAAGCATAAAACCTTTATGTGCTTTCGGTGCAAATTTAGCATTGTGATGAGGATCTCCAATCCAGCATTTAGCACCGAAGACTTTGAAATAACTCACATTGGGTTTCTTGTCAGTGAGGAGTTCATAGGCAGTCTTCTTGAAGAATTTGTGAAGATATACCCTGTTGATGATGTGGCACGCAGTATAAATTGCTTCAATCCAGAAGTGACGAGACGTCTTGTACTCATCAAGCATAGTGCGAGCCATCTCAACAAGAGTTCTATTCTTGCGCTCCACGACGCCATTCTGTTGAGGAGTATAAGGAGCAGACAACTCATGAGTAATACCAAGTTCATCAAGATAGTCATCAAGGCTAGAATTCTTGAACTCAGTTCCATTGTCACTTCTGATGTGCTTGATCTTCACACCAAAGTTGGTTGAAGCCCTCAAGGAAAATCATTTCAAGACTTCCTGCATTTCATGTTTGTAAGTAACAATGTGTACCCATGTGTAACGAGAGTAATCATCAACAATAACAAAGCCATAGAGAGATGCATCATTTGTGACTGCTGAGTAATGATTAGGACCGAAGAGGTCCATGTGAAGCAATTCAAATGGTCGAGTAGTGGTCATGATAGTCTTCGCTGGATGCTTGGCCTTGGTCATCTTTCCAGCTTCACAGGCTCCACATAAGTGACCCTTGAGGAATTTGACATTCTCAATGCCAATGGCATGCTTCTTCTTCGCAAGCGTGTGCAAATTTCTCATGCCTGCATGACCAAGTCGTCGATGCCATAGCCAGCCTTCTGAAGCTTTTGCAAGTAGGCACACGGCTGGTTGCGGTCCTGTAGAGAAATCAACAATATACAAGTCTCCTCTCCTAAAGCCTTCGAAGACTTTGGAATTGTCAGCTTCCATAATCACAACACAACGATACTTGCCAAAGACAACAACCATATCAAGATCACAAAGCATTGAGACAGGCATGAGGTTGTATCCTAAGGACTTGACAAGCATGACTTTGTCCATGTGTCGATCCTTTGTGATCGCAACCTTTCCTAGACCCAATACCTGACTTTTGCCTTTGTCAGCAAAGATGATATGCTTCAGATGAGATGCAGATAATGGAGAATCCATTAATAGATTCTTGTCACCAGTCATGTGATTTGTACATCCACTATCGAGGACCCACTCAGTGGCTTTGGGTTGATCATCCTGCAGATGAATTAGTGCAGCTTCCGAACTTCATATACTTCATCAGTGAAGAATATGACATCAATTCATCAGATCAATTTCATCAAGCAACAGGATAGATAAAGCAGTATGAGGACGTGAGAAATGAAAGTTCATTTCTTCATGATTAGCCTGCGTCCTTTCAGGCACTTTTCAGGTCTCCAGCAAATTCTTCAGACGTTTACGCATGTCTGGAGACCTGACCCTGCAGAAGAGATTAGTTCTTTTTCTTCACCACCCACATCTGAAGTTGTGGCAAAGAGTTCATCACTCTGCGAGCTCCATATGAGGAAGGTGGCATAGAAGCCAATCCATTTCGTTTCGCATAATAGGAGTTAGGGTAAGCATATGAATAAGCAGAGAAATTCTTCGAGGACTTATGAACATGATGATTAGAAGAATAATGCTCATATTCATAGCCCTTAGCTCTTCCCAGCGAAACAGAGTTGTTAGCACGATGATAATGATATGAGGACTTTGATCCTTTTGAGGAATTTGATCCACGTGAAGAATTTGGTCTGTATGAGGACTTGGATCCATATGAAGAATTTGGTCCATATGAAGAATTTGCTCTGGGGTTCCTATTCTTCACAGGTGGTGTCATGAGGACATTCACCTGAAGACTTTGAAGGCACCTTTTGGGAACCCAGATTTTCTTCATAGGGGAACCGTTCTGCGATTAGTACCAACATATCTAGCAAATACTTCACCATTACGATTTTTGAACAGTTTATAGTTGGAGTCAAATGACTCATCGGAAGAATGAGGAGATTCACATGTAAAGCCGGATAGATTAGATGGATCAACTGGAGGTCCCTTTGCAGCAACCCATGAGGTTTTGGAGTTCTTTGCTCAGGCTTCCAGTATGTACCATCAGCATTGACTTTCCTCTCAAAGGCAATACCCTCTTTCCTAGGGTTCCTGTTGAGGATCTGCTTTTTAAGCACATCACAAAGAGTCTGATGCCCTTTGAGGCAATACCCTCCTTCAGCCCTGCATCGTCAGTGATACTAGCAATGTCCTCAGATGAGGAATTAGTGATAGCAGAGGCAGGTGTAGAATTTGAAATATTAGAAGCATTTGAACATTCAGGTGAAGAATTAGCAGATTCACGTTCAATGCATTTCAAACATGGAGGAACAAATTCTTCATGAGCAGCTGTAGCGACCAGACCTCAAACAGTCTGATCTCTGTGCTCAAGTGTCATCCCTGGATCAGTAATGCTGACACCACACAGTATTCGAAGGATTTATAACAGAGTAGCAATCACACACTTATTACATCGAATGTCTCAAGAGAGAACTTAACAAAATAAATATGGCTTAAGGCCATCTAATAACGATAACAGCGGAAGGCTTGGAAGAATAAGCGAGTCCATCAACTCCAACGGCATCACCGAGTATAGAACCACGACCTAAGCACCTTACTCGTCATTCGAAAAGTCTGCAAAGATGAAACGTTGCAGCCCGAAACGGGTCAAGACATGGAATATCTTTGGCAAAGTAACACATAGAGAATCTTGAAAGAGTAAGCCTATACTACATGCATATATGGCTGGTGGAAAGCTCTATGGTTACAATTTTTGCGTAAAGCCAATTTTTCCCTACTGCAAAGGAATAAATTTATTTAACTATCATGGTGGTTGTTGAACATTGAGAATGGTTGACAACATCCTCAATCCCAATTAGAAGTACTCATTAACAACCCAACAATATTATTTAGAGTAACATGATGAGATTCACATGATATCCAAACACTAGATACTCAAGATGTCCATAACCAGGGACACGGCTAACCATGATTAGTTTATACACTCTACAAAGGTTTGTGCACTTTTCCCCACAAGACTCGATCTCCTCGTTTGATTTCTCGCACTACATGGTGTTTGAGAAACGGATGACCGAGACATAGTCTTTCAGAAGCACTAGCACCTTACATGTGGGTAGACCGTACCAACCTACAACCCCTACATCAGCTAGTCTACCCGTAAGAGTTCGCACAACTTAGTCAACTATGCTAGAGCCCATAGTAGCATGTGGCTGCACACGGAAGTTTCTAGCATGAATAATCTCATGATCCCTTTGAGCATGGGTGGCGGTCCGAAGAAATACAGGCAAGTCCTGATGGAAACCAGGTGCCTCAATCCACCCAGATGTGTGTTTAAGTCGCCACCTTAAATAAACCATTAATTTAACAATCTCACATCTGTCATGGATACACTCACCCAATACACGTCTACTAGCATAGCATGGCTTAATAAGCAAACGTAGAAGTAACTCCCAAGGGTTGATAATAAACAGGTATTAGGTACTACCTCATCTACTTCCCAAAACCCACAATTTAGTTAGATCCGAATCATGCAATGTTTGAGGATAGATCTAATGCATAAAAACTGGGTAATAGAAAAGGTATGATCAAAGTGTTACTTGCCTTGCTGATGATCCGCGAAACCTAGAGACTCGAAGTAACAGGCGGCGCACTCCGGGTATTCTATCGCAGACAAACAAACAAGCATACAATAAGTACTCATCTAATGCATGGGTAAAACTCAAACAAAAGATTTAACCAGAAAGTTCAGCTTAAGAACTCCGGTTTGCAAAAGAATCAAATCAAGCGAAACAACGAAAGTCAAACGGCGAAGAAAACAGCTTCGTTTTACTAATCTGGATCTAAGTCAAATTTTACATAAGCAAAAACTTGTTTAAGTTGGTTATTCGGAAAGAGGGTTTCGAGACGAAACTCCAGGCGCTTGAATCGCCTGATTCCGATAAACGAGCGAAAAGTTATACTAAAACGAAAATCGGATCAGAGATCGCGATCAGAAAAATCGCGGATTAAATCCGAGAAAAAGAAAAACGACGAACAGGTTAACGAACGGACATTCTTTAACTAGAACTAATCTGACGAACACGTTCGTTAAAACGAACGAACGAGCAAAAGCTCGCTATTTAACCGAACCGAAAATAATAAACCGATCTAATAAAAAACGGAAACTAAAAAACCGACGAAAACTAAAAAAACGATCAGTTTTTATAAAAAAACCGGCCTTGAAAAGCGGCGGCCAATTTCTCGGCGGGTTTGGCCCGGCAAATCGAATCGGGGCTAGGGTTTGGGCGCGGGTGGCGGCGGCGGGCTGGGCCGGCTCGGGGCGGCGGGGTTGGTGGGCTGGGGCGCCTCGGGGGCGGCGCTATTTAAAGGCTGCCCCGGGCGGAGTCCCGCTCAGGTCTGACCCGATAAGCGGTTCGTTTTTTATATAAATAATTTCACATGAAAAACAAACGAAAGAAATACTAAACGGACTCCAAAAATCCGAAATAAATTTTCCCCGGCTTCTAAAATCAAGCCGGACTAGATGAACATTTATTTGGGGCCTAAATGCAATTTTGAAAAACGCACATTTTTCCTAAATTCAAATAAAATGGTGAAAAACTCCAAAATAAAATATTTTTTGATTTTATTATTAAATCCTCATTATTTCTTTATTTTGGGAAGTCATTTTATTCCCTCTCTCATATTTTTGTAATAGAAATAATTGAAAATAAAATAATTAAAACCAAATGATCCTATTTTCAAAATTTGAGAAAACTCAAATATGAAAATAACAAAATCCCTAACTCTCTCCGTGGGTCCTTGAGTTGTGTAGAATTCCTAGGATCGAGCCAAAAATGCAACAAAACTATGATATGCAATGATGCTCTATGTATAACATTCCAAATTGAAAATTTGGGATGTTACAAACCTACCCCCTTAAGATGAATCTCGCCCTCGAGATTCGGGTTAACTAGAAAATAGGTGAGGTGGTCCTTAAGTAGATCTTCCTCTCGCTCCCGGTGGCTTCATCCTCGGTGTGGTGGCTCCTTTGAACTTTGCAAAACTTAATGACCTTCTTTGCGGGTGACTCGGTGGCAAACTCGAGAATCTGTTGGTTTCTCCTCATAGGTCAAATCGTTATTCAACCCAGATCGCCTCTAGTGGCACAGTATCTCTCAGTGGTATATCCGCCATCTCTGCGTGACACTTCTTCAACCGAGAAACATGAAACACATCATGAACACCTGACAGACCTTCGGGTAATTCCAACTTGTACGCAACTTTTCCCATGCGCTCCAAAACTTTGTATGGTCCCACAAAACGTGGCGCTAATTTTCCTTTAACACCAAAACGCTTAACTCCTCGAAGCGGAGATACTCGAAGATAAACTCTGTCTCCGGCTTCATATTCTGTCTCCTTGCATTTTGAATCTGCATAGCTCTTCTGCCTTGACTGGGCTACCTTGAGCCTATCTCGAATCAACTTTACTTTCCGTTCAGACTCCTTAATCAAATCCGGTCCAAACAACTGGCGGTCTCCAACTTCATCCCACAGTAGCGGGGTTCTGCACCTCCTTCCATACAAGGCTTCGAAAGGTGCCATCTTCAAACTAGTTTGGTAGCTGTTGTTATAAGAAAACTCCGCATATGGCAAGTTGTCATCCCAACTTGATCCATAATCCAAAGCACATGCTCTCAGCATATCCTCTAAGATCTGGTTGACTCTCTCGGTTTGTCCATCTATCTGTGGATGAAAAGTCATGCTAAACTCGATCTGGTTCCCAAAGTTTCGTGCAAGCCTTCCGGAACCTTGAGGTGAATTGGGTTCCTCTATACGTCTGATACTCCTCGGAACTCCATGCAAGCATACAATCCTTGTCATGTATATCTTAGCCAATTTAGCGCTAATTGTAGGTAGTCTTTCTTTGGATTTAAATGAGCTACCTTCGTCAAACGATCGACTACAACCCAAATCGAGTCATAGCACGAGCGGGTCTGGGCAATCCGTGATGAAATCCATGCCTAGTTTATCCCACTTACATTCGGTATAGGCAATGGCTGTAACAATCCTGGCTTCGATGTTACGCTTTCACTTTCTGACACACATCACAAACTGCTACATACTATGCGATATCTTTCTTCATTCTGGTCCACCAGAAAGTATCCTTCAAATCCAAATACATCTTGGTATTTCCGGGGTGGATCGAATATGGCGAATCATGTGCCTCTTGCAAAATCAACTTCCGAATCTCCGGATCACTTGGTACGTAAACGCGGTCCTCAAACCATAAGGTATCGTGCTCATCCTCATGAAATCCCTTTGCTTTTCCCTTGCTCATCTTCTCCTTAATAGAAGCAACTTCCTTATCTGTCCTTTGAGCTTCTCTGATTTTGTCCATCAAAGTAGGTTGAATCTCCAATGCTGCTACATAGCCTCGCGGAACTATTTCCAAACATAGCTCCTGAAATTCCTCGGCTAATTCTTTTGGTAAACCTCTGGTCATTAGGATGTTAACATGACTCTTACGGCTCCAGCGTACGCTACCACGTTAGCCTTTTACGGGGTGGTAATGCAATCTCATATCATAATCCTTGATGAGCTCCAACCATCTTCTCTGCACGAGATTTAACTCCTTCAGTAAAGATGTACTTCAAACTCTTGTGATCCGTATACACCTCACAATGATTTCCAATGAGGAAATGTCTCCATGTTTTCGTGCATGCACTACGGTGCTAACTCCAAATCATGTGTGGCATAGTTTAATTCGTGAGGTTTCAGCTGTCGTGAAGCATCTGAAACAACTCTTGCCTCCTGCATAAACCTTTGCTCCAAGTCCTCGGCGTGAAGCGTCATAATAAACTTCGTAATCCTTGCTTTGGTGCAGCGGGATTAATCTTGGTGAGGTAACCAAACGCTTCTTCAACTCTTGGAAGCTAGCCTCACGCTCCTCAGTCCAAATAAACTTGGTATCCTTCTTCAATAATTCTGTCATGGGCTTCGCAATCCTCGAGAAATTCTCAATGAATCTCCGGTAGTATCCTGTGAGTCCAAGGAAACTCCGGATCTCTCCAACTGTTGTTGGCGCTTCCTAGTTTGTCACCGTGGCAACTTTAGTGGGGTCTACTGCTATACCTTCTCTGGATATAACATGTCCGAGAAATCCAACTTCCTTCAACCAAAACTCACACTTGCTAAACTTGGCATACAACTGATGTTCTCTGAGCTTCTCGAGTACCAAACGCAAATGCTCCTTATGTTCTTCTTCATTCTTTGAGTAGACCAAGATATCATCAATGAATACCATGACGAACTTATCCAAAAACTCCATAAACACCTTGTTCATCATGTTCATAAATAGGCTGGGGCGTTAGTCAGACCAAATGACATAACGGTGTACTCATACAGCCCGTACCTGGTGGTAAAAGCCGTCTTGGGTATATCACCTTTCATGAATCTTCAATCGATGGTATCCACGATCACAAATCGATCTTGGAAAATACTTTAGCTCCTTGCAATTGGTCAAACAAGTCGTTGATCATCGGCAACGGGTATTTGTTCTTAATGGTTACTTCATTCAATCCTCGATAATCAACAACCATTCTTAATGATCCATCCTTCTTCTCCACTAGAAATCTTGGTGATCCCCAAAGGCGAAGAACTTGGGCGAATAAAACCTTTATCCAAGAACTCCTTAATCGCTTCTTAATTTCCTCCAAATCTTGGGCTGCCATCCTATACGGTCTCTTAGATATCGGCCCGGTGCTGGCAGTAGTTCAATCAGAAATTCAATATCTACGTCGTGGCATGCACAGCAACTCTTCCGGAACACGTCCGGTAATCCCTTACCTTTGGTACTTCCTCCTGCACAACTCCTGTTAAGGAATTTACATGTGCTCTCCTCGGCTCATGCCGTGATACAAACTTGATTCTCCTTCCTTCTGGGGTGGTAAGCAAAATCGACTTACTGGCGCAATCAATATTTCCTCCGTACTTTGATAACCAATCCATTCCTAATATCACACCCATTCCTTGGGATTCCAAAACTATTAGGTCCGAGGGAAATATATAGTTTCCAATCCTTAATGGCAGTCGATCGCACCATATACTTGCCATATATTGTGCTCCGGGTGAGGTTACTAGCTTGGGTGACCTAAGGGCTTGGGTTGGTAATTTATACTTATCCACAAATCCCCTTGATATGTATGAATGTGATGCACCAGTATCAAAAAGAACAACTGCAGTAAATGTCTTAACCAAAAACTTACCTATTCTTTGCGTCTGGTCGAGCTTCAACCTCCTCCACGGTAACGTGGTTTACTTGTCCCCTGTTGAAAGGGTTCGGCTTCTTGCCTGAGCTTCCATTCTCGTTACCATTTTGGCCTTCTGAACAATCATTTGCATAATGCCCAGTCTTACGGCACTTAAAACAAGTGATATGGCTCAGGTCTACCTTGGACGGTGTTGACGGGTTGGTGCGGTTTTGTCCATTGCTTCCTCCATTCCTGTTTCCATTCTTGGTTCCATTATGGTCGTGCGAGCTACCTCCTCCGTGAGTATGCTGAAATTTTCCTCCTGGCTTCGGGGTAAAGCGAAGTTTCTGCTGAGCTCCAGAGTTATACTTCCCCTGTCCATACTTTCTCTTGCGATTGTCAATCTGCTGCTGCTTCCCTTCAATCATAAGAGCGCGGTCTACTAACTCCTGGTAGTTATTGAAGGTGGCTACCATCAACTGCATGCTCAGCTCATCGTTCAGTCCTTCTAGAAACTTCTCCTGCTTAGCTACGTCCGTAGCAACGTCATCTGGGGCATAACGTGCTAGTTTACTAAAGTCATCCACATACTGGCCAACTGTCCGTCCTCCTTGGCACAAGTTGCGAAACTCACGCTTCTTCATGGCCATAGCTCCTGCTGAAAACATGGGCAGTACGGAAAGCTTCTTTGGCCCGATCCCATGTGGCGGTGTCTACATGGTAGGTGGCTGTAAAATTCTCCCACCATGCTCTTTGCGGGTCCTTCAAGCTGATGTGCGGCAATTTTCACCTTTTCCCCATCTGTACATCCTGCGGTGGTCAACTCCTCCCTACTTTGCGGAGCCAATCATCTGCAACAATCGGCTCGGTGCTCTTTGGAAAACACCGGCGGATTCAGCCTTAAGAAAGCAGGTCAAATGGTCAACGGTGGTGGTGGCGGTGGGTTGTTGTTGTTGTTGTTGTTGCCTTGGTTCTGTACCAATGTTTGAATCAAGGCATTCTGCTGCTGATCAACTGAGTGATCTCCGGCGGGAAAACAAATCCGGGGTCGCGTCTCGGAGGCATCTGAGGGTTTATAGAAAAGACGAGAGTTAAGAATAGAATGAGGTCTATGGGGAAAACACTACCCATATGCACATGAGACAAAATACACAATATCACTCCAATCAATCAAACAAGGGCATACTACGGTCTATCTATCGTTACAAAGTGCTGGAACTAAAACTAATTTTTAATGGGGGAAATTCTACTACTGTTATGGTGGTCAATTAGAAAAACTGCTCCGATGAAGACTCCATGATATCTGCTCCAGCTTCATTGAGGGACTCCCGGATTAGGGGTGTCCGGATAGCCGAACTATCACCGTTGGCCTGACTCCTAGACTATGAAGATACAAGATTGAAGACTTCGTCCCGTGTCCGGATAGGACTTTCCTTGGCGTGGAAGGCAAGCTTGGCGATACGGATATGTAGATCTGCTACCATTGTAACCGACTCTGTGTAACCCTAACCTATCCGGTGTCTATATAAACCGGAGGGTTTTAGTCCGTAGGACACGACAACAATCATACTATAGGCTAGCTTCTAGGGTTTAGCCTCTACGATCTCGTGGTAGATCTACTCTTGTACTAACCATATCATCAATATTAATCAAGCAGGAGTAGGGTATTACCTCCATCGAGAGGGCGAACACAGGTAAAAACATCGTGTCCCTTGTCTCCTGTTACCATCTGCCTAGGCGCGCAGTTCGGGACCCCCTACCGAGATCCGCCGGTTTTGACACCGACATTGGTGCTTTCATTGAGAGTTCCTCTATGCCGTCGCCATCGTAGGATGCCTCATCTCGTCTTTAAAGGCGATACCATCGCCAAAGAAGCCTTGGCCTTTGGTCGAGTCTTCGGCTAGGTGGTTTTCTCATGACCGCTAGTTCGGCCACCGCGCCGACGATGACCTCTCGAGTCATCGAAACCAATCTCCATGTTAGTTCGGAACTTGCCGAACAGTTAGATCCGATCGATCTCTCCTCCATAAACGAGCTCTTGGATCGCATCGCCGCATACAGGAGTCGCCACAGACTACGACCGGATCGGGCCTAAAACCGATCTGAGAGAGATCAGCTCTCCCCAGGCTACCCATCATGTTGCCGTGATAGAGGAACAATGCGGCGATTCTTCTTCTACCTTAAGGACTAGCTACGTCCGGATTCCCTATCCCTCCATGCCGGATTCACGCAGAGGGACGGATGTCGATCAAGCCCTGAACTTAAAGTCAGGTGGCAGGTTGGACTCATTGGATAACACTCAAAAATCCAAACTTCTGAGTTCGGAAACTTCTCGGCCCCCGAGTCCTAAATTGGACGGGGTTCCGGATCTAGTTCCACCCGCCCACCCAAACATTAGCGATCTCTCTCGAATTCGGCAAGAGCCCGGCTGAAAGCGATTACATCATTCTTGGGCGGGTTCCTCCACAGTTATGAACAGGATAAAGGACTGCCGAGAGGAGGACGCAATCCCAATTTTCTGTAATAATTGCACGGACAAGAGAATCCTAAACGCCATAAGTCGTCGCGAAATTACACGCTTTGCTGACTTGGTGACCATAGTACAAAAGAAATCGTGCGATGGAGAGCGCCTGGAAAACCGAAAGTAAATTTTGGGATAATCCGGCCCGGAATACATCCCTAGTCCGAAACAAAAGGGTGCATCATTATCAAGCACCTGGGTCAAATACCAAAAAACCAAAACCCCCTAAAGGGTACGGAACCGTTCTGGAGGGTTGGCTAAACGGACCCTGCAAAATTCATAGCACAGAGGGTTGGCTAAATGGATAGAGGCCAAGCCTGTTAAAACGGCCGAATCCGGACCGGTGATAGACTTCATATCAGGGGTAGTGCACCGCTACGGTGTCCCCCACAGTATTATCACTGATAACGGCACCAACTTCACGGCTGATGAGGTCAAATTATGGTGCAAAAACATGGGCATCAAGCTCGATTACGCCTCAGTCTATCACCCTCAAACAAACGACCAAGTCGAATGAGCAAATGGTCTAATCATGAGCGGCATTAAACCCAGACTAGTACGGCCCCTCAAGGAATCTAACACGCACTGGGTTGAGGAGCTCGACTCCGTACTCTGGGGGCTGCGGGCCACGCCGAATCGTACTACCGGATTCACACCATTTTTTTATGGTGTAGGCGCAGAGGCAGTCTTGCCCTGCGACATAATACATGACTCACCTCGCGTGCGCATGTATGAAGAAAGAGAAGCCGAGCTCGATCGGCAGGACAGCTTGGACGCATTGGAGGAGGAGCGCGACGTGGCAAAAGCTCGTTCCGCATTCTATCAACAGCAGGCTCGAAGATATCAAAGCAGGGAAATGCGGGCCAAAGCTTATAACGTTGGCGAACTAGTTCTCGCTCACGGACAAGAAAAAGGACAAACTCAAGCCCAAATGGGAAGGTCCCTTCATCATCGACCAGGTCCTGACCGGCGGAGCATACCGTCTGCGAAACGCATCGGATAACCGACTCGAGCCGAACCCATGGAACGCGACCCGTCTACGAAGATTCTACGCCTAAGTCCCGGACTCCAAGTTCGTCTCCTTCCTCCGTCCACATTTTTTATTTTTGTTGTCTTTTATTTCTCTCCTTCCTCCACCTTCTTTTTTCCAGCCTCTAGAGGCTCGTTTGCGCTTTGTTCGCACATATTTGACGCGCTGTCCGCGCTCATTATACCTGGGGGCTTCTTTAACAGAAGCTTATTTATACGGACTTTATGCCCAACACATGCGTTAAGCTTCCGCATGTACATTTTATTCACCATTATATGCATCGATATGACTTAAGTTTTGGCCAAGCTGGGTTGCCTGGCTCCTGTGCTTACACCTACATTCCCGATTGTTCGGCTAGGTGGTAAAGGGAGCACCTCTGCGATTATTCTTTGCGGGTCAGCCGGATGTGTACCTCGGTGGGTGAAGCCGAAAGCTAAGCGTTCTTAAGGGAATATTCGATTCGGTGAATTAAAATATGATTTTTAATTATTTACCCATCTGCCCCCAGATGATTTTACGCTTTCATAGCAGCTTTGACACGCACTTGTGGCATGCATCCCAAATGAAAGGAACCCTTAACGGAACTATTCTCCCTGGAAGATGTTTCTTACTACCCATGTAATATAACATAACTAGTTGGGCACTTGTCTGATACAACACTAATGACCCCTACGCCTTGTCTCCATGCATACCATGGTTCTTATAAAACCACGAAGGTATTCGGACACACTCCAGACTATTGGGTCCTGAGGTCGAAGCGAAAAGGTCCGCTATGACAAACGATCTACAATCCGGCTAGAAGACATTTTTCATGTCATATTTATTTACAAAGTCAACTTGACTCATTGTATTCCTCCTCAATGCCATCTAACAGGCTATCTAATTTACAATCTTGCTAAGAATACTTGGCGGCCAATTCTACTTGGCCGTACACTAAGCTTACACGGATCTCTATCCCATCAGGCCCCATAGGTCCGACCTCGGCCATGTGGTTTGGGTCAGCCTTCGTGTACCGCGTCTTTACCATGGCCCAGGCCTCCCTGGCGCCTTGACGGCAGGCCGATATCTTCCATAGCCGGAAGCGCCGCCGTGCTCCTTGAAGCAGCTCTGCCAGCTCCCCAATGCCTTGGGCGGGGAGATAGATAGCCACAAGGCCTGGTCAATGCCTTTCATCACCTGCGGACTCGTTAAATGCGGTGGCCTTGATTCGGAAGAAGATCACCCAAAGAAGTAGCCATCTCCTCCTCAGGACGACCTGTGAGCAAACCAACATACATGTTTATGTTAGTCGCCTTCCACGCCGAACTCTTTCAAAGTTCGTTCAAGCACTTACTGAAAATGCCGCGATGAAGCCGCCGATTCTCCTTTACGGAGTCAGACAACTTGGCACGAACATCCTTTAGTTCCTCACCCAGCTTGGTGTTGGCGTCTTGGAGGCTATTTTTCTCCTGCCGCACCCTCGTAAGCACGCTCTCGCCGGCCTTTAGCTGGCGCAAGAGCTGCTGCTTGTCTGGATCTAGTCCGGCGCCATCTGCAATATTTTTGTCAGATTTACACACACGCCGCACCTCATTTAAGTATTTATCTTCTGAAGCGTATATTACCAGAGGGGGTCTCTGTGGCTCCTCCCGTTGCGGCTAGTGCGGCCTCAAGTTGGGCCTTGCACTCTTCAAGCTCCTGGGACAGTCGGGTATTCTTTTCTGTAAGATCCGGCATAACAAATGATCCTTAAATCAGTTATTCTAACTATTTTAAGTCTCGGGGAGACTCTTGGCATATATAAGCATCAAATTTCCTTACCCGTATGTCCTTTACATACTTGCTCCGTGGCTCTGGCTAGACCATCTTGAGCTGCAGTGCGCATCTCGAATCGAAGGCATTCAAGGCCTCTTGGGAGAAACACGCGTCACGAAGAACTGTCCGGCGGCGCCTGTGATTCAAGGCGCTCTCCACCTCGGAGTTGGTGGCGGACAACCTATCGGCATCCTCTGTCAGAGGAGCATCCGTCGCACGTCTCGTGCTCGCCTCAGCATCCGGACTCGGCTTTGAAGCCTGGCCGGTGAAGGTCCGATTGGCAACCTCTCCGGACTCAGTCCGGCGAGCGCTCTTTTTCCTGAAAAGAGCACCAGCGTTAGTACGCTTTCTAGGAATCAATCCTGGGAGTATGGTGACACGCCATACCGTTGCGACGGAGTTTCGATCCAGACCGCGCTTCTTTTTAGCCTGCGGGGCCGCACTGCCCTTTGTTGGCCAGCCGCCGCGGGCTCGGCTTCCTACCTCGAAGGTACTCCCTGCGAAACACCATTGGTATACGGTGATCAAAAAATATGAATATGTGGGTCATTATCAGGGTTTTGGGACCTCGGTCTCAGTTACCTGTGAGGCTAGAAGTATTCCGGGGTAATCGGTCGTAATGGCAACCAAAGCATTGTCGATGCTAAATTGGTAGAACACCTCGTCGATCAACTCCACCTTTATATCCGGATCCTCTTCGGAGGTCGGATCGAGGGACCATTCCGGATCCTCGGGTTGTGGGGGCGGGCTGTGTATCTTCTCCACAGTCCGGCACAGTTCTCTTGAAACCATGAAATGAGATATTTAACCACGGGAACATGGATCGGACAGGTCACAAAGATGTCTGCTTACCCAGCTTCGAGGATTATTCGAAGAAAACTCCTTTAGTGGATTGACGCGGAGGAAATCCTCCTCCTCCCCTTTATAAATAGCAGACAAGATCTTCACCAGTTTGGTGACCGATCCCGGCCCTTTGCGGCCATGGCGGGTGGCATCGTCCTCCCCGTTGAAGTCCCACATGGGGTGGCCCCTATATTGGAGCGGCTGCACCCCCCTCATAACGCAGATTGCCATGACTCCAGTCATGGTTAATCCGGCATGAGCCAGTAACCTTATTCGGCTCATCAAATAGAGGACGTCCTTGTCATCTTACCTCCGGGGGCTCCGAGGGCGCCAGCTTAGGCACTTCTTCAGAGGAGCATTGCTGAACTCCGAAAGGCCGATCCGAACAGGATCCGGCAGCGGGACGTCCTCCATATAAAACCATTCCGAAGGCCAGTCTTCGGATGCCTTCTTTGGGGTTCCGGATAGGTATCCGGTCCCGGTGATGCGCCATAGCTCGGCTCCGCCCACTTGATATATTGACCCCTCATGAGAACGGGGTACTAGGAAGAATAATCTCTTCCATAGCCCGAAATGAGCCTCGACGCCCAAGAACAGCTCACAGAGGGCCACGAAGCCTGCAATGTGCAAAATGGAGGCAGGCGTAAGGTGGTGCAACTGGAGGCCGTAAAACTCCAAGAGCCCCCGGAGAGTCCTCTTACTAGATAAGAGATGAAGCAGGCCCGCTCTCCTTTAGAAGGATCGGGGACACTCTCCGCTTGCTTTCCGCCCTTGTAGGTGGCGAGTCCGGCTCGAACCGGAACCATGAAGGCCGGGGGAAGAAATCCCTAGGTTTGGAGTATAACTAGCTCGCTATGCTTGGGGCCGAAAGCATCTCTCCCAATTTCCAGGCTGAGGGCTGGGAGCGCGAGAGGAGGAGCCGCATCGACTGTCCATGATGGAACGGGCTTTGGTCAGGGGCGCTCCGATGAAAACTCGCGAAGGAGGGGTGGTGACTCAGATCTAGATCCTCGCCCCTTTTATAGGCAGCTCATTTGCGCAGCTAGGGGGGTAATTATAAAAATACCCTAGCCTTTCGCATTCATTCAAACACGTGGAAGATGGCCATTATTGGGCGTAGAAGCCAAGGAGCGCAACATTTATCAGAAGCCGGACACTATTCGATAGGTATATGGAATTTGGAGAAGAACCCGCCTCGCAATGCCGAAGACAATCAACACGCCGGACTCATCATCATTGAAGCCTGGTTGAGGGCTCTTGAGGAGTCCCGGATTAGGGGTGTCCGGATAGCGAACAATCACCGTTGGCGGACTCTGGACTATGAAGATACAAGATTGAAGACTTTGTCCCGTGTCCGGATAGGACTTTCCTTGGCGTGGAAGGCAAGCTTGGCGATACGGATATGTAGATCTCCTACCATTGTAACCCGACTCTGTGTAACCCTAACCTATCCGGTGTCTATATAAACCGGAGGGTTTTAGTCCGTGAGACACAACAACAATCATACCATAGGCTAGCTTCTAGGGTTTAGCCTCTACGATCTCGTGGTAGATCTACTCTTGTACTACCCATATCATCAATATTAATCAAGCGGGGAGTAGGGTATTACCTCCATCGAGAGGGCGAACACAGGTAAAAACATCGTGTCCCTTGTCTCTTGTTACCATCCGCCTAGACGCACGATTCGGGACCCCCTACCGAGATCCGCGGTTTTGACACCGACATTCATCTTGAAATCATCATCACTAGGATCGGAATCGGTGTAAATCGATGATGATGTAGTTCTCTCGGACAGGTGCAATCTTCATCTTCTCCTCCGGGTGCTGAATTTCCCATGAGTTCTTCAATCTTCTCCTTAAGATCGTCGTTTTGTCTCACTAGAGCTACAATCTCCTCCATGTAGTCCTTGTGAGTGGCCTTCAGTTCTCCTTCTAGTTCGATAATCTTGGCTTTTTCTTTCTTTAACTCCATCATGTCTGCGCAAGACATCCTGTTCTCTCTGTCGTGAATGTGCTGATTTAACTCTTGGATGAAAGCTGCAATGGATCGATCCTTCTTAGTGCCAACTATCTCCCATTGTTCATCTCGGCGCCCGCAAATCTGGTAGATAGTATCCTTGAGGTCTTCTTTGTAAACTTCTCCAATGCGTCCCATGGTTATGTGAGCTTCCATGCTCTTTCCCAGACTCCAGGTTGGTGCATTAAAAACACACTCTATGGGCTCCATGGTAGCGCAAAGCGTCCTTCCGGAACTTCAGCTTGAATCTTCGGCGCTCCTCTTCGGGTAAAGTGGCTTTGTAGGTCCCGGTGAAGCTTGGTATTCCAATGTTCAGATACTTAGTGACCTCCTTCAGATGTCGTACAAAAGGTGTATCTTCATCCGGCTGAGTGAACTTGATCCTCGCTTCCGTCATCCTAAAAGAGTAGAAAAGATGAGGAGTCAGAAATGAGAAGAGAGTAGTGGTCTAGGGCTTTAGCTTAGGGGTTGTGTCCTCTGATCGGCGTGTGCTCGATACCATCTTCGTAGCGACCGGACCTCAAAGCAGTCGATCTCTCTCTGCTCAAGTGTCATCCCTGGATCAGTAATGCTGACACCACACAGTACTCGAAGGATTTATAATAGAGTAGCAATCACACACTTATTACATCTCAAGAGAGAACTTAACAAAATAAATATGGCTTAAGGCCATCTAATAACGATAACAGCGGAAGGCTTGGAAGAATAAGCGAGTCCATCAACTCCAACGGCATCACTGAGTATATAACCACGACCTAAGCACCTTACTCGTCGTCTGAAAAGTCTGCAACATGAAACGTTGCAGCCCGAAAACGGGTCAGCACATGGAATATGCTGGCAAAGTAACACATAGAGAATAATGAAAGAGTAAGCCTATACTACAAGCATATATGGCTGGTGGAAAGCTCTATGGTTACAATTTTTGCGTAAAGCCAATTTTTCCCTACTGCAAAGAAATAAATTTATTTAACTATCATGGTGGTTGTTGAACATTGAGAATGGTTGGCAGCATCCTCAATCCCAATTAAAAGTACTCATTAACAACCCAACAATATTATTTAGAGTAACATGATGAGATTCACATGATATCCAAACACTAGATACTCAAGATGTCCATAACCAGGGACACGGCTAACCATGATTAGTTTATACACTCTGCAGAGGTTTGTGCACTTTTCCCCACAAGACTCGATCTCCTCCATTTGATTTCTCGCACTACATGGTGTTTGAGAAACGGATGACCGAGACATAGTCTTTCAGAAGCGCTAGCACCTTACATGTGGGTAGACCATACCAACCTACAACCCCTACATCAGCTAGTCTACCCGTAAGAGTTCGCACAACTTAGTCAACTATGCTAGAGCCCATAGTAGCATGTGGCTGCACACGAAAGTTTCTAGCATGAATAATCTCATGACCCCTTTGAGCACAGGTGGCAGCCGAAGAAATCTGAGCAAGTCCTGATGGAAACCAGTGCCTCAATCCACCCGGATGTGTGTTTAAGTTGCGACCTTAAATAAACCATTAATTTAACAATCTCACATCTGTCATGGATACACTCACCCAATCCACGTCTACTAGCATAGCATGGCTTAATAAGCAAACGTAGAAGTAACTCCCAAGGGTTGATAATAAACAGGTATTAGGTACTACCTCATCTACTTCCCAAAACCCACAATTTAATTAGATCCTAATCATGCAATGTTTAAGGATAGATCTAATGCATAAAAACTGGGTAATAGAAAAGTTATGATCAAAGTGTTACTTGCCTTGCTGATGATCCACGAAACCTAGAGACTCGAAGTAACAGGCGGCGCACTCCGGGTATTCTATCGCAGACAAACAAACAAGCATACAATAAGTACTCATCTAATGCATGGGTAAAACTCAAACAAAAGATTTAACCAGAAAGTTCAACTTAAGAACTCCGGTTTGCAAAAAGAATCAAATCAAACGAAGCAACGAAAGTCAAACGGCGAAAGAAAACAGCTCTGTTTTACTAATCTGGATCTAAGTCAAATTTTACAGAAGCAAAAACTTTTTTAAGTTGGTTATTCGGAAAGAGGGTTTCGAGACGAAACTCCAAGCGCTTGAATCGCCTGATTCCGATAAACGAGCGAAAAGTTATACTAAAACGAAAATCGGATCAGAGATCGCGAAAAAAAAATCACGGATTAAATCCGAGAAAAAGAAAAACGACGAACAGGTTAACGAACGGACGTTCTTTAACTAGAACTAATCTGATGAACACGTTCGTTAAAACGAACGAACGAGCAAACGCTCGCTATTTAACCGAACCAAAAATAATAAACCGATCTAATAAAAAACGAAAACTAAAAAAACCGACGAAAACTAAAAAAAAGCCAACGATTTTTATAAATAAAAAACAGGCACGGAAAACGAGGCTTCGGCGAACCTCGGCGGCGGGGTCGGCGGCTCCGGCGACTGCTCCGGCGAAGTCGGCGGCAATGACGGATCGAGGATAGGGTTTGGCGCGGGTGGCGGCGGTGGGCGTGACTCGAGTAGCGGGTTTGGTGAGGCTGGGCGGCTCGGGCGCTATTTAAAGGTTGCCCAGGCGGAGTCCCTTCGATTCTGACACTGATAAAGCGGTTCATTTTTTTTATATAAATAATTTCGCGCAGAAAAACAAACGAAAGAAATACTAAACGGACTCCAAACATCCCGAAATAAATTTTTCCTGGCTTCTAAAATCAAGCCGGACTAGATGAACATTTATTTGGGGCCTAAATGCAATTTTGAAAAACGCACATTTTTCCTAAATTCAAATAAAATGGCGAAAAACTCCAAAATAAAATCTTTTTTGATTTTATTATTAAATCCTCATTATTTCTTTATGTTGGGAAAGTCATTTTATTCCCTCTCTCATATTTTTGTAATAGAAATAATTGAAGATAAAATAATTAAAATCAAATGATCCTATTTTCAAAATTTGAGAAAACTCAAATATGAAAATAACAAAATCCCCAACTCTCTCCGTGGGTCCTTGAGTTGTGTAGAATTCCTAGGATCGAGCCAAAAATGCAACAAAACTATGATATGCAATAATGATCTATGTATAACATTCCTAATTGAAAATTTGGGATGTTACAGCAGCGCTGATTTGTTGAGCAAGTAATGAATCGCATTCCTTCTGAAGATCTTCATAACTCACTCTTAGCTATTCAAGATCTTGCTTTCTTTGAAGAAATTCATAAGAAAGCTTCTCATGATCTGATAAGAGAGTGTTATGTTGATCTTGAAGGGTGTCATACTTAGTATGGAGTCTGTGAAGACTTTCAGCCAAAGCTTTTGACTCATCCATTTCTTCACCCAACATATCATCGCTCTTATTTAGCATGTATTTAACTTTTTTCAAAGCTCTTTGTTGTTTAGTGGCAATGATAGCAAGTTTGACATAGCTGGGTCCAAATTCATCACCAGATTCATCATCACTTGACTCGGATAGGTAGCATTCAGTTACCTCAACACTTTTTGCCATAAGGCATGATGAAGAGGATGATGATTCTGGTTCAAATGTCATCGCTTTGAGAGATTCCTTGAAGTCCTCAAACCAAGGATCATGACGGGTTCGATGACCTTCATAGACCTCAGAGAGACGGTCCCAGATAAGCTTCGCATGATCGAGATGCATGATGTTCCTGAACTGATTTTGAGATAGACAGGAGCAAATGACGTCCTTCGCCGTGAGTTGAGAAAAGTGTACTTGCGAATGTCAACAGCTTCCGCCGTCTTGCACAGATCGGTAAGACCAATCTCAGTGACGGTCCACAGTTCGCTGTTCATCGCCATGAGGCGCTTCTTCATCATGGCCTTCCACTTGGGATACTTGTGACCATCAAAGATGGGGCATGTTACTTTCTTCATACCTGCGGTTGACATAACTAAAACTCCAGACGGTTAAACCAAAATCACACAGAACAAGGGAGTACCTTGCTCTGATACCAATTGAAAGTCCATTATATCGACTAGAGGGGGGTGAATAGGCGATTTTTATGAATTCTTCACTAAGGAATTTTCCGGTGAGGAAATTCCTTAGTGAAGAACTACTTGCAGCGAAATAAGTAATCAAAAGTAAACATAACACAACACAAGCATGGTCATCATGATGAAATGAAGACAAGCACAGAGTACAGAGAGCGTAATCACAGGATAACACAGGATGAAGACAAACAAACTGAAGAAATTGAACTGAGGAAATTGAGAAAGTCTTCAGTCAAAGTATTCAGACACAGATATGAACAAGCACACAACACAGTTATGAGGAAATGAAAGAGTTGAGTAAATAGAACCAGTTGGCTTGGTGAAGACAATGATTTGGTAGACCAGTTCCAACTGCTGTCTCAGTTGTACATCTGGTTGGAGCGGCTAGGTAATTAAACCTGAGGACACACAGTCCCGGACACACAGTCCTCACCGTATTCTCCTTGAACTAAGATCACACAGACCTCGTCCAATCACTCGTGGTAAGTCTTGAGGTGACTTTCGAACCTTCACAAACTCGGTCACTCGGCGATCCACAATTCCTCTTGGATGCTCTAGACCATGACGCCTAACCGTCTGGAAGAAGCACAGTCTTCAAAGGTAACAAGCGTCGGATCCACGCATGATCAATCTCTTCAGTGATGCGCAATCACTTTGGGTTTTAGGTGTTTGGGTTTGGGTTTTCCTCACTCGATGATTTTCACTCAAAGTCCTCGGAGGATAGGATGCTCTCAAATGACAAGTGTCAGTTTCTCTCGGAGCAGCCAACCAGCTAGTGGTTGTAGAGGCGGCTATTTATAGCCTAGGAACAGCCCGGCATGATAAGACATAAATGCCCTTCAATGATATGACTGTTAGGTGGATAAGATATTTTGGGACAGCTGGCGCGCAGCACAGCAACGGTCGGAAATTTGAGGCTCAAATTCTTGAGGCTATCATGTTCCTCACTATGTAGGCAATCCGCCATGGCGAATTCCTAACTCCTCGGTCAGAACAAATTCCTCGGAGACCGGAAGAACTTCGTCTACATCCTTTGAAGAATATATGACTGAACTGTATGAGATGTCCAATGGCTTAACTCGGAGGGATTGGTAGGTGTAGGATTTTGAGTTGAGCATCACATGTAAATTTTTCCTTAGTATTTCCTCGACCCCCTTTAACAGTACGGTGTTTCCTATGACTCAAGAAAGAGAAAATGAAACTATGAAAGCATAAGTCTTCACGCTTCATGTTCCTCGAATGAATACCAAGTCTTCAAGGTCACACCAATTTCTTCACTTTCAAAGTCTTCAGAAATCCAAAGTCTTCAGTCGAAGAACTTCATTTTTAAGGGTCGACTTTCTCTGTAAATATCAAACTCCTCATTGACGTATAGACCTGTGTACACTCATAAACGCATTAGTCCCTTAACCTATAAGTCTTCAATACACCAAAATCACTAAGGGGCACTAGATGCACTTACAAGCTATAATCTACCTGCTATCATTAGTTTTGGATCTATCCACTCATTTGCTACCATCAGTCTTGATTTCTTCATGCACCCCTTAGGCCTTACATAATCTAACTATGTTTTTTTATTATGCATGTTAGTTATTGTACACAATCGTACTGAACATGTAGAGAAAAAGAGAAGACCATTGCGTGGGAATATAATGTCATGCAGATGCCGCTCCATGGTGGGTGAAGTGGGCTTCCCTCCCACCTTTCCAGATTGTATTCCAGGGAAAGATAACTGTTCAGGGGGGGGGGGTTTAGAGGGAGCCGACCACTCCTATTTACCCTCTGATGTGTTTGCTCTAACCTAGCATGCTGATGTTAGTCATATCATGCATATGGCGCCTCGCATTGCTTACATTATGCATCTTATATGTCATCAACTTAGTTTAGATTTTCTTTGTGTGAATGCCACCTTTTTAGTTTCTATATCATACTCCCACCGTTCCTAAATATTTATCTTTTTAGAGATTTCAACAAGTGACTACATATGGAGCAAAATGAGTGAATCTACACTCTAAAATATGTCTATATACATTCATATGTGGTAGTCCATTTGAAATCTCTAAAAAGACAAATATTTATGAACGGAGGGACTATATGTGAATTATGCAATGCCATCTTCTTTAGCTAGGCATCATATACGTGAATCATGCAATGCCATCCTGTTTAGCTAGTCATCATATATGTGAATTGTATCGTGCCTTTTTTTTCATAATGTATTCCAATTGTCAACAATGTTTATACATTCATCTACTCTTCCTGTGCATCAGTCATTTGAGTCGGTCATGGGAAGATCTGGAGTGAAAACAAGGTCTTTTGAGCAGTCCAGGCTACTTATCGAGGCAAATTTCTTGCTGGTTACAGATAGCTCCTCAGAGGAGGATTCAGAGACAGATGACCAGTCATATCCCCCCCCCCCCCCCGAGGCGTATGCTCTAACTTGGCAGGGTTATATTGCTCATATCATGCATATGGTGTCTTGCATTGCCATGACATCTGCTTAGATTAGACATGCTTTGTGTGAATGCCTCCTATTTACTTTCTATATCAGATATGTGAATTATGTAATGCCATGTTTTTCAGCCAGTTATCATATATGTGAATTATGCACCGCCATGTAGCCAAGCATCATATATGTGAATTATCTCATGACATCCTTTTTTTCATTATGTATTCCATTTGTCGACGATCTGTGTATATTGAACTACAATTCATGGGTATCAGCCATTTGAGCCGGTTATGGAAAAATCAGGAGTGAAAACAAGGTCTTCAGAGCAGGCAATGGTACCTATTGAAGCATATATCTCGATGGTTACAGGCAGCTCTTCAGAGGAGGATTCAGGGATAGATAACCAGTCCTATATCCCAGCTGAGGTGTATGCTCCAACTTGCGATGTTTATATTTCTCATATCATGCATATGGTGTCTTGCGTTGCTTAGTTTAGACATCATATGCACAATATTCGATTCCATCTGCTTACTTTAGAGATCATACATGCGAGTGCCAGCTGCTTAGTGTATGAATCAATTATGTCAATTATATCATGCCATCATGTATACTTAGACAACATGTATGTGAATTATTTTATCCCAACCTATTTTAGAAAGACATCATATAGTTTTGTCATGTCATCCTGTTTAGATACTCATCATATGTTGAATTATGCCATTATATCATGTTAAGTTATCCATGTAGGGTCGAAGGTATGTCTAGAGGGTGATTAGACTACTTGACCAAATAAAAATCTAGCCTTTTCCTAATTTTAAGTCTTGGCAGATTTTAGCAACTTAACACAAGTCAAGCAATCAACCTACACATGCAATTCCAAGATTATAGTAGCGGAATGTAAATCATTGCATATGAAGGTAAAAGGGAGGAGTTTGGAGGGATCAAACACAATGTAGACACAAATATTTTTGGCGTGGTTCCGATAGGTGGTGCTATCATACATCCACGTTGATGGAGACTTCAACCCACGAAGGGTAACAATTGCGCGAGTCCACGGAGGGCTCCACCCATGAAGGGTTCACAAAGAAGCAACCTTGTCTATCCCACCATGGCCATCGCCCACGAAGGACTTGCCTCACTTGGGTAGATCTTCATGAAGTAGGCGATCTCCTTGCCCTTACAAACTCCTTGGTTCAACTCCACAATCTTGATGGAGGCTCCCAAGTGACACCTAACCAATCTAGGAGACACCACTCTCCAAAAGGTAATAGATGGTGTGTTGATGATGAACTCCTTGCTCTTGTGCTTCAAATGATAGTCTCCCCAACACTCAACTCTCTCTCACAGATTCGGCTATGGTGAAAAGATGATTTGAGTGGAAAGCAACTTGGGGAAGGCTAGAGATCAAGATTCTTGTGGTTGGATTGGAATGTCTTGGTTTCAACACATGATTAGATGGTTCTCTCTCAGAAAATGAATGTTGGAAGTGTAGGCAGGTTCTGATGGCTCTCTCTCAAATGGAGAGGAGAGTGGAGGGGTATTTATAGTCTCCACACAAAATATAACCGTTACACACAATTTACCAAACTCGGTGGGACCGAATAGTGAAACTCAGTGAGACCGATCTGGTTCAAAAAGTGAATGTTAGGCTTTTCGGTGGGACCAACATGATCAACTCGGTGAGACTGATGCGCTAGGGTTAGGGTAAAACTTGATCTTGGTTTGACCGATTACTTCAACTTGGTGAGACCGATTTTAGTAATAGGAAAACAAAGAGTTGGTTAGGAAAACTCGGTGGGACCGATCGCTCATTTCGGTGAGACCGAAACGTTACGAAAAGGAAACAGAGAGTTTGCATTGCCAACTCGGTGGGACCGATTGCTCATCTCGGTTAGACCGAAACGTTACGAAGGGAAACTGAGCTCATCTCGGTTAGAGCAAATAATGTATAAATAAACCAAAAAAATTGGTCTACTATCAGATCATTCATGTTAAACCGGAAACTATGCATTGCTTACTATAAACAATGTTGATGGACAATGTATGCGATGTCGGTTATAAATGTTATCTATTTGCAAAAGAATAAAAAGAATAACTCCTAGACTTCTCCATTTGCTGCAATTCATTATAACGTTATGTTTACATTTTAATTTTAGGGCCGGTGTGCATATATACATTGCAGATTGGTGAAGATAAAGCTGCAGATGTGGTGGTCAACCTCAGATGCAATTAAGCAATTATGTTGATTTTTGTTCCTCTGCGTTACACTTTATTATGGTTTTATAAATATAACAGATTACTAATATTTTTTCAGTAACGACAATGACTATTCTTTTTTTGATTGAGATAGAGTGTAGTAAATGCAGATGACATGTCTTCATTTTCTGGACCAATCAGTATTATGTGATATTGTACTAGCAGGTAACGAGGTGATTTCTGATGGGTGATTATTGATTCTTGAGTGAATACTATCATGTTAACCTAAGGCTGGTTGTTACTTATAAATAGAAGCTCAAGAATGTACTTAGTCTACCACCAAATTCCAATTATTGAAAGATCCACCCTAACATTAATTTGCCTCAAATTTAGACTGATGCATTTTCCTTAACATGACCCAGCATTTTATAGTTCCAACACGATCAACTGTGAACATGGGTTCAAAGCTAAACAAAGGAGACAAACATCTCTTGGTGGTATAACTAATATGTGCCATGATCTATGCATAATAAAGGTTACGTGACCAAACACTATATTTTATCCCCATAAAATTATTAGTAAGCAATGCATAATTTTCTTTGCTCATCCTCCTACTAACCATAACATGTTTTGCCTAAGTGGTTATCCCTTGTAGCATCACCTACACCTACCATCCCGAATGAACTTTGGCGATGCAACCTTATTGTTATGGCAGAGGAAAAAATTACTGTAATGTCTGCAAATGCAAGTGAGCTTTCTCTTAGCAAGCCCCTTCTCTGTTTTCATGTTTATTCCCTTCTGAAATATATTATATAATAAAGAGGCTTATCATTCTTCTGTCATCTTTAGCTCGTGTATATTTATGTGTGTACAGCAGCCGAAAAATGAATTGTTCTGGTTATTTGAAACAAAACCTCTGAGTCCCCCTCGTGTCGCCCCCGTGGGCGACCCACCCTAGCCGCCCTCCCCCTTGAGCCCTCCCACCTCCCACCCTCCTCGCCGTCGTCCGTAGCGCCACCAGGCTAAGCCTGGCCGGCAGGGCGGCGGCGGGACTTCTTCCTCTTCGAGCATCTACACCGGCGCGGGACGGCTGGATCTTGATCTTGTGTGTGTGTGCGCGCGCGTGTTTCAAAACAAGAGAAAGAAGCAGAATAATTTAATAATAGTAATAAAACTTGAAATGCCGATTGTTTTAACAGTAATAAACGCCAAAAATACCAGCTGATTTGCATGGGAATCTTGAAGGTATATTTAGATATGATTAGTAACGAGCCATTAGAATATATGTGCGCCCGTAGCAATGCACGGGCCTTTTACTAGATGAAGTACATGAACACACTATTTCAGTATGTACTTGCACGTGTATGTTCTTTCTTTATGTGCTATACAAAATGTCTTGATTCTCCCTAAATGATAGATGAAGCACATGGTTAATCTTGAGTTGCCCCTTTTAGAGCGACTTCTTGCTGATTGTTCTTAAGCGTATTGTTGAAAAATGCTATAATCAACAATGAATAAAGCTGAAATAGTGGTTCTAATGTAGTGTCCATTCCCTTATTTTTTTATTATTTATTTTCATATTTGAAGTTTCTTGTTGTACCGACTATTATGAGATCTGTTCATTTATTTCTTGTTGCTTTAACTTCAAGTCCTCAACTATTGATTCAAGACTATCTGCACGATATTTTGGAGATTGACTTGTGGTTAGTGTTGAAGGAAGAACACACCCAGTTTCAACTCAGTTCTTTGAAGATGCTTATGAGAAAATGGAGTATTGTCTTTCTTTGGAATCTCTTGCATCAGGAGCATACTTCCCAAGACATGAATAAAAGGTTCCCTTTGCTCAATTTTTATTCTCAGTGAGTACACATCGATCAACTGCTTGCAGCCCTTTTTCTGAACCTTACAGTTCGAGCGACTACTGTTGTTTTGTCTCGTTTACTATATCTTGTCGATATCTCATGTTTCAAACTATATACTATATCTTGTAAATATCCCATGTTTTCAAATCATATACTAATCTTGTAAATTTCCCCAATTTTCGTTTTGTGAGTGCTAGATATGTGCAGGGATCACAGTTGTTTATTTGTTGGTTGTGTGCAGGGATCGCAAGATGTGCACAGACTTACGAATTGAGTCAGAAATTCTAATTGTCGTTGTCATTTGGTAAGTGGTGAGATGAATAATTTTGTTGTAATTTGGTTAGATAAGAAAAGATATGCGATTTTCATTATATTAGGAAACTTGTGACTGTGATTCAATACTAGAGATAATGATAGATAATAAATGGTGTATTGCGTTGGATAAACGGTTTGTTATTGAGGGAGATTTTGTTTCGGAATGTTATTGGGAAAAAAATCTTCCGCCCTTCTTTTAGGAAGGTGATCTCACATATATGATGCGATTTTTGAATTTTTAATTACCTAATATTTACGTGATTGAATTAAATCTAGACCTGCCAAAGCAAGAAAACACGAACGAGGAGGGTCCGACGTATCGATTTGGTTTTCAGTTGGAGGTAGAAAAAACAAACATGGAGGGAGGTCACATGAGGTGAGGTGAAACAAAACCGGTGAGGCCTAACAATTTGGTTTTTATTGGCTCTTGCTCAAAAATGCTCTATCTGGGATGGTTGTCTCACGACTATCACAGCCTGATGTGCGAGAGAGAGGGTGGCTGCTTGATGGGTACCCAAGTATGCTCGAGCATGAAGTCCCGAAAAGCATAAAAATAAGGTCAGATATATTTATTGTTACGTAAGTAAGCCATTTTTTTGTACTTGAAATAGTCATTTTTTGTATTTGAAATAGTCATTTTTTGATGTTTAAGGCGTTTAATATCAACCGGAATGCGTATCTTTTTTAAATAAATACATCCCTTTGAGTGACAGTTATTTTCGGATGGAGGATGTAACATACAAAAATTGTTGCCTTTTCATTATATTCCACATTATTTGACTGACGAAAAAAATACTGGTAAGATATGTTTAGTTTTAAAACTTGCAATATGTTATGTAGTTCATCGTTTCAAACAATACTTTTGTTCTTTTCATTGCAGAATTTGACGTGCCATAAAATCTTTGGGTGGAAAGAAATTTAAAATATTTTGTATAGGCATTTTTTTGTAAGAGCAGTGATTTACACGGTGAGTGTTTTCCGTTGCTCATTTTTAGACCTTCCACGTGGGATCTTTGTGTTAACTACATATATTGCTTGGATGGTTATGAGTTGATAAAGAAGTTTTTATTACCTTTAATTGAATATCGTGTGAATGAAGCTAAAGACAACATTTTGATGTTTTTCAAGAATATGTTAAGCACATCAAATAGATCTTAATTCATAATAGATTATTGGTTGGATAATTGCTCTTTATGTATACCTCGACAAATTACCTTTTTATCAACTTAAATTGCAAGTGAAGTTGATTTAAATTATTACTCAATTCTTACTAGCTAGCTTTTCTATACTTTTGAAATTTAACTTGCATTATATTTATATATAACTCTAGCAAAGTATTTCAAATGCCCGTGACAACGCACAGGCATTCTATTAGTATTTGTAATAGTCATAATAGCCTAGCGTAAGTTGCTTGCTTATTTATTTCCTTATTGTCTTGTTTACTTTTTTGCTGGTAGTCACTGCGGTTCTTTTTTCACGGTAACCTTTTTTATTTAGAAGAAGTCCTACTGCCTGCTGTAGTGGGCCTCCTAAGGTCCGTATGATCCACGGGCCTTCTACAGGCCGTAGATTAAATGGGACTTCTACGGGTCGTATGGTCGATTGGTCAAACATGGGCCGTACTTTCATGGACAATTAATGGACCGCAATATGGGTCGTAAACGGGCTATAATGGGAACCTTCTGTATATGGGCTGTTAACTGACCCATGTGTACAACAGGCTTAATTCGAATGGCAGGCATAACAGGTCGTTAATGGGCCATATGTGTTGAGACCATGAAAATGGCCCAACAGATTAAAGGGCCACAGACGGCCGACTTTAACCACGTGCTGAATTTGGCCCACAAGCGGAACATGCCAGTAACGGACCGTAAATAATCGAATGCCGGAAATGATCCCAATAATAAAATGGGCCCTTAGAAGGCCGAAAGATAAGGCTGAAATGGGCTAATGGAATAATGGGCAGTTAATGGGTATAAAGCTATCACTACAAAAAAAAGACACATCCGTGACATTTTGGGTCGAACAATTTTTTCTATCATGCTTATGACACTTCTATGACGATAATTATGACAAAACCCGGTATCATCATAGATGTGGTCGGCTCCTACTTCTATGACAAAACATCATGGCAGAAAATGGGGTCTTCATCCTGGGTGGGCCGGAGACGCGGCTGCGTGACATTCTTTGGGCCGTCCATGACGGGAAAACCGTGGTAGAAGCGAGGGCGAGGAAAACATCGGGGAGTTCCCGGTTACGGTGGGTGGTCGGGGCCGAGTGATGCACTGTGGTTTGCGCGTTTCTCTCATGTACGCACGTGTGTGCGAGGTATTGGCTAACTGAACCCGAGCGATCGCATGCTACAAAACCCGAGCGATCGATCCCTTAGCTGTTAACTGAACCCGAGCGATTCATCTGCTGCTGACTGAACCCGAGCAATTCCTTCGCTGCTGCTGCTAACTGAACCCGAGCGATCAATCACTTATGCTGCTTACTGAAGCCGATCGATCCCCCGTGCGAGACGTAGGCAGCCGGTGTTGGGTTGCCTTTGATGAACAGTGATCGTTGCCACCATGCGCGCGGTATGTAGAACGAGTCGAGACATGGTGAGTCGAGCCGGTTGGTTGGCTGTGGATGAACAGTTCCTAGTGGGGGTTGGATGAACAGGACCCCGTGGTAGTAGGACGTTGCCGCTGGAGGAACAGGACCGCGAGGAGGCCGCCGCACCCAGCCGGTTGGGGGTGGATGAACAGGACCTCGTGGAGGCTGGATGAACAATAGTCGTGGATGAACAATAGCCCGTGGAAGCTGGAGGAGGTCGACGGTGGATGAACAGTAGCCCATGGAGGCTGGAGCGAGGCAGTAGACGATGGATGAACAGGACCCCGTTTCGACCGTAGGCGCTTCAACACAAGTCTGTTTCCTCCGTTTTGCGGTACGCCACACCCCTCCCAATCAACAGGACCCCGTTTTGACCGTAGGCACTCGAACACAAGTCCGTTTTTGCAGTACGCCAGACCCTTCCCGATGAACAGCATCCTGTTTCGACCATGGCCGGTCGAACAGAAGGCCGTTTCCTCCGTTCTGGGGTACGCCAGACCCCGTTTCGGCTGTTCCGTCCAAGCCGGTTGGCTCCCGTTGAATAGGTCGCATTCTAACCCAGTCGGTTGCCTCTCGATGAACAGGACATTGTTTCTCCGTTCCGACCCAGCCGATTCCCTACCCGATGAACAGGACGCTGTTGCTGCCATTCGTTGCCTCACCTTGTATGCAAGCCCTGGCCGTGCGTATATATGCACGAGTACGCACTCGAGACCCCGCCTGTATGTACATACATGGCCGTATTTTTTGCCCTGTGGATGTACGTCCGTGTAGAGGACTAGACGGGACTGCATGAACTGCTATGTCGGGTGCTCTTCAATGACACGTGCCGCTAGTTACTCGGCCATGGTTCATACTTGCAGAGAGACCGATCGACCAGTATGTATGAACACATTCACGAACAGACAGACAACGCTACGTACGCTTTGACCGGGTGGGTCCCAGCGGTCAGGGAGGATAAGGATGCACTTCCTTGCGTGCAAAGATATAGTTGGTCGGTCCCAGCTGTCAGGGGGAGGAATCATTTTTATTTTGCGAGTGATAAGGAGGCACTTCCTTGTGTTCGAAGATGTAGCTGGCGGGTCCAGCTGTCAGCCCCATCGCCTAAAGTCCTCTTTCGATGGATGTCCTTCGTTGACCACGTTGACCACGCCGCATCGAGAGCATCAAGGCGGTGGACGACAGCGAGGCCTAGGAAGGGAACAACGCATAGCCGGGAAAAACGGGGCAATGAATGCCCACGCGGAGGGGAGTACGTGGGTTGTCTGCTTCGGCTGCGGTGTAAGGCAGCTGTCACCGGAGAATAACAGGAGGTGTGGGTGAGTATAGAGGGATGGCATGGCTAGCGGTGGCAGCACAGCCGGACACGGGAGGCAAGAGCAGGCGGCACGGATGGCGCAGGTTTTGGGCGGCTGGAGCAAGAAGACCAGAGGTTGAAGAAGCACCACGACAGTTGGATGGACATCATACGGTCACTATAGCTAGAATCGTTTGTATTGACTAAGTTGACAAAGCCCTAGGTACGCGTCAACTTAGTAGGCCCACAGGTCAGCCTCCGAAATGGTGTGCCCTAGATGTCAGGGGGAGGAAGCATTTTTTGGGCGGCTGAAGCAAGAATATCCGAGATTGAAGAAGAAGCGCGACATCCGTTGGATGGACATCCAACGACTACTGCTGCTAGAACCGTGTGTTGACTATAAGTTGAAAAAGCCTTGCGTACGTGTCAACTTAGTAGGCCCACAAGTGCGTGGCAGAGAACATATAGCACGTTTGCGATTTGTAAGAATATACAACCCATTTTTAAACTCTAATGGAATTTACGACAGCCCATTTACAGTTTGTTAAAAGTACATCCCATTTTCTAGCTAGGACAATGATTAATAATTTCAACCAACCGCTCAAAACAGAATTCAATAAAATTCCCCACATTTTGATGGGATTTGAAATATTTTTATCCCGAAATTTCTAGTCAGATAAAATATAATTTCAAAATAGATTTGTATTACGTAAAAATCCAATGAAATATTGCACGTGCAACAAGTAATGAAATTAAAATTTTCAAAATCCAAAAATAATATATTTTTTAAACTAATTACGTGTTTGGTGCTTTTTTATAGTTACTGCCCAGTTTTTATAATTACATCTCATTTATTATTTCTTAAAACCCATTTTATTGTTAAGCCTAATGCATCCCTCCTAGGAAAGATTGGAAGCCCAGCGGGGCAGAGAATAACAAGTTGACCCGGATAATGTGTACAATTATCGGCCCAGTTGCATTGCTGATGTTCAAAAAAAAAGGTCTGTATAGGACAATACAACTTTACATGGCTACTCAGCCCACATTCAGCGACGCCGGAAAGGCCCAAACAAGGCTTCTGCACAACTTTTTGAAGTCATTGAGCTCAGTTAATAACTTAAGAAAAAAGTTAGAGTACAGTGAAACCTAATTATAAACTGTCACGAGCGAAGAAATAATTCAACGGGTCCCATTTGTGTGCGCGCGCGCATGTGTGTGTGTGTGTGTGTGTGTGTGTGTGTGTGTGTGTGGGAGCCCCAACCTCCCAAGAGCAGAATATACACCCGGATAGAGATTATCATTGTCCCGGAGACAGTGAACATTAACATGCTTGTGCGGAGCAAACTTCTTGGCGTTGGTCATGAGCAACTCATGGTACACTCTTTGTTGGAACTCATTCTTGAACTGGGGATCCACTCCCAAACCCGTGGCAGCAGCATAAGGATGACTCTGTCTTTCAGCCCAAAGCTCTGGCTTGGACCATTTGGCAAGAGGAAGTCCCATAAGATCGCGCCCACCGGGAATGGCTTGCTCGAGACTAGACATCTCTTCCTCTTCTTCATCATCACCATCAATAAAATCATCACCAACATCTATCTCTGCATCCGTAGGGTTGACATAGTGAGTATTGCTACTTCTTGAGCATGCGTTGGTTTTTCCCTAGAAGAGGAAAGGGTGATACAGCAAAGTAGAGATAAGTATTTCCCTCAGTTCGAGAACCAAGGTATCAATCTAGTAGTAGAAAACGCACAAATCACCGAATACCTACATAAACAATCAAACAACTTGCACCCAATGCGATAAAGGGGTTGTCAATCCCTTCACGATTACTTGCAAAAGTGAGATCTGATAGAGATAGATGAACAGTAAAGTAAATGTTTTTGGTATTTTTGGTTTATAGATAGGAAAGTAAAAGATAGCAAAATAGTAGATCGAAAACTAATATGATGGAAAATAGACCCATGGGCCCTAGGTTTCACTAAAGGCTTCTCTCAGCGTAGCAAATAATATGGTGGGTGAACAAATTACTGCTGAGCAATTGATAGAAAAGCGCAAACTTATGATGATATCTAAGGCAATGATCATGAATATAGGCATCACGTCTGTGTCAATTAGACCGAACGATTCTGCATCTATTACTATTACTCCACACATCGACCACTGTCCATAAAGAACAGAGTAACACATTAAGTAAGATGACATGATGTAGAGGAATTAACTCAAGTAATATGAGGAAAACCCCATCTTTTTATCCTAGATGGCAACAATAAATACGTGCCTTGCTGCCCCTACTGTCACTAGGAAAGGACACCACAAGATTGAACCCAAAGTTAAGCACTTCTCCCATTGCAAGAAAAACCAATCTAGTTGGCCAAACCAAACCGATAGTTCAAAGAGAATTACAAAGATATCAAATCATGCATAAAATAATTCAGAGAAGATTCAAATAATATCCATAGATAAGCTGGTCATAAATCCATAATTCATCGGATCTCGGCAAACACACCGCAAAGAAGTACTACATCGAATAGATCTCCAAGAACATCGAGGAGAACATGGTATTGAGAATCAAAGAGAGAAAAGAAGCCATCTAGCTACTTGCTATGCACCCGTAGGTCTGTGGTAAAGTACTCACGCTTCATAGAAAGGGCAATAGAGTCGATGTAGAAGCCCTCCGTGATCGAATTGCCCTCCGGCAGGGTGCCAGAAAAGGTCCCTAGATGGGATCTCACGAGTATAGAAGGTTGCAGCGGTGGAGAAGTGTTTTCGTGGACTCCTCTAGTGGTTTGGGGATATTTGGGAATATATAGGCGAAATAATTAGGTCAGGAGGGTCACAGGGGCCCACAAGGGTGGGGGGGGGCGCCCTACCCCCTGGGTGCGCCCTCCATCCTTGTGGCCGCCTCGTGGCTCCTCCGACTTCATCTCCTAGTCTCCTGGTTGTCTTCTGGTCCAAGAAAAATCATCGCGAAGATTTCATTCCATTTGGACTCCATTTGGTATTCCTTTTCTGCGAAACTCAAAAACAAGGAAAAAAGCGAGGCCCGACAATCGTGGTCTAGGTTAATAGGTTAGTCCAAAAATAATATAAAATAGCATATTAATGCATATAAAACATCCAAAACAGATAATATAATTGCATGGAACAAAAAAATTATAGATACGTTGGAGACGTATCAAGCATCCCCAAGCTTAATTCCTGCTCGTCCTCGAGTAGGTAAATGATAAAAACATAATTTTTTATGTGGAATGGTACCTAACATATTTATACGTTCTTTATTGTGGCATGAATGTTTAGATCCGTAAGATTCAAAACAAAAGTTTAATATTGACATAAAATCAATAATACTTCAAGCATACTAACAAGGCAATGACGTCTTCTCAAAATAACATGGCCAAAGAAAGCTTATCCCTACAAAATCATATAGTCTGGCTATGCTCCATCTTCATCACACAAAATATTTAAATCATGCACAACCCCGATGACAAGCCGAACAATTGTTTCATATTTTTGATGTTCTCAAACTTTTTCAACTTTCACGCAATATGAGCGTGAGCCATGGACATATCATTATATGCTATGGAGATGCCCATCAATAGATATCAATGTGAGTGAGTAGGGATTTCCATGCAACGGATGCACTAGAGCTATAAGTTTATGAAAGCTAAAAAAGAAACTAAGTGGGTGTGCATCCAACTCGCTTGCTCACGAAGACCTAGGGCAATTTGAGGAAGCCCATCATTGGAATATACAAGCGAAGTTCTATAATGAAAAATCCCCACTAGTATATGAAAGTCACAACATAGGAGACTCTCTATCATGAAGATCATGGTGCTACTTTGAAGAACAAGTGTGGAAAAAGGATAGTAAGATTGCCCCTTCTTTCTTTTTCTCTCATTTTTTGGGCCTTCTCTTTTTTATTTTGGCCTTTTCTCTTCTTCTTCTTTTATTTCCTCACATGGGATAATGCTCTAATAATGAAGATCATCACACTTTTATTTACTTACAACTCAAGAATTACAACTCGATACTTAGAACAAAATATGACTCTATATGAATGCCTTCGGCTGTGTATCGAGATGTGCAATGACTCAAGAGTGACATGTATGAAAGGATTATGAACGGTGGCTTTGCCACAAATACGATGTCAACTACATGATCATGCAAAGCAATATGACAATGATGATGCATGTCATAATAAACGGAATGGTGGAAAGTTGCATGGCAATATATCTCAGAATGGCTATGGAAATGCCATAATAGGTAGGTACAGTGACTGTTTTGAGGAAGGTATATGGTGGGTGTATGGTACCGGCGAAAGTTGTGCGGTACTAGAGAGGCCGGCAATGTGGAAGGGTGAGAGTGCATATAATCCATGGACTCAACATTGGTCATAAAGAACTCACATACTTATTGCAAAAAATCCATTAGTCATCAAAACGAAGTACTACGCGCATGCTCCTAGGTGGATTGATTAGTAGGAAAAGACCATCGCTCGTCCCCGACCGCCACTCATAAGGAAGACAATCAAAAAATACCTCATGCTCCAAGTTCGTTACATAACAGTCCACGATACGTGCATGCTACGGAAATCACAAACCTTAACACAAGTATTTCTCAAATTCACAACTACTCACTAGCGTGACTCTAATATCACCATCTTTATGTCTCAAAAAAATCATAAGGAATCAAAGTTCTCATAGTATTCAATGCACTTTATATGAAAGTTTTTATTATATCCCTCTTGGATGCCTATCATATTAGGAATAAATTTATAACCAAAGCAAATTACCATGATGTTAAAGAATCTCAAAATAATATAAGTGAAGCATGAGAGTTCATTAATTTCTATAAAATAAAACCACCGCGTGCTCTAAAAAGATATAAGTGAAGCACTAGAGCAAAATTGCTTAGCTCAAAAGATATAAGTGAAGCACATGGAGTATTCTAATAAATCACGATTCATGTGTGTCCCTCTCAAAAGGTGTGTACAGCAAGGATGATTGTGGCAAACTAAAAAGAAAAGACTAAAATCATACAAGACGCTCCAAGAAAAACACATACCATGTGGTGAATAAAAATATAGCCTCGAGTAAAGTTACCAATAGACGAAGACGAAAGAGGGGATGCCTTCCGGGGCATCCCCAAGCTTAGGCTCTTGGTTGTCCTTGAATATTACCTTGGGGTGCCTTGGGCATCCCCAAGCTTAGGCTCTTTCCACTCCTTATTCCATAGTCCATCAAATCCTTACCCAAAACTTGAAAACTTCACAACACAAAACTCAACAGAAAATCTCATAAGCTTCGTTAGTATAAGAAAATAAATCACCACTTTTGGTACTGTTGTGAACTCATTCTTTATTTATATTGGTGAAATATCTACTGTATTCCAACTTTTCCATGGTTCGTACCCCCGATACTACCCATAGATTCATCAAAATAAGAAAACAACACATAGAAAATAGAATCTGTCAAAAACAGAATAGTCTGTAGTAATCTGTAACCCTCGAATACTTTTGTAACTCCAAAAATTCTGAAAAATTAGGAAACCTGGGAAATTCGTGTATCAATCTTGTGCAAAAAGAATAAGATTAAAGGCACGCTTCTGTAAAAAATGAAAATTATTTTCCTGGGTGCAAAAGTTTCTGTTTTTCAGCAGGATCAAAACAATTATCACCGTAAGCTATCCCAAAAGTCTTACTTGGCACAAACACTAATTAAAACATAAAACCACATCTAACCAGAGGCTAGATGAATTATTTATAGCAAAACAGAACCTAAAAAGCAAAAACAAAAATAAAATTAGGTTGCCTCCCAACAAGCGGTATTGTTTAACGCCCTTAGATAGGCATAAAAACACGAATAGATCTAGGTATTGTTATCGTCGCCCTTTTCGCATCAAAGAGAGAATTTCTTGTCCATAACATTTATCTTTCTATTTTGTGAAATCACATTGCCATTAATAGTAGAAGAAAAATTAAGCACACTTAGAAAATTTTCATTTAAACTAGCTTTCATCTCTTTGATTATTTCATTATGATAAAAGCACATAAGAGTAGTTGATTCAACACTTTCACCTTTGGAGTGCCCAAATATGGTTTTCATCTTTTCACAAGTATCAAAGGCATCCCCCCAAGAAAACCGTTTTCAAATATGGAATCCAAAACTTGTTTAAGAGAAAGAGGCAAACCAACATAAAATCTTCTCAAGTATATCTCAATATGATATTGAGGCACATGGCTAGCTCGAATCCTCAATAGTCTATCCCAAGCATCTTTGAAAGATTCATCGAGAAAATAACGGAAGATTCCAGGATCATCTTCATCAAAATTGTTTAAAATTTTCTCAACAACAACGGGTGGTCTTTCCGTAGCATCATTATTTATGAGCTTAGAAAGGATAGAGGGGCTATCAAGGCATTAGAACTCAGGATAAAACCCTTAGCTCTTTTAAGGTCGGCCATAGCGATAGAAAAACGGACTTGGGCAAACAAGAGAACGGCAAGAGAAAAGGCAAATCTTTTCAAAAATCATTTTAGAAGTGGGGGAGAGGAAAACGAGAGGCGAATGGCGAATAATGTAATGCAAGAGATGAGAGTTTATGATGGGTACTTGGTATGTCTTGACTTGGCATAGATCTCCCCGGCAACGGCACCCGAAATTATTCCTGCTACTTCTTGAGCTTGCATTGGTTTTTGCCTTGAAGAGGAAAGGGTGATGTAGTAAAGTAGAGATAAGTATTTCCCTAAGTTTGAGAACCAAGGTATCAATCCAGTAGGAGACAACGCACAAACCACCGAATACCTGCACAAACAATCAAACAACTTGCACCCAACGCGATAAAGGGGTTGTCAATCCCTTCACGGTTACTTGCAAAAGTGAGATACGATAGAGATGGATGAGCGGTAAAGTAGTTTTTTTTGGTATTTTTGGTTTATAGATCAGAAAGTAAAAGATTGCAAAATAGTAGATCGGAAACTAATATGATGGAAAATAGACCCGGGGGCATAGGTTTCAATAGAGGCTTCTCTCAAGATAGCAAATAATACAGTGTGTGAACAAATTACTGCCGTGCAATTGATATAAAAGCGCAAAGTTATGACGATATCTAAGGCAATGATCATGAATATAGGCATCACGTCTGTGTCAAGTAGACCGAAACAATTCTGCATTACTCCACACATCGACCGCTATCCAGCATGCGTCTAGAGTATTAAGTTCATAAAGAACGGAGTAACGCATTAAGTAAGATAACATGATGTAGAGGAATTAACTCAAGCAATATGATGAAAACCCCACCTTTTTATCCTCGATGGCAACAATATAATACATGCCTTGCTGCTCCTATAGTCACTGGGAAAGGACACCGCAAGATTGAACCCAAAGATAAGAACTTCTCCCGTTGCAAGAAAAACCAATCTAGTTGGCCAAACCAAACCGATAGTTCGAAGAGAATTACAAAGATATAAAATCATGCATAGAATAATTCAGAGAAGATTCAAATAATATTCATAGATAAGTTGATCATAAATCCACAATTCATCGGATCTCGGCAAACACACTGCGAAATAGTATTACATCGAGTAGATCTCCAAGAACATCGAGGAGAACATGGTATTGAGAATCAAAGAGAGCGAAGAAGCCATCTAGCTACTAGCTATGGACCCATAGGTCTGTGATAAACTACTCACGCTTCATCAGAAGGGCATTAGAGTTGATGTAGAAGCCCTTCGTGACTGAATCCCCCTCCGGAAGGGTGCCGGAAAAGGTCCCTAGATTGGATCTCACGGTTACAGAAGGTTGCGGCGGTGGAAAAGTGTTTTCGTGGACTCCTCTGGTGGTTTGGGGATATTTGGGAATATATAGGTGAAAGAATTAGGCCCGGAGGGTTGCGGGGGGGCCACAAGGGTGGGGGCATGCCCTACCCCTTGGGCGGCGCCCTCCGTCCTTGTGGCCGCCTTGTGGCTCCTCCGACTTCATCTCCAAGTCTCCTGGTTGTCTTATGGTCCAAGAAAAATCATCGCGAAGGTTTCATTCCATTTGGTATCCCTCTTCTACGTAACTCAAAAACAAGGGGAAATAGGAACTGGCACTTTGCCCTAGGTTAATAGGTTTTTTAACCTTGCTCTAGGTTAATAGGTTAGTCCCAAAATAAATATAAAATAGCATATTAATGCATATAAAACATCCAAAACAGATAATACAATAGCATGAAACAAGCAAAAATTATAGATACTTTGAAGACGTATCAAGCATCTTCCTGAGAGTGATACTCCTCCTCTGAATCCTCAGATACCTCAACAACGGGCTGCTTGGTGGCTGCACGGCGAGCACGACCCTGCCCTGGCCCTGACCCCTGACCAATGCTTTTAGACGGCTGGCGACGAGCAATAGTGAAATCCTTGGAACCGGCCTTTGCGCGCTTGCGGCGGAGCTCAACCCTCTTGTCAGTGGAGTCTGAAACACACAAACACCAAACAACACACCACGCAAGAGACACAAATGAGTACAAGTGCTTGAGATGAATGTCAAGGAAAGGAGCAGAACAGAACCAGTGATGACATCTCTATGTACCCCATGCGCCCGGGGGTTACACCCTGTGGGCACGGGGGTCCAGTACGCACGGTACATGACCATGGACACGGGGCCCCGTGCGCATGGTCGTCAAACGCCCTATGGACACGACGGTCGCCCAACGACAGCCACTTCCAGATCGGAATCTGGGAGTGGGTGCGGCAGAGATACCAACACACAAACCCACCCTGAGTTCGTCTAAAACAGGGATGAACATCAGCCCTAATCTTGATAAAAAACTAACCCTAAAAGCTAGAAAGGGGATCCATGGAGGAACAAGAAGGAGAGGAGGACGGGATCTACCGGAGGAGGAGCCCATCCCAAAGGATCTCATAGAGCAAGGAGCCCTGACGGTACCCGGAGGAACGCCGTCGAGAGGAGGCGATGGCGGCGGCGCTGGAGGTGTCCTGGGGTGTGGAGGGGGCGACGGGTGGGAATGAACCCAACCCCCCTCCCCCACGACCCACCTCTTGAGGGCCTGGAACTGCAGACCTCGTGCGCATGGGCTAAGTGAGCCCCTTCGCATGGTACAAAGCTCATGGAAATGCGACCCTGTGCGCGCGGTACAAGCCCGTGGACATGGGGTACTCAGGAACTTTTGACCATAGATACCTCTTGAAGGCATGGCTGAGTGGAAACTCTTACCAAGCCTTTAAGGAGCATTTTGGTCTATGTTTCTGTATACTTCACTAGCGAAGTCCAATCACTACTAGAAGGGTAAATGTGGAGCACTTGTGCTAGATGAGAAGATTAACAAGCAACAAACATAAGAGAACCCAAAAGCATGAAAAGGGCAAAAACAACACACACAAGAAAACGGATTTAACCTCCAAGGAGGGCGGTGGTCGAGGCCACCATGTTTGAGTTTGTTTCGTATGGCACTGCGATGATAGGAACCTTGGGCCCAAGGCCAACACTCATCTTTGAAGCACAAGTGCCACCTAAAAGTGGCTATTGTGAAAGATTTTGTTCAATTTATGCACTTCTAGGATGAGGTAACTCATGATTTGAGCTAGATCCCCCTATACATGTGCCTACATCTAAACAAGATATTACAAGAGTATGTGTGCATGAGCAAGAATCTCAACCCAGGTTACTTATATCCACGATATTTAGCTCATGCCTTAACTCACGGAATCTTGCTTCATCAAGTGGCTTGGTGAAATATCGGCAAGTTGCTCCTCGGTGTTGACATGGAATAGATCAATGTCTCCCTTGGCCACATGATCCCGAATGAAGTTATGATGAATCTCAATACGCTTGGTCTTGCTATGTTGCACTAGATTTTCGGCGATCTTGATTGCACTTTCATTGTCGCACAAAAGAGGCACTTTGTCACATTTGACACCATAATCCATCAAGGTTTGCCTCATCCATAATAACTATGCACAACAACTTCCGGTGGCAATTTACTCGTCTTTGGCGGTTGAGAGAGATATACAATTTTGCTTCTTCGAAGGCCTACTTACCAAAGATCTCCCTAGGAATTGACATGAACCGGAAGTGGACTTGCGGTCAACCTTGTCTCTGGCCCAATCCGAATCCGAGTATCCCATTAACTTGAAAGTTGATCCTTTGGGATACCAAAGGCCCAAGTTTGGGGTATGAACCAAACATTGAAGGATTCTTTTCACCGCCGAAAAGTGGCTTTCCTTAGGAGCGGATTGAAATCTTGCACACATACACGCACTCAACATAATATCCGGTCTAGATGCACAAAGGTAAAGAAAGGAACCGGTGGAGCGATATACCTTTTGATCCACTTCTTTACCATTCGGATCAAGATGAAGTTGGCCATTGTGAGCATGGGTGTCTTCATGGGCTTGGAATCTTGCATTTTGAACCTCTTGAGCATGTCTTGAATATAAAGAGATTGGTTGATGAAGGTTCCTCCTCTCAATTGCTTCACTTAAAAACCGAGGAAGAACTTCAACTCTCCCATCATGCTCATGGCAAATTCCTTAGTCATAAGATTCTCAAACTCAACATTAATAGCATGGTTATTGGAACCAAGATAATATCATCAACATATATTTGGCACACAAACAATTCTATGTTTACCCTCTTTGTGAAGAGAGTGGAATCTATTAACCCAATTTGGAACCCCTTCTCGCTTAGGAACATCGTAAGGTGATCATACCAAGGACGAGGTGCTTGTTTAAGTCCATAGAGCACCATGGAGTTCATAAACGTGAGAGGGGTGATCGGGGTCTGCTACCTTTTGAGCACTGCGTTGGATTTCCCCGAAGAGGAGTGTCGGGGCAGGCTGATCTGGCCCACGAACACCTATGGGACTGGCGGACCGAGCCCCTTTCGGTTCGGCGGGGAGCGGAGGTCGCACGAAGAGCAGATCGAGCCGAAGCACACGAGAGGTTTACCCAGCTTCGGAGCTCTCCGGAGAGATAATACTCCTACTGCTGCATGTCTAGGTGTATTGCGTTCTTGCTCAGAGCGCTCGAGTGCTACAAGATGCATTTAGCTGCTAACGAGACCGAAAGCGTGGAGGGAATCGATCGACAACCCCCCTCTACATTGCGCATGGGCCTCCTTTTATATGCTCAAGGGGCTCCGGCGGTGGCAACGTGACGGGGTACAAATGGAAAAATAGTGGTTGGTACACCTACTTGTACAAAGGTATGCGTGCTATACCTAACCCCGGCGGCGGGGGACAAAGGCATTAAATGCCCGTCTAGTCGCCTCGACAAAGGCAAACAGGACCGTCGGGGTGCCACCGTTCGCCACGATGGCAAACTTGTCGGCGCCGCTTGCCACCTCGCACCGCTGGCTGCCAGCCTCTCGCCACGCGCTACCGGAAGGGTCCTGTAGGCGACACGTTAGTGGATGCGCTGGAGCGTGGTACTGAGAGAGGTGGTCCGCATGACAAGCGCCTTTGCCGCGGTTGTTGTCTTGTCGTGCCGGAAGCTTGTCGCTCACTGGCATTCCGGCAAGCTCCTCTTGCCGAGGCCTTGTCTCAGATGTGCACAGGGTGGCCTTCCCGGCAAGCTCCTCTTGCCGGGGCCTGGTCTCCTATGTGCCTTGGGTGGCCTTCCCGGCAAGCTCCTCTTGCCGGGGCCTTGTCTCCTTGGCTTGAATACTTTGTTCTTGAATGGCTCCAAAGGAACCGCGGAGGACCTTGGCGGTCACCCGGTAAGCCTTGCCGCGGAGGGCTGCAATCGTCCGTGCACAAGTTCGGGATACTAGGGTACCCCTAATCTAGTACACCGGCAGAGCCCCGGGCTGGGCCACACGGTGCCGAAGCTGTTGGGCCAGGCCCAAAACAGGCACGGCACACGCGGCCCGGGTCACACCATAACTCACCCGGACCACCACGCCCCCCACAGGCAGCACGCGCCAGGCGTGGCATCGTGTGAGAGATCGTGGGCGAGATCGTGGGGTTTCTTTATTCGGAAAATCGGGCGTCCGCCCCTCCCTCTTTATAAGCGGGGAAAGCAGGGCACGTCGCCTACCTTACCAGTTCTTTGTCCCATCGAAAACCACCGCTGCTCCCCCTTCTTCTCAAGGCTGAAAAGAGAGCAGCGCTCACTTCATCGCCACTAGCACACTCAACGCCGTCGATCTCCTCCACCGCCTCCGCCATGGGCCCGAAAGCCGACAAGGGAAGACCGTGAAGTCGGCCGAGGCGCCGCGACTTCGGCGCTGTGGAAGGAGCGGGTCTTCCCCCTCAGCTCGCCATGAGGGAGCTGAGGGAGAACTACTACCTCTTCCGGTCGACAGAGGACGGATGATCCGCCGCACGGAAGGTACTTCCGCGCCACGTGCAGAATCTGCCCACGGGTATCCCTTCTTCGCTCTTCTTCTACTACGGGCTCTGCCGCCTTCTCTGAGTTCTTTTGTGACATTATGAACACCTACGGGTTCCGCCTCCTTGATTTCACCCCCAACGCCGTTCTGACCATGGCAGTTTTCGCACATCTCTGCGAAAACTTTGCCGGACTCCACCCAAATGTAGCTCTTTTCCGTCACTTCTTTTTACCCCGAGCCAAGAGAGGAGAGCCCCTTGCCGGAGGAATTGCTTGGGTTTCTGTGGTCGGCAAGAAGGAGGCCTATCTGGAGGAGAGCTCCGTAGCAAATGGGAGGGTGGAGGGCAGATTGGTGCTGGATTGTTGAGGAGAACCCGCAGCCTTTTACCGCCCAAAGGCTAAACCCCGAATACGCTGCAATGATTGGAGCAATCGCCCCAGAGGACGCTTAGGTCTGAAGATCGCAGCTACCCGAATCCTCCGCCTCAGACTTGCCGGACTCATCAGAGGCAATCGCTGGCGCGGACTTTCTTCGCCGCAGACGCTTCTTTGCAGGAGAGAAGGAGACATGCCTGGGAATTTCAGAACGCAGCAGACATCATGAGGCTGCGCCTGTGCCTCAACTTCAACTTCACTGCCTTGGAGCTTGACGCAATGCTCCTAGAGCTGTTCAAGCTCGATCCCGATCATCCGGAGATGTTTAGGTTGCCGAGGCGTCGTTCGCTATGCAACAACTCGTCGCTTGACCGCATCCGCGTAATGATGCCGCCAGCGACTCCCATGGAATTGTCCCCACTTGGCAAGAGCCGCAGATGACGTCGTCTGGCGGTTCTTCGACAATCTGGTAGAGATGCCAGTCCGCCTCGACGAAAGCGGAGGGGCCTCACCCGTGACACTCACCGACGACGAGATGCAGCGTACGCCACCAAAGCTAGAAGAGGCGGCAAGAGGCCGCTGGGCGAAGTTTGGCTTCACTGTGGAGGAGGCAGAGGCAGCCGAGGCGGCAAGCCTTGTCGAGCGAAAGGAGTTCGTCGGCGAGGAAGAGCTTGCCGAGCTCAAGCCGAAGTCGAGCGAGCCCGCCGAGAGCGCATCCTCCCCACCTCCAAGCAGCTTGTCGCGAGCGGAGCCACCGGCTCCACCAAGAAGGCGTCTTCAAAGGCCGGAGACGCAGCTGGGCGGCAGACGGGCTAACAGCCGCCGCCGCACAGGACGCGTTCCACCGCGGCAAGCATCGCTGCCGCTGGAGTTCCTCACGCCGCTCGGGTAATCAAGGGCCCTCGCAGCTACCGTCCCGCTCCGCTAAGCGTCCAAGGGAGCCCACTCCTCCGCCTCGTCGTACCGGAGGCGGGCCAGAATTCGACCTCTCCGCGCTCAGCTCCGACGAGGAAGAGGAAGAGTAAGATTCCTTGTTGTACTTGTAATTCTTTGATTTATTGCCTCTGTCTTGTATCTGATCTGCTTTACTCTGAATCCATTCCTTTTCAGGACGCTGGCCCAGAGGATGTCGAAGAGAGCCAAGACCCCGGTGATTGTCGTCGAGGATTTAACCCATCATGACGGGCAGCAGGAGGCGCGTCCGAGACAACCTTGCCGGATGAGGCAACTCTCCTTCAAAGCAGCCCCCAGTAAGTATATGGTCTACTTCTTGCTGTTCGGCGTGCATGGGTGCTTTTTCCTTTGCTGATATCTCGATCGTTGACTTGTGTAGGAGCAGAGCAGCCTCATACCTTCGCTTCGACTACGCCGCCAAGGGTGGATTCCCGGCAAAGGGAGCGTTCCCCGGCAAGGGAGCCTTCTCCGGCAAGGGAGCCTTCTCCGGCAAGGGGCAGCTCTCCGGCAAGGGACGGCACCAATGATCCCTTGGCGGCGGAGAACATGACCGCAGCCCCCGGCGCCGATAACCTTCTCGCCTGAGTACTTCCCTTGTGTTTTTCTTCTTCTGATTTTGTCTTCGAATATTTGCTTGACTTTCTTCATCCGTCCGCCACAGAGCCAATGGAGACCGAGGTCACCGGCGAGGGGGGCGTGCGTGGCAACACTGACGAAGCCGCCGCCGTGGAAGAAGAAGCCGGCGCTGACGAGCCCGTCGGTAAAGAGGCCACCGAAGCTGCTGCCGCAGAAGCTGGCGAGGGGTCTGGCGATCGCACTGACGACCCTGAGGCCGTAGGAGCGCCAGGCGCTACACCGACCGCCGATCCCTCCGCTGCTGCTGCAGCATCAGGCTCCGAAGAGCCCCAGCCCGGCGCCTACTTGAAGGCCGGCGACGGCGTCTTCATCAAGCTCCCATGGGAGTCGAGCTCCGAGGCGACGGGCGAAGGAGAAACCTTCGATGAAGAGCTGCTCGCCTCCGCTGGCCGACGCTTAGTTGACGCGCTAAGCAGCAGCAGCCGTGGCGAGCCTAAGGAGGAGCTGCTGCCGCGGAAGTCATTGCCGCTCTACCGCCCGGCTAAGCCAAACCGGCAACCCGGGAGGCGCTTGTCGCTAAGGCGGAGCAGACATCGAGATGCGCTGCTGGAGGAGCTCCGGCCGCAACCAGAAGCCCTCCGTCCTTGGCGGAGGAGCGGAGCAGCTCGCCGAGGAGCGCAAGGCCTTCATCCTCGAGAAGGCTGCAATGAGGAGGAACAATGACTTGTCACGAGAAGCTGTCTACGCAGGAAGGTGAGTTGGCGCAGCGGAAGGTTAACCTGGACAGCAATGAGGAGGATCTCGCCATGCGCGAGGAAACATTTGGCGGGGCTCTCAAGGAGGCAAAGGATGCTGCCGCAGCTGCCGAGGCCGCCAAGAAGGATCTGGAGACGAAGGTGGCGCAGTTGGAGGCCAGCCTCAAGAAGAGCGGCGAGGAGCTTGCTCCACTCAAGCACGAAGCGAGAAGGACGCCTACACTCTTGGCGAGCTGCAGGGCCGTCTCGCCGAGAGGAGCAAGGAGCTCAGCGCCGCCAGGGACTCTAATGCAGATCTTGAGTTGAAGCTAACTACTTTGACTCAGACGCTGGACGGTGCCAAGGAGCGGGAGGTGGCCTTGAAGGAGAAGATCAAGGCCGACGAGGAGCTGCTGGCGTATGCTGTTGCCGCCCAGAGTGCCTTGAGGGAGAATGTGGAGCAATGGACCGAGGGTCTCGTGGATACTGCTGCAGCCATCCACAGGGAGCTGATGGAGTTGGGGATGGTGGATCTCGGATACTCCTCCGACGAGCATCTCCAACCCAGCGCCAAGCTCAGCTTGTTCTTCAAGGGCGTGGTGACGGCTCTCCAGCGACTCCGGGAAGAGGTCCCAAAACAGCTGGCCGAGGAGTCGCGCCCGGATCTGCTGGAGCCCTCAAAAGGTCTTGATGAAGGTGGCCTTCCGCAACCCAGGCCTCAACCTCACCAACGTCCTCAAGTCCCTACCGCCGGATGCTGATGTGGATGCTCTCAAGACCCTTGTCGCACCCATTGTGGACAGGGTGAGCGGAATCAAGATGGTTGAGGGCGATCGCGTAGACTAGGCCGCCCGTTTTCTCTTTCTCTTGCCGCTGCTGGTTATGTCATAGGAACAATCCATTAGAGCTGCGGCAAGCTATCTTGTAATATAACTTTATTTTGAGTATCAATTTCTATGTTATTTCCTTTACTTGATTCCTTCCTTTGTATGTTTTTGCCTTACGCATTTAGGGAACTTGTCGGCGCGGGCACCTGAGCCGCGAGCGCTGAGTGCGGAATGTCAGCAGCCTGCTAGCGGTGCCGCTTCCGGCAAGCAACCTTGTCGCAACTAGTCGCAGCTCACTTAAGTTGTTGAGCGGACTCGAAACAAAGTAAGGGCGCAACTAGCTACGAGTTGGTTCCTCTGCGCACAGGTTTTCCATACAAAGTTCGGTCGTTCAAGGAAGATAACTTAAAATTTTTAAAACTGATTGCTCAAACTTTGGCAACTTAGCTTTTCTGTCGTTTGCTTCCCGGTAAGGCTAGACTTCCTTGAGCGACGCTTGGTCCACACCATTATCTTCTCCTTTCCCCCCTGCAAACTTGTGTGCGAGGGAACCTTCCTTTCTTTGAGAAAGAGAAAGAAGAGAAAATAAAGATATGGAGCCTTGTGGCTCGTTATCACTTACCGAGGGTAGGTGCTGCACAAAGTGTCGATAACACATGCAAATAGAAGTAAAAAGCATGAAATCGACAAGGTGTGCGAAGCACGCTTAGCTTCTTGATGCATCGGGTCTGCTTCGCTTTGTACAAAGGATTACATGCATCAGCGGCAAGACTTGTACAAAAGGTGGTTGCCGGAACAGGTTCCGACAACCGCGCCCTACGGGTAAAACTTACGAAGATTCTCGATGTTCCAGGAGTTGCTCACCGTAATGCCATCTTCGGTCTCAAGGCGGACAGCACCAGGCCTAGTGACTCGTTTCACCCGATAAGGGCCTTCCCACTTCGGCGTCAACTTGTTGGAATTCTTGGCGGACTAAACGCGCCGAAGAACAAGGTCGCCTTCCTCGAGACTTCTGGCATTGACTTTGCGGCTATGGTAGCGGGCGCAAAGCTTGTCGGGTACCGAGCAGCTCGTCAGACAAATGAAGACGATCTTCCTCAAGGAGCAGCGTCATCTTGTCGCAGCTGCTCTTGCTCAAGCTCATCATAAGCGAGCACTCGAGGCGATCCGTATCTGAGTTCCGTGGGGAGAACTGCCTCTGCCCATAGACTAGAGCGAAAGGTGTCCGCCGATGGCTCGATTTGGCGTCGTCCTGATCGACCAAAGAACCACCGGCAGCTCCTCAATCCAGTTTCTTCCGCACTTGCGCAGCCTGTCGAAAGTTCTGGTCTTGAGCCCGCGCAGACTTCAGCATTTGCCCTCTCTGCTTGACCGTTGCTTCTCGGATGAGCAACAGAAGCCAGCGAACCTTGGCGCCAAGATCTTGGACGTCTTGCATGAAGGTGCGGCTTAGAACTGTGTGCCGTTGTCGGTGATGATCCTGTTAGGGATTCCAAACGGCAAACAATCGACCGGAAGAACTTGATCACGATCGTGTTGTCACCTTCCTCATCGCTTCCACTTCCGACCACTTTGTGAACTTGTCGATTGCAACGCATAAGTACTCAAAGCCCCAAACAGCTCGGGGAAGGGGCCGAGGATGTCGAGCCCCGGACCGAAAATGGCCAGGATAAAGGGATCGTCTGGAGAGCTTGAGCTGGCTGGTGTATCTGTTTGGAATGGAACCGCACACTTCACACTTGGTTACTTGTGCGGTTGCATCCTCGGAGGGCTGTCGGCCAAAAGAAACCTTGCCGGAATGCTTTGCTTGCGGCAAGTGCTCGTGCCAATGTGGTGACCACATATTCCTCCATGTATCTCTCGCCAACAGCTTTTGTCCGTCTTCCGGTGAATACACTTCAATTTCACACCGTTGAGTCTTCTTCATGCGGTGTGTTATCGACAAACTGGTACATACTTGACCGCCGGGCTACTCTTTTCGCTTCTTCTTGCTCTTCGGAAGTTCTCCTGTCTGAAGGAAATGGACAATCTCTTTGTGCCCATGCTTTGGAGCTATGCGGCTCGACAACAAGGACTAAGGCACATCTGCTGCTGCGGAACATCGGCTTCCACGGCAAGAACCTCGGCTCAGCCGGAGCTTGACGTTCCCGCAAGCTTGCCGGAGCAAAGCTTGTCGGGAGCGCCCGCTTCAACGAAACAAACCACAGGGCTTGTCGGAGCAGACTGCTCCTCAACACTGTTGGTGTCGATCTTGGGGACCTTCTTGGCGGCGGCTTCGGGAAGCTCTGCCGGAAAGTAGTCACCAGAGATCAACTTTCTCTTCTTGCTCTGTCCAATTGGTGGTGTTACAGATGGTTGAGTCAGCTTGAGCACAAAAATCCCTGGTTCCACAGGTAACTTAAGTGCGGCGCACTTTGACAGGCCATCAGCAATGTTGTTCTGAGCTCTCGGAATATATTCTATCTGCAGGCCGTCAAAGTGCTCTTCTAGCTTTCTCACTTCATCAACATAAGCTTCCATCAACGGACTCTGATAATTCTTGTTCACTTGGCGGATAACAAGCTGTGAGTCACCCCTGACAATGAGCTTCTTGATCCCAAGGTCTACTGCGATCCTGAGACCGGCAAGCAAACCTTCATACTCTGCAGTATTGTTTGTTGCTTGCTCCTTGGGAAAGTGCATCTGGACCACGTACTTGAGGTGCTCTCCGGTGGGTGCGACAAGTAGCACGCCGGCACCGGCACCTTGCAGCGAGAAGGCACCATCAAAGTACATCAGCCACTCTTTGCTTGTTTCCTTGACGGGGACGCTCGTTTCTGGAATTTCTTCATCTGGCGTTGGTGTCCATTCTGCTATGAACTCCGCCAATGCTCTGCTTTGGATAGTTGAAGTGCTCTCAAACTTGAGGCCAAAGCTTGACAGTTCCAGTGCCCCACGACAATCCTGCCTGTTGCTTCTGGATTTTGTAATATCCTCTTCAGCGGAAAGCGAGTGACAACTGTGATCTCATGTGCCTGAAAGTAATGGCGCAGCTTTCTCGAGGCCATGAGGAGGCCGAAGAGCAATTTCTGCACACCAGAGTACCTTGACCTAGCTCCTTGCGTATGGGAACCGACAAAGTAAACTGGCTACCGCACCATCCTTTTCTCAGATCTTGTCCTGCGTCTGCTCGCAGATTCGTCCTTGTCGGGACCAGAGCTTGCCGTGAAGCCCCCGCTTGTTGCTGGATGTGTCTGCCATGGTTGCTAGCTCATCATCCGCCTCCCTCTCCGCTACTAACGCAGCACTAACCACTTGATTGGTTGCTGCTATATATAGCAGCAACTTCTCTTGTGGCTTAGGTGCGACAAGTGTTGGAGTGGAGGATAGGTATCTCTTTAAGTCCTGCAGCGCAGCCTCCGCTTCTGGAGTCCATTGCATCGGACCTGCCTTTTTCAAAATTTTGAAAAATGGCAGGCGCTTCAGCAGAACCTAGAGATAAACCTCTCGAGAGCAGCTACGCAACCGCAAGTCTTCGTACATCCTTGACGTGCTTTGGTGCTTCAATCTGCTCAATGGCCTTTATCTTGTCGGGGTTGGCTTCAATTCCCGGCTGAGACACAAAGAACCCGAGAAGCTTGCCGGAAGGGACTCCAAACACGCACTTCTCGGGGTTGAGCTTGAGGTTGATCTTGCGCAGATTTGCAAAGGTTTCATCTAAATCTTGAATTAGGGTCGCCTTGTCCTTGCTTTTGACCACTATGTCATCCATGTAGGCTTCCACATTTCTGTGTATTTGTGGCTGAAAAGCATCATGAACTACTCTTGCAAACGTTGAACCAGCATTCTTTAACCCGAAGGGCATCCGTACAAAACAGTATGTGCCACATGGGGTGATGAATGCGGTCTTCTCCTCATCCTCTTCTGCCATGAAGATCTGGTGATATCCTGAGTATGCATCTAGAAATGAAAGCAAATCACATCCGGCTGTGGAGTCAACAATCTGGTCGATGCACGGCAAGGGAAATGGGTCTTTGGGACAAGCTTTATTGACATCGTTAAAGTCAATACAAAGCCTCCATTTCCCGTTAGCCTTGCGTACAACTACAGGATTGGCCAACCACGTGGGATGGAGCACTCCTCTGACAAGGCCTGCTGCTTCCAGTTTCTTGATTTCTTCCGCGATGAACTCTTGACGCTCCACCGCTTGCTTCCTGACTTTCGCTTGGACGGGCCGCCGAGGACAAACGGCAAGATGGTGCTCAATTACTTTCACGAACACCGGGATGTCGACGGCTGCCATGAAAACACGTCGACGTTCGCCCGCAGGAAAGCAACGAGCGCGCCTTCCTATTTTAGGGTCGAGAGAGGCACTGATGGTGAAGGTACCACCAGTGCCGTCCTCCTTGGCGGACACCTTCTTGGTCTCTGGTGGAGCTGCCATCGTCTTCTTACACTTGCCGGTGGAGCTCGATGGTGCGTCCTCGACGGTAGCGCAGCACTCTGAAGAGGTGCGCTTGCCGGAGTGGGCATCAGAGCTCTTGCCGGACTTGATCTTCTTCTTCCCCCCGGTAGCTTCAGCCGCAAGTGGCTTGCAATCTGTCATGCTGCTGCTTCCGGTAGATCTTGTCGGCGCAGATAAGAGCATCCTTCTTGTCGCCAGGACAGAGATGACACTTATCGGGCCCAAAGATCTTCGTGGAGGTTGTAGGCATAGTGAGAGGCCGCCATGAATTTGGCGAAGCGCCGACGGCCAAGTATTCCATTGTAAGGCAATGGAAAGTCAAGAACATCAAAGGTGACCCTCTCGGTCCTGAAGTTTAACTTCGCTGCCAAATGTTACCGTAACGTGATCTTTCCCTTCGCTTGCTCCTTCCCGGATTAATTCCTTGAAAAGTGCCGGTCTCTTCGAGCTCGCCATCGGGGATCTGGAGTTTCGGAGCACCGCGGAGGAGATCAGATTCAAGCCGCCCCACCGCCAACTAACATCTTGGTGACCTTGAGGTTGCGGATAGTTGGTGAAACCAACATCGGCAAGCACCGACGCAGTTACACGATCAGGGTGGTCCTCAATATCAAAGATGATAGGCGTGCTGGACTATTTCAGAGGCTTGCGTGACTCGATGGATGGTTCTGCTGCATTGACTTCCCGCATCCACTGCTTGAGTCGGCGGTGTGAAGTATGCAGAAAAGCACCGCCATCAACACAAAGGACCTCTGTGGCTTTCTGGAACTCCTGCTCATCGGTCTCGTCATCATCCATGTCTTCATCGTCGTCTTCGTCTTCATCCTTGTCACGGCCGCGGGGAGGCCTGTCTCCTTGCCGCTGCTTGGCCTTGCCGCGGCGCCCTCCCCGGTCGGGACGTTTCTTGCTAGCTCCTCCAGCACCTTACTGGGCCTTCTCCTTGTCGCGTCGTTCGTATTCAGCCTTCGTTGCTCGACAAGCTGCTCGACCTTCTTGCAGCTCACGGAGGTCATGGCCCTTGGTGCGGTGGATCTTGAAGTATCGCTGCCGGAGCCGTCACCGCTTGTCGGCAGCCGCCACAGATCGGGCAGCTTGCCGCCAGCGGCAACCTCCTTGCCGGAGCTACCAGCCTTTGCTTTCTTGTCGCCACCTCCGTTGCAGGACTGCTCAACAACTAGCACGTCTCTGCCTTTCTTTTTCCTGTTGCCCCACCGCCGGCTCTTCTTTGCCGGGGCGGTCTCCTCACCGCCGAGATCCTCGCTTCGGTATTCTCTCCGGGAGTCTCCTCCTTCCTCAAGACGTGCACACTTGTCGGCCAGGCGTATAGCTCATCGACGTCTCGATTTTGCACATCGCCATCTCCTCCGCATCCTGCGGTTTCGCGACGTTCGATGGAACGCGCTGATTACAGCGCGGGGTGGACGTCTGAGATGTTGTCTTTGTACGGTGAATCTTTGAATATACTTGCTTGAGGGCTCTCCTTCCTTCGGGCGGCAGATGAAGGTCGCTTTCTTGGCCATGGGGCTTGTGGCCGCTGTAAAAGCGGCCGACAAACTGATGGCATAGATCTGCCCAAGAAGATATGGAGTTGTCCGGCAAGTGCATGAGCCAGAATCTGACATTGGGCTTGAGCACCAGCGGGAAGTAGTTGGCAAGGATCTTGTCGTCTCGCCCCTCGGCAGCCTGCACCGCGATGGTGTAGATGCCGAGGAACTCCGACAGATGCGTCTTGCCGTCGTACTTCTCCGGTACGTCTGGCTTGAAGTTTTTCTTGCTGGGCCACTGGACTTGCCGCAGCTCATGAGTGAATGCAGGGCAACCTACTGCGTACGGCAAGTCGCCTGGTTCCTCTGGCGCGTGCATGTCGACAGAGGGCCCGATGCGCTTGTCGGATTGACATCGCGCTTCTCTTCGGCGCTCGATGCGAGTTCGAGCGTCCTCTTGCTGTCGCTCGTGAAGAACTTGGCGCTGATCGCGATGAGTTCGTGGATCTGATGACGCAGTGGAGTCGCTGTCGAGGTGGATCCGGCGATTCGGCGATCTTGGCCTTCGGGGCGGAGAGTGCATGGTGGTTGCACCCCACGGTCTCGTCGCCACCGGCTCGTGTTTGGCGATCTTGCGCAGCGGCGATGCACTTTCGGTTGCGCGGGCGTCGCCGTTAAGCGAAGCCGATGAGACTGAATGGTGGCCCTCCACTCATCGACCTTGTCGGCCGTTGGAGGGTAATCCGAGAGCGATTGAGCTCTCGCCAGAGCTTCGCTGGAGTAGTGGGTGGCGATGGCGAACGGCGCGAGGAGCGGATATGCTCGAACTTCTAACTATGTTAGAAGGAGCGATATCCCGTCCGGGCGACCGATGCCTACCTTCAGCCGGCATGTTGGCGTGCATGCTGGTCTTGAGCATCCCGAGATCCTCCAGCTCGATCCCGGTCCAACGAAGCGTATGGCATTGTGAATGCCATGACGTTGTCGGTCCCGCGCCTCTGAGACGGGCGCGGTGCATGTCTGGACGCCAAGGTCTGCGGCCTTGTCCTTAGACTTGGCAGCACCGTGAGCTCCCCGTCGCCGTCCATTCTTCCGCCTGGCGTCTACCCCACCACCGCTTGCTCCGGTGGTGGTGGGTTCGACGCGACGGGCTTCGCCACGAAGCCTTCTTCTTCGTGGCATGTTAACGAAGATGATGAAGATCTAGCTTCGCGTGGACGCTGGATCAGGTTCACACAACCTCGACGCCCCTACCGGGCGCGCCAAAGATGTCGGGGCAGGCTGATCGCCCACGAACACCTATGGGACTAGCGGACCGAGCCCTTTCGGTTCGGGCGGGAGCGGAGGTCGCATCAAGAGCAGATTGAGGCGAAGCACACGAGAGGTTTACCCAGCTTGGAGCTCCCGTAGAGATAATACTCCTACCGCTGCATGTCTAGGTGTATTGCGCTCGAAAGTGCTACAAAGATGCATTTAGCTGCTAACGAGACCGAGCGTGGAGGGAATCGATCGATTAACCCCCTCTACGTTGCGCATGGGCCTCCTTTTATATGCTCAAGGGGCTCCGGCAGTGGCAACGTAGACGGGGTACAAATGGAAAAATAGTGGTTGGTACACCTACTTGTACGATGTATACAAGTGCTATACCTAACCCTCGACGGCAGGGACAAAGGCATTAAATGCCCGCCTAGTCGCCCTAACAAAGGCAAACACGGACCGTCAAGTGCCACCGTTCGCCACGATGGCAAACTTGTCGGCGCTTGCCAACTCGCACCGCTGGCTACACAGCTCTCGCCACGCTACTGGAAGGGTCCTGTAGGCGACACGTTAGTGGATGCGCCGGAGCGTAGGTACGAAGAGGTGGTCTGCCATGACAAGCGCCTTTGTCATGATTGTTGTCTTGTCGCGTCCGGAAGCTTGTCGCTCACTCGGCCTTCCCGGCAAGCTCCTCTCACGGGGCCTTGTCTCGTATGTGCACTGGGTGGCCTTCCGGCAAGCTCCTCTTCTTGGGCCTTGTCTCATATGTGCCTTGGGTGGCCTTCCGGCAAGTTCCTCTTCTTTGGGGCCTTGTCTCCTTGGCTTGAATACTTTGTTCTTGAATGGCTCCAAAGGAATCGCGGAGGACCTTGGCGGTCACCCGGTAAGCCTTGCCGCGGAGGGCTGCAACTGCCCGTGCACAAGTTCGGGATACTAGGGTACCCCTACTCTAGTACACCGACAGGAGGTGCTTGCCGTGGTTGTTGTCTTGTCGCGCCCGGAAGCTTGTCGCTCACCGGGCCTTCCCGGCAAGCTCCTCTTGCCGGGGCCTTGTCTCAGAGTGTGCACAGGGTGGCCTTCCCGGCAAGCTCCTCGTGCCGGGGCCTTGTCTCCTATGTGCCTTGGGTGGCCTTCCCAGCAAGCTCCTCTTGCCGGGGCCTTGTCTCCTTGGCTTGAATACTTTGTTCTTGAATGGCTCCAAAGGAACCGCGGAGGACCTTGGCGGTCACCCGGTAAGTCTTGCCGCGGAGGGCTGCAACTGCCCGTGCACAAGTTCGGGATACTAGGGTACCCCTACTATAGTACACCAACAAGGAGAGGATGATGCAGCAAAGTAGCGTAAGTATTTCCCTCAGTTTTTGAGAACCAAGGTATCAATCCAGTAGGAGGCCACGCACAAGTCCCTCGTACCTGCACAAAACGATAGCTCCTCGCAACCAACGCGATTAGGGGTTGTCAATCCCTTCACGGTCACTTACGAGAGCGAGATCTGATAGAGATGATAAATAATATTTTTGGTATTTTTGATATAGAGATGCAAAGTGAAAAGAAAAAGGCAAAGTAAAAACAAAGAAAGCATTAAAGTGATGGAGATTGATATGGTGAGAATAGACCCGGGGGCCATAGGTTTCACTAGTGGCTTCTCTCAAGAGCATAAGTATTCTACGGTGGATGAACAAATTACTGTTGAGCAATTGATGTAATTGAGCATAGTTATGAGTATATCTAGGTATGATCATGTATATAGGCATCACGTCCAAACAAGTAGACCGAAACGATTCTGCATCTACTACTATTACTCCACTCATCGACCGCTATCCAAAGCATGCATCTAGAGTATTAAGTTAAAAAGAGTAACGCCTTAAGCAAGATGCCATGATGTAGAGGGATAAATTCATGCAATATGATAAAAACCCCATCTTGTTATCCTCGATGGCAACAATACAATACGTGCCTTGCAACCCTTTACATCCTTTGGGTAAGGACACCGCAAGATTGAGCCCAAAGCTAAGCACTTATCCCATTGCAAGAACTACCAATCTAGTTGGCCAAACCAAACGGATAATTCGAAGAGACTTGCAAAGATAACCAATCATACATAAAATAATTCAGAGAAGATTCAAATATTATTCATAGATAAGCTGGATCATAAACCCACAATTCATCGGTCTCAACAAACACACTGCAAAAATAAGATTACATCGAATAGATCTCCATGAGAGAGGGGGAGAACATTGTATATAGATCCATAAAGAGAGAAGAAGCCATCTAGCTACTAGCTATGGACCCGAAGGTCTAAAGTAAACTACTCACACTTCATCGGAGGGGCTATGGTGATGATGTAGAAGCCCTCCGTGGTGCATGCCCCCCTCCGTGAAGCTCCTAACAGGCCCCAAGATGGGATCTCGTGGATACTGAGGAAGTTGCGGTTGAATTAGGTTTTGGCTCTGTCCGATCGCTTGGGGGCAATGTGAGGTATATATAGGAGGAAGGAGTACGTCGGTGGAGCAACAGGGGCCCACGAGGCGTGGGACGCGCCCTAGGGGGCGCCCCACCCTCGTGACCGCCTCTTTTGTTCCTTGGAGTAGGGTCCAAGTCTCCGGATCACGTTCGTGAGAAAATCACGTTTCAAGGTTTCATTCCGCTTGGACTCCGTTTGATATTCCGCTTCTTCAAACACCTAAATAGGCAAAAACAACAATTCGCCTCGGGCCTCTTGTTAATAGGTTAGTCCCAAAAATAATATAAAAGTGGAAAATAAAGCCCAATATAGTCCAAAACAGTAGATAAAGTAGCATGGAGCAATCAAAAATTATAGATACGTTGGAGACGTATGAGGGTCTTCAAAACCAAGAGGTTGCTTGACATACACCAACTCTTTAAGAGGACCAATAATAAATGCACTCTTCACATCCATTGGATACAATTTAAAATCATGATGAGGGGCATATGCAAGGAAAATGCAAATGGATTCAAGACGGGCAACGGGGGCAAAAATTTCACCAAAGTCCAAACCTTCAACTTGGGTGAAACCTTGTGCCACTAACCTTGCCTTGTTCCTTGTTACTTGTCCATGTTCATCTTGGTTGTTGTTGAAGATCCACTTTGTTCCAATGACATTATGATGCGCTTTGGGTCTCTCCACAAGAGTCCATACTTTGTTGCGGGTGAAGTTGTTGAGTTCTTCATGCATGGCATCTACCCAATCCGGGTCGTCAAGTGCATCTTCAACCTTAAGGGCCTCAACACAAGAGACAAATGGGTGATGTTCACAAAAGTTTGCCAAACGCTCACGCAGTAGTTACCCCCTTTTTCATGCTTCCATAGATGTTCTCGGTGAGATGTTGAAGATGCTTTAACTTGGCAGCCAGTTTTTGCTCTTTGATTGCAAGCTCTTCTTCACTTGGTTTTGGACTTGATGAAGAAACTTGTCCTTGAGATTGTTTTAGCCTTGGAGACACCCTTCTCTTTGCAACCACAAGTGCTTCTTCATCGGGAAGTGAAGATGATGAAGAAACTTGTGGTTGGGGTTGATCTTGATCTTGATCTAGAACTTGAGCTTGATCTTGAGCCTCAATAATTGGTTCTTCACCATTTGAATGAGCTTGCCCTTGATCCTGCTCGGGGACATGAGAGACTTGATCTTGTTATTGCACTACTAGGGAAAACCTTATACACAGAAAATTTAGCAACAACGCGGGTCAAAAAGGGCGCTAGTGCTAGATATCAGTAGCGGTTGAGAAAAAACCGCGCTGCAGATACAATTGTAGCGATGGCGTATTGGCCATAAAAGCGCTACTACTAATATTCCCATTGGTGGAACGATAGGCTACGCATAGCAGATGGCGGGCTTGAGGAAGAGCGCCACCGCTAGGGCATGAGTAGCAGCGTGTTTCCCAAGAAGAGCGCCATCGCTAATGGAAATAAAATAAAATGAAAACAAATATAAAAGTAAATGAAAATGAAAGAAACAAAAAAAGGAGAAAGAAAATAAAATAAAATGTAAAGCAAAATAAATGAAAAAGCGAAAAAAAGCAGAGAGAAAGGCATAGTCAGAAGGCGTGTGTTCGTAAGAGGCGCTATAGCTAACGTAGCTGCAGCGCGTTTCCTAGACCCCCACTATAGAAACAGAAAAGGAAATAAAAAGGAAAAAATTACATAGCTATAGAAGTAGCGCGTTTTGTAAAAAGCGCTATAGCTATATTAGCTATAGCGCGTTTTGCGAAACGTGCTACCGCTAATTTTGACTTAACCAAAAAACCGTTTCCCCCCGGCCAGCACTTGCCCCCAAATCTCTCGACCCACCCCGCCGCCAACTCCCCGAGTCGCCGTCGCCCCACGTCGCCGCCATCTCCTGCCGACGCCGACGCCCGAGCCACCAGAGCGGCGTCTGCCGACGCCACCGCAGCCGCCTAACGCCACGGAGCCGCTGCCTCATCAATGCCACCAGAGCCGCTGGCCGACGCCAAAGTGATCCTCCCTCGCCACAACTGCCTCCCTCGCCGTCACCGGAGACGCCCCTGCCTCCCTCGCCACCACCGGAGCCATCCTCTGTAAGCCCCCACCCCTCCTCCTCTCTCTCTCTCATGCATAGGTTAATTATCTAGGTTATTTAGGCAAACATTTAGTTAGGGCTTTGAAAGAGAACTAGTCAGGTTAACTAGTTTAATTAGGTTAATTATCTAGGTTATTTAGGCAAGTTTTATTTTAAAGATGATCCCTTCCTAGACTTTTATTGTTGATGATATCTTTTCATTGAAGTGGTTCGATTGTGCCAGAGTGGCTTTGTTGTTTAAATGAAGCTGAGTGGCCTATATATGTTTTGCCGGAATGTTGATTCATTTCCGTTCCGGCAAATTTCAGGTTCTCGATTTGTCCACTTTTTAGCAAAGGTCATGCCGAAATTTTTCGTGAATTTCGGCACGACTTGTGCTACAAACTAGGTCATATTGAGTGCGCGGGATTTGCCGCACCAGGAAGGAGTCAACGTTCCTGCAAAACAATAGGCCCTTTTTATGTCATTATTCATTTTATTAGGTCTAGAATTAATTGACTAGATTTAATCATAGGAAATATGGCTAGCAACGATGAAGGACAGGGTTACGTGATTATGACGACGTCTACGGGCGGCATTTAATTTTTTAGCCTTACCGACGATCAACCGATGTTGTTGCCGGGCCCATCGGTGGCATCGGGATCGAGACCGACACGCAGACCGGTCTTTGAGGGAGATCGAGACCGCGCCGAGACTCGAGACAGGCCGAGACCAGCGCTGAGACTGAGACCGGCGCTGCCTCAGGGAGCGGAGCCGGTACTGTAGAACCGAAAGCAAAGAGGCACCGGCTTCCTAACAAACTCAGGACTACTAGACTGGTGGTTAACGTTCCGCGGATCCAGGATACCCACTCTACGTGGTTAACGTTCTGCGGCAAATGTCGTACGTCGACTGCTTCCCCGCGGATAAGTTCTTCCTCCGATTCGATTACATATTCGACATGTTTCACGTGAAGAAGCTGGATTTTACGTTTGTCCGCCTTTATGCCTTGTACATGAACTACATCATCGGGGTTGAGCAGATACCTCATATACGTCGCCGACCCGCATTTACATGCACGTAGGGCTTCTTGGGAGTCTCATGAAAGCACGGTGAATACGCCGAGGGATTACATCGTTAGTTTCATGCTCGCTAATAAGGAGAAGGAGGCGATTCTCGTGCCTTATCATCCCGTAAGTCATCCGCGCTGCTATCCTTCCTTAGATTTCAATCATTCATTTGCACGGTGGAGGCTAAGTAATTTGAGGTGTACTTATTTTGCGCAGCGGCGGGGGCGCCGTCCTCATCCTATACCCCCGATTCTCCCATGCTCTTTACTTGGACTCGTCAAAGAACATTCACAAAAAGGATTACACCCACATCAAGGATGTTCTCGATAAAGGCTATGTTTTACTACCAAGCAAGGGGTGGAGAGGTTAGGGACAAGAAGAGAAGGGCGGCAGGCTCGCCTTGACCATAAGACCGACTTCCGCTGCATCCAAAGAACCGAACAATTCTCTTAATGATGGATTCTATGTCCTACACCACATGCTGGAGTACAGACGGGATCACCAGAACCTTCGCATGTCACCTAGATCCGGCGACGCCCATATTCTGCAATGGGCAAAGAACGTAGGAGATATCGAGGATCATCGACTTCGAGTCGAGTTCTATCACATCCAGCGCGAACTTGCCCAAATCATCATGAAGGAGGTCGTCGGAAAAACAGGGATGTTCTACGAAGAAGGAAAAATGTCGTGGGAAGACGTCCGAACATGGGTAGCCGCTCAGCGTCTCGACCTGAAGCCTTTCACTAGGCTCGGGGACTATCTCCCTGACATGGATGGATGGAACGACATGTTGGAGTGATTGTCGATATATGACAATGTGTCTGTTTAGTCCATACTTTATGTGTGACAAAACTTTGAGTTATGCACGGTGAAACTTTATTTGTGATGTAATTAAACCGTCCTCCTCCTCAACTAGCGAAAATCACTCTAGTTAGGGCATTTTGGGGTACGATGAACTTTGTTATTTATGCTTATGATATGTTGTTTCTCTTTTTGCCAAGTCTGTCTCTTTCTGTTGCTCAACTATATATATATATATATATATATATATATATATATATATATGTGTTGCATATCATCGACTCATGTGACAATGCAGGTGCATAGATCATCGATGGTGAATAAGTCCTACGCCAGAGTATATATAACGACAAGTGGCCGGAGTGTCGTGCCCAGTGTACCGGGTTTCCGGTTTCCGAGCGATGTGCAGTAGTTAGTTTAGGTTCACGCTAATGCGAGAGAAGGATACGAACTCATGTACTCAAAGTGATAGCTCTTCTCGCGTATATCATTGTTTAGATGGATGACGATGTATTTGCAAGTAATCGAGACTTGTATCGCTATTTTCAAGATGATGACGAGAGACCACTTTGTGTTGCATGATGATTATGATGAGACTATTTGTATGTATATGCTATGATTACATTTGTGGTCTCGCATGCATTTGTATGTGTATCATGATGACATTTGTATGTGCTAAAGATTCTTCTATAAAGCTTGTTCAAATACAAAACAAATATGCTGAAAAAAACAAAAAACTACTAAAATTAGCAGTAGCGAGTGTACGAAAGTTTGCAAGAAGCTGATAGCGATGCGTCATTCAGCCAGAGCGCTAGAGCTACTAGCGATGCGAAGCTTCCACTAAGCGCGCTGCTGCTACACTTGTGTAGCAAGAGCGCCCGGTGGGCACGCCATCGCTATGTGTTAGCTGTAGCGCCTTATTAGTAGCGCCACTCCCCGCGCTACTGATACACCTAAAACCCGCGCTGCTGCTAGCCTTTTCCCTAGTAGTGTTGGATAGGTTCATATCTCCCATAGCATCTTGTACAAGTGGTACCGATGATGACTTCCCTTGTGGAGACTCCACAAGAGGGGCTCTGAATCCTTATTCTTCTACTTGGACTTGGGGTGTTTCTTGTGGAAGAATGTGGCATGTCTCCTTAGTCCTTATAGCTTGTGAAGGAGCCTCATCACCTACAACACTAGGAACAATTTGCTCCAAATGGGAACCTTTATCTTCATCAAAATCCACATTCACTGTTTCCTCAATGCATCCAGTGGATTTATTGAGAACTCGGTAAGCATGAGAGTTTGATGCGTATCCAACAAATATGCCCTCATAAGTTTTAGGCTCAAACTTAGCTAAATGAGATATTTTTTTGTTTAGAATGAAACACTTACAACCGAATACCCGGAAGTATTTTATGTTAGGCTTTCTCCCGATTAGGAGTTCATATGGGGTCTTGTTCTTGAGCTTGCAAAGATAGAGCCGGTTTGAAGCATGACACGCGGTGTTGATGGTTTTCAGCCGAAAGCTTGTATGGAGACTTATACTCTTCAAGCATGCTCCTAGCCATCTGAATGAGAGTTCGATTCTTCCTCTCCGCAACATGATTTTGATGGGGAGTATATGGCGCGGCATATTGATGCTTTATCCCCTCTTCACTCAAGAACTCATCCATTGTGTAATTCTTGAACTAGGTGCCATTGTCACGTCGAATTGCCTTGATCTCACAATTATGTTGATGTTGAGCTTCTTTGGCAAAGTTAATGAAGGTTTCTTGAGTTTCATCTTTGGTCTTGAGAAAGAACACCAAGTATATCTTGTGAAGTCATCGACAATGACAAGGCAATACCTCCTCCCTCTCAAACTATCATAAGTTGGAGGCCCAAAGAGATCCAAGTGGATAAGCTCAAGAGGACTCAAGGTGGTGATATTAGTCTTCACTTTATGAGCCTTTTCATGTAGTTTTTCGGCAATGCAAGCACTACAAGGATGATCTTTGGCAAAAGACACATTGGTTAGTCCAAGGATGTGCTCACCCTTTAAGAGAGCTTGAAAATTTCTCATGCCAGCGTGGGCTAGCCGTCAGTGCCATAGCCACCCCACGTCGACCTTGGCCATTAGGCATGTTGCAAGATGAGTTTTCTCTTTTGAGAAAACAACCACGTAAAGGTTGTATTCAACATGCCCAACAAAGACCCCTTTGAGATTTATTCTCTTAAAGACAGTCACATGGAATTCACCAAAATGAGAATCATAACCGGCACGTGCCAATTGAATTGTTGAAAGTAAATTGTAGTGAAGGAATTGGACAAACATGACATTTGAAAGTGAAGAATAATTAGAGATTACCACCTTGCCCAAACCCAATACCTTGCCCTTGCTATTGTCACCAAAGGAGATGTTTGAAGAGGCCTTGAGTGAATCAACGAACTCCACAAGCATATCCCTTTGTCGGGCCATATGATTGGTGCATCCACTATCGATCACCCATTGTTTTCCACCAGAGATATAGTCCGACAAGAATCAAGATTTGGTTGTAGGTACCCATTTTGCAATGGGTCCTAGAGATTTCGCAACAGGGTCTTAGGAACCCAAATATCCAAGCATAATCATCATAGTTAGTGCCAACAAATTTTGCAAATGTATAACCATCATCTCCTCTCATCAGGACATAAGATGGATTGTTCTTGCCGGCAAAATCCTTGGGAATGGCCTTGTCCCTAGTGACCTTGCCATTCCCAACAACCCGTTTTTTCTTCTCCTTCTCCTTGTGCCCTTCTTGCACAAACACTACCTTTTGGGGAGGAGGAGTTAGACCGATGTTCTTCTTATTGCTCTTATTCTTGTCCTTACCTTTCTTGGATGCGGGATCAAACCCAATTCCCTCCTTGGCAACACACTCCTTTTGGTTACTCAAGAGGTCATTGAGGTTTTCTCCCCTTGAATGCATGACACAAGCCCTTTCTCAATTTGGGCCTTTAACTTCTTATTCTCCTCTTGGAGAGAGATGCAATCATGAACAAAGTTAGCCATACAAGATTCATCATTTAACTTCATATGAGGTACGGAAGTAAGTTCCTTAATGGTTGTAGATTTAAGTTGAGCATAATACTCAGTGAGGGCAATTAGGTCACCTTTGAAAACCTTGGAACTAGTCACAATGAACTCATGTTCCTCAACAAGTCTCGTGTGATCAACTAGAAGCTTTTCAACTCTAACATTAAGGACGTCCTTGTACTCAAGAGCAAGTTGCAAAGCATCATTGGTTTTAACAAAGTCATTTTGATGAGTCGACAAGGCATCCTCAAGTGATGCTCTCATGACACTCTCTTCATGTAGTTCGTGCTCGAGTTCGACTCTCTCTTTTTCCTCTATGAGGAGGTTTTCAACATTCTCAATAAAATCATCGCGTTTGGCAAGTGACTTAAATAGATCGCCAAAACAAGCATGAGCTTCACCATGAAGAGTTTTCATGAAAGCCATCAAGGATTCCTCATCATTATCCACGCCCTCGTCACACTCATCCTCCACTATCTCACATGAGACATTGGGAGTGTAGATGGCGGGTTTTTGAGATTTGGAGTTTGTTTTTACCTCTTTGGCCATAAGGCACCGATGAGTAAAAGTCTTGTCCTCGTTTGGAGAGTCGATTAGGCCTGTGGTAGAGCAGGAGGTAGTGGCATGCATGGCAATGGCGGCCGTGCCCACTTAATCATCATCACCATCATCTTCATCTCCGGACATGTATTCTTCACGGACTAGAGCCTTGTCATCTTTCCTCTTTGTGAACTTGGTGAACTTCTTCTTCTTGAGCATTATGTCTACTACGCAACCTTATTCTTGTAGACTCGTGTTGGGCCTCCAAGCGTAGAGTTTTGTAGGACAGTAGCAAATTTCCCTCAAGTGGATGACCTAAGGTTTATCAATCTGTGGGAGAAGTAGGATGAAGATGGTCTCTCTCAAACAACCCTGCAACCAAATAACAAAGAGTCTCTTATGTCCCCAACACATGCAATACTATATTAAATTGTATAGGTGCACTAGTTCGGCGAAGAGATGGTGATACAAGTGTAATATGGATGGTAGATATAGATTTTTGTAATATCAAAATATAAAAACAGTAAGGTAGCATGTAATAAAATGGAGCAAAAACGGTGTTGCAATGCTTGGAAACAAGGCCTAGGGTTCATACTTTCACTAGTGCAAGTTCTCTCAACAATGATAACCTAGTTGGATCATATAGCAATCCCTCAACATGCAACAAATAATCAATCCAAAGTTTCTATCAAAGAACGTAGGACGAAAACATGCATCAACCCCTATGCATAGATTACCCCAATGTCACCACGGGAATCCGCAAGTTGAGTGCCAAGACATACATCAAGTGAATCAATAGAACATCCCATTGTCACCACGGATATCCCATCGCAAGACATACATCAAGTGTTCTCAAATCCAATACTCAATCCAACATAACGAAACCTCAAAGAGCAAGACTCAATTCATCACAAGAAGGTAGAGGGGGAGAAAACACCATATGATTCAACTATAGTAACAAAGCTCGTGGTACATCAAGATCGTGCCAAATCAAGAACACAAGAGAGACATAGAGAGAGAGAGAGAGAGAGAGAGAGGGAGGGAGATCAAACACGTAGCTACTGGTACATACCCTCAGCCCCGAGGGTGAACTACCCCCTCCTCGTCATGGAGACCGCCGGGATGATGAAGCTGGCCACAGGTGATGGTTTCCCCCTACGGCAGGGTGCCGGAACAAGCTCTCGATTGGTTTTTCATGGCTACAGAGGCTTGCGGTGGCGGAACTCCCGATCTAGGTTTATTTCTAGGGGTCTCTATATTTATAGGAATTTTTGGCGTCGAGAACAAGTCAGGGGGGTTCACGAGGAGCCCACAAGACAGGGGCGCCCCCAGGGGGTAGGGCACCCCCCCACCCTTGTGTAGGCCTCGTGACTCTTTTGGCCCAACTCTTTTGCTTCAGGGGCTTCTTTTGGTCCATAAAAAATCTCCGTAAATTTTCAGCTCATTTGGACAACGTTTGATATTCCTTTTTTGCGAAACTCAAAAATAAGGAAAAAACACAAACTGGCACTGGGCTCTAGGTTAATAGGTTAGTCCCAAAAATCATATAAGATAGCATATAAATGCATATAAAACATCCTAGATGGATAATATAATAGCATGGAACAATAAAAAAATATAGATACGTTGGAGACGTATCAAGCATCCACTACAAAAAAATACACTTCCGTGATGATATGTGTTTGTCAGAGTAGGTCACGTTTTTTGTCATGCATGTACATCCATGACAAATTTATGACAAAATCAAGATAGTCATACCTGTGTTGTCGTAGAAGTGTTCCATGACATTACCAAAATTATCATCACGGAAGTGTCCACTTCCATGAAGATAATCCCACGTCACAGAAGTGCTTTCGTCAAGGGTGACCGACACGTGGCATCCACCGTAATCTTAACGCCGCGTTAAGCTATCGGGTCCGGTTTTGGATCCGATAACCCGTTGACAGCCCCGACCAATGGGGATTTTCCATGTGTAAAATCATCATTGGCTGGAGGAAACACGTGTCGGCTCACTGTTGGGACAGATGTCATCCGCTCATTGGACCCAAAGCGCCTATGATACGTCGACATGTGGCACGGCCCAATAGAGGCCCATTCTTGTGAAAAGGCCGGCCCACGGAAAGCCTGTTAATGGCATGTTCGCATATAGCCCATTTACAGGCCGCTAACCCAGGGCCCGTTTACGGCCTATCCGAATTAGGCCTAGTAGCGTCATCTGGGCCGTCCAATACAATTCCAGCCTATTTTAACTTCCGGCCCATGTATGGCCCATGACGTCTTTTGTCCCATCTGAGGCCCTTAGTAACCCTCAGCTCGTTAACGGCCTGTGGTAAAATTGGCCCGTAATGAACAGTGTATCACTTTATACCCGTTACGTCCCATTATTCCGTTGGGCCGTTTCCAGCCCATGTTATCTTTCGGCCTTCTCAGGGCCCATTTATTCTTGGGCTCATTTCCAGCATTCGGTTACTTACGGCCCGTTACTGTCATTTTCGGCTTGTGGGCCAAATTCAGCCCGTGCATATAGTTGGCCCGTTAATACATTGGGCCGTTTTCATAGCGTCATCAAAGACGGCCGATTAAGACTGCCCATTATGGTCGGCCCATGAACGGACGATTCCAACTCTAGCCTGTTTACGGCCATAAAGCGGTATGTTATTGGCCCATGTTTGGGCAATCGATCATACGGCCCGTAGAAGGCCCATTGATAATACGGCCTATAGAAGGCCCATTAATGATACGGCCCATAGAAGGCCCATTGTTTCTACGCCCCGTAGAAGGCCCATTGTTTCTACGGCCCGTAGAAGGCCCAGTGTCACTACAGTAAATATGTAGCCCATGGTTATTGTGGCCTAGTTTAAAAAAAGGTTATTACGGCCATTAGCAAACCACAGAAAAAGAACAACACTGACTACACGCAATCAAATAAACAAGACAACAAGGAAATAAATAAGCAAGCAACTTACGCTAGGCTATCACGGCTATTACACATATTATATCCACTGGCATCAAAGTTCGCCACCAGTGCAAATATAGGGAACAAAGCAGCATATCATATACACTAGTTGTCAAAGTTCGCGACCAGTGCAAATAAACGCCGCAGCAAAACATGTCCAGAACTGAAACCACTTCAGAAGATCTCAAGAAACAATATCCTCGGTACCCATAATGCTGGCAAGATGCTTAGCAAGCTTATTAACTTTCTCTTGTTTGGCGCTTAAATCCTCCAGCGCTTGCTGTTGCACCAGAAAGTATGCATCTGAATTCTGCAGGGACTTCCTCAGTCCTTCAGCTTCCTGTCGCAACACATCTGATCGATGTCTTTCAACTTGAAGCTGAGACTCAAGAAGACGAACTGATTCAGGCAGCGAGTTCGAAGAGCTTGTGCCAGCGGTAGTGGCCAGTAACTCGAACACTACATCAAGACATGACTTCTGGGTTCTCTCACTGTCGTCAAGGTAGTTTTTATCAGCTTTCTTGGAGACCAACAGGGATCTCTCACTATCTTGAACCTTATCTACATTACTTCCTTCACCATTGCATAACGGGGTACTGTTCTCCAATATTTTGTCCGCATTCTAAAAGAGAAACAAGCAGACACATCACAGGTTTACCATGTTGTATATGAAACTCATTTTGGTAAATCAGTTCAATAGTAAAGTGCACAGGATAACATCATGAAACAAACATATATCTATGTACCATGGTCACTTTATGGTCTATATCATTCTAGTTTTTGTTGCCAAATCAAGATAGAGACACAGTTCAAATAATATTTGTTCAAGACAAAGCTGAATAGACATAATATAAGTGCGGGAAACTATAGAGACACTTGTAATGTGCATGACATGAGAACATAATTGTTTATTCAATTGAAACTGAAATCAATATAGAGCAAGTTACAACAGCAAACCAGTTAAAGAAACAAGTTTAAAACATACCTATTATTGCCACTGGAGTTTCAATTCCATCCTTCAAATTTGAAAATAGTTGGTCTGAGTAAATACAGTGATGCAAGAGCAAAGGAGTATGAACCATAGCTACAGAACCTGACCTGAGAACAATTCTCCTTCTCCTTTAAGCGTTGAGTTGGGATTCGGAGTGGTGGTCCTCGTGCTTTGGGCACTGCAGTTCCCTTACTAGCTGCTCGTGTTTGGGTCCTCTGTGGTGGAGACGGTGATGTGTCAACTGGAACTGGGTTACTTTCTGCTAGGGTTGGGGTTAGAAGGGGTGTAGCTGGTTCTCTGTCCAACTGGGTAGGGGTACAATCTGCGGGAGTCTGGGTTATGTGTGGTGGGGCTGGTTCTTGGGCAAGTACAATCGTGGTTCTATCTGCATCAACTGGTAGCACTATCTTTTTTGAAGATTGTGTTGTTACTCCCTTAGATACTGCCATCACCCTCTCCAATTCAAATGGCTGATAAACAAGAAAAGTAATTGAATGTACAAACATTGTATGATAGACAAGTGCAATGGATAGTGGGGAATAAAAGAGGGCATGAAATAATTCACATTTATGTTGTCTAACCAAACAGGATAGCATGACACAATTTCACATATATGATGGATAACTAAACAGGATAGCATGATATAATTTCACATTATGATGGCTAACTAAAAAAGATGGAAAGACATAGTTCAAAATATGATGACTATGTAAACAGGATGACATGATATAACTATATAATGTGTTTATTAAATAGGTTGGCATGCCATAATTCACATACATGCCGCCTATGGAAACATGATAGCATGATATAATTCCCGGATAGAATGACACAATTCAAAATATGATGACTATAAACACTAAACAGGATGAGATGATATAACTATATGATGTCTTTATTAAATGGGTTTCCATGCCATAATTTAGATAGATGTTGTGTATGTAAACATGCTGTGTAGGACCTTGAAGTATGTCTAGAGGGGGGGGGGGTGATTAGACTACTTGACCAATAAAAACTTAACCTTTTCCCAATTTTAGACTTTCGCAGATTTTAGCTACTTTAGAACAAGTCAAGCAATCTTCACACAATTCAAGCAAGCATGCAAAGAGTATATAGGCAGCGGAAAATAAAGCATGCAAATTGCAAGAATGTAAAGGGAAGGGTTTGGAGAAATCAAACGCAATTGGAGACACGGATGTTTTTGTCGTGGTTCCGATAGGTGGCACTATCGTACTTCCACGTTGGTGGAGACTTCAACCCACGTAGGGTAACGGTTGCGCGAGTCCACAGAGGGCTCCACCCACGAAGGGTCCACGAAGTAGCAACCTTGTCTATCCCACCATGGTCGTCGCCCACGAAGGACTTGCCTCACTAGCGGTAGATCTTCACGAAGTAGGCGATCTCCTTGCCCTTACAAATTCCTTGGTTCAACTCCACAATCTTGTCGGAGGCTCCCAAGTGACACCTAGCCAATCTAGGAGACACCACTCTCCAAGAAGTAACAAATGGTGTGTTGATGATGAACTCCTTGCTCTTGTGCTTCAAATGATAGTCTCCCCAACACTCAACTCTCTCTCACAGGATTGGATTTGGTGGAAAGAAGATTTGAGTGGAAAGCAACTTGGGGAAGGCTAGAGATCAAGATTCATATGGTTGGAATGGAATATCTTGGCCTCAACACATGAGTAGGTGGTTCTCTCTCAGTACTGGTAAGTTGGAAGTGTAGGTTTGTTCGATGGCTCTCTCCACGAATGAAGAGGAGGTGGAGGGGTATATATAGCCTCCACACAAAATCTAACCGTTACACACAATTTACCAAACTCGGTGGGACCGAATCATCAAACTCGGTCGGACCGATTTAGTAAACCTAGTGACCGTTAGGATTTTCGGTGGGACTGACAAGCATCTCGGTAGGACCGATTTGGTTAGGGTTAGGGAATAACGTAATCTCGGTGAGACCGATTACACAAACTCGGTGAGATTGATTTTGGTAATTAGCTAACCAGAGAGTTGGTCAGGTAAACTCGGTGGGACCGATTTGCTCTTTCGGTGAGACCGAAAAGTTACAAAAGGGAAACAGAGAGTTTGCATTGTAATCTCGGTGGGACCGATTCGCTCTTTCGGTGAGACCGAAAAGTTAATTCTGAAGGGAAAGCAGAGAGATTACAATCCCATCTCGGTGAGACCGAGAACCCTATTGGTGAAACCGATTTGCCTAGGGTTTGTGGCAGTGGCTATGACATCTGAACTCGGTGGCGCCGGATAGAAAGAATCGGTAGGGCCGAGTTTGACTTTGGTTTTAGGTCATATGTGGATGTGAGAAAGTAGTGGAGGGTTTTGGAGCATATCACTAAGCACATGGAGCAAAAGGCTCATTAAGCAACACCTCATCCCTTCTTGATAGTATTGGCTTTTCCTATAGACTCAATGTGATCTTGGATAACTACAATGTAAAATGAAGAGTCTTGAGCTTTTGAGCTTGAGCCAATCCTTTGTCCTTAATATTTTGAGGGATCCACTTTATCATCCATGCCATGCCATTCATTGAGCTTTCCTGAAATATTTATCTTGGAATAGTATTAGCTCAATGAGCTATATGTTGTTATGAATTACCAAAACCACCTAGGGATAGTTGCACTTTCAATCTCCCCTTTTTGGTAATTGATGACAACATATAGATCAAAGTCCGACAAATGATAATAAAATTGAAAAACATCGTCGCTTTGAGAAGTATGTGATAAGCAAGAGCTCCCCTAAATTTGTGCATATCTTAGGATTTGCTTTGGACTGCAAATGCACAAGAAATTAGGCTATGGGTTACTCTTCCATGTCACATACATCTTGGTGGAGCGCTCAAAATAATAACGATTGAATACATGCACTCATCACCAAGCACGGTGAATGATCATATAAGGATAAATAAGATAATATCATAAAAGGCATAAGTGTAGCTTATGATCAAACACATGATCATCAATGTCTCACGGGTAATGCATAGTATCTCAAGCAATCAAACGCAAAAAAGGTTCAACCAAGAAGACAAGAGAGAACAAAAGCAAATCTCTCTCTCTCTCGAAGCCTATGATCTATACATTTTTCTCCCCCTTTGGCAACAAGTTACCAAAAAGTTCCTAGAAAATGCATAGCACTATGTCGTCTCTCATGCTTGGTCTTCTGGTGGTGTAGACAGGACTCCAGGGCCAGCATCGATGAGACGTGGGAGGAGCTGAAGAAGTTGGAGGCTGGAGCTGGTTGAGCTGGAGGCTGTAGCTGGAGGCTGAAGTAGTGGCTCTCGTGTGCAGGTTGGTACTGCAGTGACCTCTCGAGCTCTAGGCACTCTGGCAAATGCATCGCTTGTCGTCTTGCCCTTCCTCTCCTGCATATCATCTTGTAATTGCTCCACAGTGGTGAATCTCAGTCACTTTGACATCAAGATCATAGAATTTTTGTTCCATGATTCTCTCCAGGCTCTCCTGGTTTTGAGTTAGGGTGGCCAACCCCTTCTCAATCCGCAGAGATGATGCTATTAAGTAACCAAGCTGCTCCTTCTTGTTCTTCAGAAAGTAGTCAAATGCCTCTGCTTGAGTTTGCATCTTTGCAGCTTTCTCTTTCCTTGCATTCTCCTTTCTCTCCTGAGCTTGCACTGATGATGGTTCATTCTCGGTCATGAAAACTCGATTGTCCTCAAAATCAGGATAGAGAACCATGGGTTCCTTATCCAAGAGATACTTGCCTGTGCCCATGTCCGAGTTTATCAACTCCACGAATCATGGGGCATATCCACAGCTTCTCTTCTGATCTGCTACTGTCCTCTTGATTGTCTCGACTATGAGGCTCATGACCTTGAATTTCTGAGGCACATCAAAGACATGAAGCAAATTGATTGCATGTCCTCTAATCATGTTATGGTCACCTGATTTGGGCAATAGAGTGTGCCTTAAGATCTAGTTGATCGTAGGCAGCCCTGACAACAGAAAATGGACTGATCCAAACTTGAAGTTCTCAAGTGCATCATCGGGGATCTCCTTGTACATGTGTGACATTGTGCTATGATCCATTTTCTTCTTTCCATAAATGTCCAGGTCATCCTCACTCTCCTTTGTTGCATTGATCAAACTTGCCCATTCCTCTATGGTAGACTGATATCTGGTTCCTTCTGACATCCACACTATCCTGCCATCTGGATAGAAGTGTGCTGTGGAGTAGAATTGCATTATGAGTTCGTCGTTCCAGTTGGTGAGCTTCGCCCAACAAAATCAGCAACTCCACAAGCATCAGCTGTCATAAACTCCAGGGTAGTGTTCTGCATTCCCCTTCATGTAGGTCCAGTTGACCCATCTCATATCGCAAACTATGGGCTTCTTATCCAGCAAGACAGTCTCATAAAAGTCCAGCTGCTCCTTGGTGTGGAACCTTTAATCCACATCAGTCCTTCTCCTCGTGGCATATGGATCTGTCTCTCTCCATAGCCTCAACCTGTTATCTCTCCTGATCTTCATGTTTTCAGCCACAGGATGAGCATCGTTGTGGTCTGGGATCTTGGGTTTGAGTTTCCTTAGGACCTGCCCTTCTTCTTCTTCTTCTTCTTCTTCTTCTTCTTCTTCTTCTTCTTCTTCTTCTTCTTCTTCTGCTTCAACCTCAGGCAATGGGGCCTTCTTCTTTTCGGCTGCTGGTATGCTCCTCGTATTCCTCTTGGGTGCATTCTTGGGCTTGGAGGCAGCTATGGACTTGGAAGTTGCAGCCCCTGACTTGATAGCATCACCCATTAGCTTTTGTGCCTTGGGTGTAGGCTCTGCAGCCTCTTCTTCTTCTTCCTCTTCCATCATGGAAGGCTTCCCTATCACTCTTGCCATGGTCTTCTTGACCCTTTCTTTCCTTTTCTTCCCTCTGCAGCAACAGGATCTTTGGGTTGAGATTCCAAAGGAGCTTGAGTAGACACTCTAGGTTTGGACATTGGTTGTCTGCCTGCTGGCCTTTTGATTTTCAAACCAGGCTTCACTGCAGATGAACTGACCTCCCTCTTGAGCACTTTCTTCTTGGATCTTGCCTCATCCTCAACTGCCACGTAATCCTCATCCTCGCACTGAGGTCTTCTTCTTTCTTGACCTAGTGGCAGCCTTGGGCAAATTGCTCGGAGTGCTTCTGCTCCCCTCATCTCAGCTACTTGAGGGACTAGTGCCCTCGCTCAATTGAACCTGCTCTTCAGATTTGTTCTAGCTGTCACTCCGGTCTGACATGCTGTCCAACTGACTGCTGACCCTGTGAATAGTTATAGATGAGGTAGAGTGGATGAGCATCACAAAATGCAGAGATTTTTGCAAAAGAATGATTCAAAAAACTTAGTTTTAGTTTCCCACTGAAAACATTTCGGATCTACCGATTTTCAAACTCGGTGATACCAAAGCAGTTTTGGAACCTACACTAGTGAACTCGGTTAGGCCGAGTCACAGTTCGGTGGCACCGAGACTGCTAGGGTTTCACAAAGTTCGGCAATCGGTCACACCGATTTGTAATTCTCGGTCAGACCGAGACTTACAAGTGCAATGGCATCAGCCAAATCGGTGCGACCGAGTTTTTCAACTCGGTGGGTCCGAGATGGTTTCATGAAACCTAACCCTAAATTTTCGAATCGCAACTATTCTAAGGATTGATTTGACTCGATAGGAGTGATTCAATCGTGGCAAGATGCATAATGTTCACAATGTGCTGAGAATCGGACGAGGAAAGCACTATGATCGAGTCCATACCCTAGTTCGGCGGGAACTCGCTACGGCGGCAACGGCGGAGGAGAATTCTGTTGACGGCGGCGGAGACCAGCGATCGGCGGGCGGCGGCGAAGTCGACGATCCAGAGACCACGTTGGCGGAAGCGAGCTATGCGCGGGCGAGAGGATTCAGAGAAAGTTTTCCAAATTTTTCCCGTGCGATATATATAGCCCGACCCTGTCGGTGTGACCGAGTGGTACAACTCGGTGGCACCGAGATGCAAAACTGTGAACAGTTATAGCAACTCGGTGTGACCAAAAAGTACAAATCGGTTGCACCGAGATGAAAACCTAGATTGACTTAGTAATCTCGGTATGACCGAAATGAAGGAATCGGTCAGACCCAAAATCACAAAGAAGTTTTGGAAGTTTAAGTCTATGACGAATCGGGGACTCCGAGTGCTCCTCGCACAGAGTGGTTCGAATCTGACTTGATCAAATTTTGTGATGTGGCATGAATAGAGTTTGAGACGAGAAAAGCATAGATAGCTAGAGAAGGTTCTTAGGAATTCTTGTCCATCCACTTGGCCAAAGAAAGAAAAGCCAAGCAATCAAAACAACAAGTGGATGTCCTCGAATGAGTAAATATGCAACCAACATGCTCACACAATAAAATGACAAATGAGAAATATGTGACAAAGCATGTTCAACCAATTCTAGCATCTATCAGACAATTGGCGATGGCTAGGTCATCTATATATGAGTATATTGACTTAGGAGTCAAATGAGAACACTTGATCATAGGTCATACTCATTGTTTAAGCTCAAGTGGGGTTACCACTTTTACATAAAGCATTTATGTGTTCACATCATTAGAGTTGCTTTGACTCAATTCTTAGAGTTAAACTCCCCCTAGATGAGAGATCCCGCCTTAGAGGGATAAACTAACCTTGGGTTTTGTCGATGATGACTTCATGTAGGTGTTGAAGATGTGGATGCTCAATGTTGATGTAGATCGTTTGGAGCAATCCTTTGGAGTGAGTTGCACTTTCAATACCTACATGGGTTAGTCCCACAAGGAACAAACAAGGATATCCATAGACATAGAGTGACACACACACACACAAAATGATGTCCATGAAAACATTAGGTTACCTTGTCCCTTGTCTTACCAACATGAGGGTTTGTGACTCCTTGAACTAGTGCAAGATATGGAAGTTGATTGCACTTGTCCTCGCCATAATGATATGAGTGAAAAATGTTGGCAGAGTCACCCTCAAGAACTCTCTAGTTCTTCTTCTTCGGGATCCACATCAACTTGATGGGAATCCTTGGTGTAGTAGTTGTACTTGATGAAGTAGAACTTGATGTAGTCTTGGGAATCCACTTGACCAAGGCCTTAGGTGCTTCTTCAAATGCATCAATCTCCTCTTGAAGCTTGTCCTTGCCTTTGTTCTTGTGGTCTTGTGGTGGAAGATCATCTTGTGCTTGTGTTCCCTTGAAGGAAGTAGGATCATACTTCTCTTGTTGAGGAACAAACTTCGTCTTGGGGTATTGATCTTCTTCCCACTCAACTCCATTGGCATTGAACTTTCGTTCAAAACCAACACCTTGATTCTTCCGGTGCCTTCCTTGCTTGCGTACAATTTCCTCAAATTGCTTACTCCCGGCAAGACTCTTGTATACACCTTTCTATATAATTCCCTTCAATAAGTTGTTTTCTTGCTCAAGTGTAACTTGGCTAAGAGAATCATTAGTGGAATCAAGAGAACTACTAGAAGCAACAATATTGGATTTGGCATTGTGATTGTTACTACTAGAAGAAGAATCTTTCTTGTTCTTGTTACTAGACTTGACTTGAGGCATGTAAGTAGATAAGAGTAAACGCTTGGCAATGTAAGAAGAACTTTTCTTACGAAGATCATCATTGATTGCCTTTAAGAACTCATGCTCTTGCTCAAGATTGAGCTTTTCAAAGCGTAACTTCTCATGAGCCCTTAAAAGTTTTCGATGATCTTCAAAGATAGTTTCATGAGCTAACTTAAGAGTGTTTAGTTCTTTAGTTAGACGCTCAATTTTCTCCTTATCATTGTCATTCGTTTCAACTTGATTAGCATGATTAATCGATGTTTCATCATGGTATTCATCACTAGAGTTGTCAACAAGTAAATCATCATCACCTAGCAAGTCATCTTCATCAATATCAAAATCAACATACTCGGGGTGTGTTACCTTAGGACCTTTGGCCATGAAGAATCTACCAATTCCTTCATTTGGTGATTCAAATATGTCATAGGAGTTGGTTGACACAAGTGTTAGACCGGCAACACCTTCATCTTGAGTATATTCGGAGTCGGAGTGATAGCTTCTCTCGGAGTGATAGTCGGAGTCGGAGCCGGATACCCATTCACCAACATGAGCTCGATGTCTTCGTTTTGTGTAGCTCTTTGATGACTTGTCCTTCCGTTCTGAATCTTTGCTTCTCCGTGAGGGTCTTCGTTCATAACGATCATCTCTACTCCTTCTCTCTCTTGGTGGTGATTCTTCTCTTCTACTTCTTCTCTTCTTTTGTAGGGTGCCGTACACTCATTGGAGTAGTGTCCTGGTCTCCCACAATTGTAGCAATTGCGCTCTCGACTAGAAGATCTTTTGTCATTGTAGGACCTTGACTTAGAGCTTCTTTCTTTGCTTTTACTCTTGTAGAATTTGTTGAAGTTCTTCACCATTAAGCTCAATTCCTCATTAAAGGTTTGTTTCTCACTTGATGATGTGGGGGCTTCACATGAGGCTTTGTAAGAACCACTCGACTTGTTGTGAAGTTCCTCCTTATCCTTGAGTCACATCTCATGAGCAACAATTCTTCCAATGACTTCCATAGGCTTGAGATCTTTGTAATTGGGCATCATTTGGATCAATGTGCACACGGTATCATATTTTCCATCCAATGCTCTTAGGTTCTTCTTGATGATGAATTTGTCGGTCATCTCTTCACTTCCTAAGCCGGCAATCTCATTTGTGATGAGAGCAAGCCTAGATTACATTAAAGCGACACCTTCACCATCCTTCATTTAGAACTTGTCAAGCTGACTTTGGAGCACATCCAACTTGGATTCCTTGGCCGAATTCGGTACCTTCGTGCATATCAATCAAAGTATCCCAAATTTCCTTTGCATTCTCAAGACGGCTGATTTTGTTGAATTCTTCGAGGCACAATCCATTGAAGAGGATAACACAAGCTTGAGCGTTGTATTGCAACATCTTCAACTCATCCGCACTAGCTTCACGGTTCGGTTCTCTCCCATCAAAGAATTCACCTTGCAAGCCAATACACACAATAGCCCAAACGGCAAGGTTATGTCCAAGAATATGCATTTTCATCTTATGCTTCCAACTAGCAAAATTTGTGCCATCAAAATAAGGACCTCTACGATGATAATTTCCCTCACTAGACGCCATACTCTCCTAGGTTGTGAAACCAAGGCTATGACCACCAAAAGCTATGGAAATCAAAGCAAATGGAGACCAAAGCTTTGATACAACTTGTAGGACCTTGAAGTATGTCTAGAGGGGGGGTGATTAGACTACTTGACCAATAAAAACTTAACCTTTTCCCAATTTTAGAATTTGGCAGATTTTAGCTACTTTAGAACAAGTCAAGCAATATTCACACAATTCAAGCAAGCATGCAAAGAGTATATAGGCAGCGGAAAATAAAGCATGCAAATTGCAAGAATGTAAAGGGAAGGGTTTGGAGAAATCAAACGCAATTGGAGACACGGATGTTTTTGTCGTGGTTCCGATAGGTGGCACTATCGCATTTCCACGTTGGTGGAGACTTCAACCCACGTGAAGGGTAACGGTTCTTGTGAGTCCACAGAGGGCTCCACCCACGAAGGGTCCACGAAGTAGCAACCTTGTCTATCCCACCATGGTCGTCGCCCACGAAGGACTTGCCTCACTGACGGTAGATCTTCACGAAGTAGGCGACCTCCTTGCCCTTACAAACTCCTTGGTTCAACTCCACAATCTTGTCGGAGGCTCCCAAGTGACACCTAGCCAATCTAGGAGACACCACTCTCCAAGAAGTAACAAATGGTGTGTTGATGATGAACTCCTTGCTCTTGTGCTTCAAATGATAGTCTCCCCAACACTCAACTCTCTCTCACAGGATTGGATTTGGTGGAAAGAAGATTTGAGTGGAAAGCAACTTGGGGAAGGCTAGAGATCAAGATTCATATGGTTGGAATGGAATATCTTGGCCTCAACACATGAGTAGGTGGTTCTCTCGTAACCGGTAAGTTGGAAGTGTAGGTTTGTTCTGATGGCTCTCTCCACGAATGAAGAGGAGGTGGAGGGGTATATATAGCCTCCACACAAAATCTAACCGTTACACACAATTTACCAAACTCGGTGGGACCGAATCATCAAACTCGGTCAGACCGATTTAGTAAACCTAGTGACCATTAGGATTTTCGGTGGGACTGACAAGCATCTCGGTAGGACCGATTTGGTTAGGGTTAGGGCATAACGTAATCTCGGTGAGACCGATTACACAAACTCGGTGATACCGATTTTGGTAATTAGCTAACCAGAGAGTTGGTCATGTAAACTCGGTGGGACCGATTTGCTCTTTCGGTGAGACCGAAAAGTTACAAAAGGGAAACAGAGAGTTTACATTGTAATCTCGGTGGGACCGATTCGCTCTTTCGGTGAGACCGAAAAGTTACGAAGGGGAAACAGAGAGATTACAATCCCATCTCGGTGAGACCGAGATCCCTATCGGTGAAACCGATTTGCCTAGGGTTTGTGGCAGTGGCTATGACATCTGAACTCGGTGGCGCCGGATAGAAAAAATCGGTAGGGCCGAGTTTGACTTTAGGTTTAGGTCATATGTGGATGTGAGAAAGTAGTGGAGGGTTTTGGAGCATATCACTAAGCACATGGAGCAAAAGGCTCATTAAGCAACACCTCATCCCTTCTTGATAGTATTGGCTTTTCCTATAGACTCAATGTGATCTTGGATCACTAAAATGTAAAATGAAGAGTCTTGAGCTTTTGAGCTTGAGCCAATCCTTTGTCCTTAATATTTTGAGGATCCACTTTCATCATCCATGCCATGCCATTCATTGAGCTTTCATGAAATATTTATCTTGGAATAGTATTAGCTCAATGAGCTATATGTTGTTATGAATTACCAAAACCACCTAGGGATAGTTGCACTTTCATGATGGCATGATATAATTCAAATATATGGTTTATATGGTAAGCAAGTAAGCAGAAGGCAATCCATATATGATGTAAAAACTAAGCAATGCAAGACAACATGCATGACATGGGTAATATAACCCTGCCAAGTTTGAGCATAGACCTCAGAGGGGAAATAGGACTTGTCATCGGCCTCTCGAATCCTCCTCTCGAGGAGCTCTCTCAGATTCCAAGAAATGTCTGCTTCAGCAGGTAGCATTGTCTGCTCTGAATACCTTGTTTTCACTCCAGATACTTCCATCACCGCTTCAAATATCTGATGGACAAGAAGAGTAGTTGAATATACAAACATTGTCGACAAATGGAACACGTAATACAAAAAATGATAGCATGATATAATTCACATACATGATGATTGGCTAAACAACATGGCATTGCATAATTCACATATATAAGGCCTTTGCAACAAGATAGCATTGCATAATTCACATATATAATGTCTTGCAACAAGATGGCAATGCATAATTCACATATATGGTAATTAGACACTAAACAGGTGGCATTCACACAAAGCATGTCTAAACTAATCAAATGACATCGCAATGCAAGACACCATACGCACGATATGAGGAACATAACCCTGCCAAGTTAATTAGAGCATACACCTCAGGGGGGAAATAGGACTGGTCATCTGTCTCTGAATCCTACTCCGAGGAGCTATCCGTAATCAAATGAGATATGCGCTTCACGGATAGCATAGTCTGCTCTGAAGACCTTGTTTTCACTCTAGAATTTTCCATCACCGTGTCAAATGGCTGATGCACACGAAGAGTAGTTGAATGTACTAACATTGTTGACAAATGTAATTCGTAATGAAAAAAAGGATGGCCTGATATAATTCACATATAAGATGACTGGCTAAGCAGGATGGTATTGCAAAATTCGCATATATGATGCACAGCTAAACAAGATGGCATTGCATAATTCACATAAACGATGAATAAACTAAACAGATGGCATTCACACAAAGCATGTCTAAACTAAGCAGTTGACATATTTGATGTATAAAGTAAGCAATGCAAGAAACCATATGCATGATATAACCAACATCAGCATGCCAGGTTAGAGCGAAGACCTCATGGGGTAAATAGGAGTGGTCTTCTGCTTCTGAATCCCCCTCAGAATAGTTATCTTCCTCTTGATTAAGATCTGAAATGGGTGGAGGGGGGCTGCCTTTGCGCCCACCATGGAGCGACGTCTGCATGAAATTTTATTCCCACGCAAGGCTCGTCTCTTTTGCTCTACATGTTCGGTTCCATTGTGTGCAATAACCCATATGCATAGGAATAAAACATAGTGAGATTATGTAAGGAGTGCATGCACAAATCCAGAGTGATGGTAGCAAACTGTGGATAGACCCAAAACCAATGATAGCGGTGCAGATAATAGCTTTAGTTAAAAAATACAGATAATGGCTCCTTTAATGTTTGTTTGCACCCAACATGAAACTCATAGTAGACACCGAGATTAACCAGATAGTAGACAGATAGTAATCGATTGCTGCCCCAATATGTACCCCATGACCATTTAAAAAATCAAGTTTCAGCATAAGTTTGGACCTGACTCGGAGTCTAATAGGTGAACACGACGATAAAGTAGCATGTCATCATATTAAGCGATGCATAACGTAAGCAGACATGGAAGAGTGCGACCTCTCTTGCATGTAGTCCTCAAGGTCATCTGCTCAGTTGATGATGGTAATGAAGTTGTCATGGCTACCGCCGTTGGGGAAGAAGATCTGAGGCGGCGAAAGACAGTCTAGAGAGCAGATCCCTGCTGTGATGAACCCTTCCGTTGTTGGAGCAGCTGAGCTGGGGTGGAACACAGCACCGCAGGAGCAGGACAAACCACACAAGGTTTTCTTTGACACATATCTGTGATAGAAGTAATTGTGTAAGGGCTTGTTTGAATTTGAGGATTCTAACAATGCAGGGATAGGAAATAGACAGGAATAGGATAGGAATGCACGCGCAAAACAGAGATTTAAAAACACATGATTTCTGCCAATGTGGGTGTTTGGTTCACAAGAATTGAAAGATCACAGGATGCAAAGAAGCATGGTGAGATTAAGTCAAACCACAAGAAAATGTATGGTTATAATGCTATTTTGCTACTATCTCTTAGTCTTGTGCTTCATGAATAGGAATTTGAAAATGAGGACAAGTGGAAATTAAAATTCCTATGGTTTTTCTTTCAAGGAGACACTAAAGGAACAAATCCTACAGTTTTCCTTTGCTCCATTCCTTTGCACCAAATTCATGAAAAGTAGTACCATACGAAACTTTCCAATTCCTATGTTTTTCATTCACTTTTCCTTTCAAGCACTGGCGATTCCAGTAAGCAAGCTTGAGCAAGGAAAAGCATACAGTAAAAGAATGTTTTTGTGCTACTTCTATTACTTTGGACCCAGGCCACTGCCCTACTAGCTCAACTCCCAGGACCATCGACAAATGCACAACTCAAACGCGCAGAGATAAATAATGATGGCGTTCAAGAGAGTCCATCACGGATAGCTAAGTTGCCTGGTACCTCACCGCTTGTCATATAGTAGGATAAAATGATCGTATTTCCCGTTCCTCCATGTGCTCAGTGGACAATATATATAACATGTAGAGTAAAAAAGATATGCAACAAGTTTACAACCTCTTTGGCGAAGATATGTCGATCTCAGTGTGATTGGGTTGGCCGGAGAGGATGCTCCGACTGACTTGGCTGTCGGAGGAGGGGAAGAAGATCTTAGGCGTCTAGAGATGGAGCCCGAGGTACTGCTCCGCTGTGATGGAGGGTTTCATCGTTGGAGCGGCTCCGGTGAGTTGTACGACGCCGAGGCTGAAGCAGGACAAGAGAGACAACGTTAACCTGAGTGGAATTCTAATAGCATCTCCAATGATGACGTAAAATACATAACCACAAAGTGCTAGATGTATACATCAGCCGCTCATCTCTGAACTTAACTGTCGAAACTGAATTTAACTGTCGAATCTGAACTTAACTGTCGAAACTGAATTTTGTTGTCGAAACTGAACGCACTAGACGTGAGGCTACATGTCAGTCGACTGACTTTTTCATCTCCGGTCAGTCGATTTTGCAGCCATTGGATACGAAATCAAGGGCCTGTAGTTCATCTTCAACCTCCACCCCCCTGAGCCGCCAGCCACCACTGGCGAAACAGCCGCCCCGCTCGCCCCGAAAACACTCCCCATCGCCGGTCCGCCGCTGCCCCGACCATCCCTCTAGCCCCCCCAAGTGCCGAGCTTTTTCTCCGGCAATCCCCACGCCACCGCCCACCACCACCGGCGACCACCGCCCGCACCCTGAACCCTAAGATAGATAGTGGGGTACTTCTCCGGCGAGCCCCCCTCCCTGCTGCGGCTGGTTCTTCCTTAACTCAGTGAGCCCCCACCCCAAAATCGATCGACCCAAAAGTTGATTCAATGATCAAGTGTAGCTAAATCGGAGCAGCATCGCAAGCAAGAGCAAGAGCGAGAGCAGCAGCGCGAGCAAGAGCAAGAGCAAGAGCAGACCAGGCGGGGGACTAAGAGAAAGAGCAGAGTAGCAGCAGCTCCTACTGATGTGGACATCGCTGCCGAGGGAGCGACACCATGGAGAAAGTAGCCGGCGACGCCGCAGTGGATGGAGCCGCGCCGTGTCGGCTCGGGACCGAGCGCCGGCAGCACCGTGAGATTGAATCAAGAAGAAAATGCGGCGATTAGTGTACAACCTCTTTGGTGGCACCGATTAGGCCGCAGCTTCATCCGAGGAAACGGTGATGTTGATGCTCTTCTGGTGGTGTAGGTGAAGACGGCGGTGTGTGAATGGAGGTGGCGTGAAAGACGAGGGGAACGTCGGGGCATCTCCTTGGAGGTGGAGGACGGGGTGGCTGAACCGATGGGACGACCAGATCGACGACGGATCCTCATCTGGTACGGTGGATGAGGGACGTCGAGGTGTTGCTGTGGACGACGTCATCGGGGAAGAGGCTCCGGCTGGGTGGCAGACGGAGGAGGGTGTGGGGCTTCACGGGTTTTCCCGGCGTCGATGTACGAATGGGTGGGCGGATGGGATGGGAGTGGGGAACCATGGCTTAGGGATGCGCTTGTCCGAAATGTGGGTTAAGTTACGAAAGTACCCCCACCGATATGAGGCGGTTCTTTTGATTCAGGGGTATCACGGGCATTTCACGTGTCGGGATTTCACAGGAGGTGGGAGTTTTCGCGTGCGTTGTAATTTTGGAATAGCAAGGCACAGATTGAGATGGAGGGAGTTGTCGGAGCACAACGAGACAAAGATATCTTAAATATTTCGGGCTAACAAGGCGCGGGTTGAAGAGGCGGGAGTTTCGCAACACGATAGACAGAGACGCTTGCTTGATATTTCGGCATAACAAGGCGGGGCTTGAAATTTCGGGAGAATAAGCTTAACGTGTACCCAAAAGAAAAAAATACAATTTAGACTAGTATGATATACTACGTACAATGTGTTTAACACACACAACACACACACAGACACCATTTAGACTAGTAAGGTACACGTGCATTGCACGCATGAGATTTGGCAAACAAATTATGAATAAATACCACATTATAGCATGTAAGATTTGAGTCATATATTCATGATGTAGATGTTTGTTTAATTCTTATAGTTCATTTCATTCAAAATCATCTAGTTTTTGTAAGAAAGCTAATCTATTTTAAGATTCATGGAATTGTGCGTTGTAAGGCATAAAGTAAAAACAAATCATGTAGAAAAACATTTGGGAAATTCTGATACGGAAGATTCTAAAACAAAGAAGAAGTGCTTGTGTTTTGAGGTTTGTGCATTATGCTTAAGTTCAACCATAGAGTCTTCTAGATTGTACATGTGGCAAAATCTGGTGGAATCTAGATGATATCCAACGGCCAGTAGTGCTCAAATTTGCCAGCTCTGCACCATCGGATTGGCCTCACCCAACGACCATCTTTCAAAGTTAAAGTTATCCGCACACTATATAAAAAAATATAAAATATATTATATATATAGGGGTATAGATATAGATATGTGATGCGAAAGCCACCCATCATCTCCAATTAGAATAGTTTGTCCATGCACGGATGCAATGTGGCCAAACGATGTCTGCCATCGGTATCTCAAATTCAAACGAATCTTACCTTGTTAAATGTGTATACATTGCAACATGCTCATTTCCAAACCACACCGCGCAGATCTCCGTTATATTCATGCATGCATGGGTTTCAAACATCATGATCTGTTATTCAAATATTTGAATTCAACTTTACATTGATTATGACCTCACCTAGTCTTTTACACCCACACATTGGTCTTCTCTTTATAATTGTACCACTAACTTTCTCTCGTGCATGCATGCACACACACTACCAGTCGGCATTATCCATCGCACACATGCAATATTTTTCTTCAGGTCAGTCTCCCATGAAGGCACACAAACACACACACACACACACACACACACACACACACACACACACACACACACATCCCCCTCTCCATCATATCGGGCATTCTTTATCTCTGACGTGCATGCGCAACAATCGATGTTCCTCTATGTGTGTGTGTGTGTGTATAACTAGGTCTTTCATAGTTTTCCACATAAACCGATCAAGCTATATATCTAGTGAGGTCTCACCCTCTTTCCCACGTCCACATCGATCAATCTACACCTCTCTATATAGGATTACATATATAAGCTAATACACCCACATTAATTATATATCCAACGCCCCCCTCTCATCATCCATGCCTTCCGCTTCATCTCTTAGACGCCACAAGACAATGGCCAAGACAAGCAGAAGGGCCCCGCCCCCTAACATCACTATATATCGAGGCTAATATGAATGTGATCATTAGACAATTGCTGGTAAAAATGGTTTAAGTTGATGAATTGGCCCTCCTCGTAAAGGATTCACAATGCTTGGCCCCCTAGATCATGGGACATTTTTCATGCATGGCTCCGCCACTGCGTGCAAAAGCGCACGTTCTCGCCCCCTCTCTCTAAAGATCGATCTCACAGTTGTGCACTCCTTCATAGTCTCCCTCCACTCGGCCCCTCGCACCATCTTCTAGCCCCCACCGGATTTTGCCACATGTACAATCTAGCAGACTCCATGGTTGAACTTAAGCATAATGCACAAATCTCAAAACAAAAGTGGTTCTCCTTTGTTCTAGAATCTTCCGTATCGTAACTGCCCAAACTTTTTTTCTAGTTGAATTCCCATTCTTTGTTTGTACTTTATGCTTTACAATGCACAATTCCATGAATCATAAAATAGATTAAGGGCTTATTTGATTCAAAGGATTCTCGAAGGAATTTTGGAGGATTCTAATCCTTAGGAATTTTTCCTATCTTGGTTGTTTGATTCGTAGGATTGTAAACCATAGGAATTTTTTCATATGATTCATTTGCACTAGATTTCATATGAAACATCCCATCCACTCAAACCTCTTTGAAAGAATTCTGTGTTTTTTCTATGCACAATCAAACACTCGTACCATCCTGTAGGATTCAAGACGACATTCCACTCTAATCCCATCTTCTTCCTATTCCCGCGTTTTGGAAATCCTACGAATCAAAGAGGCCCTAGGTTTTTTATAAAAACTAATTGATTTTGAATGAGATGAACTATAAGAATAAAACGAAGGTCTATGATACGTCTCCAACGTATCTATAATTTTTGATTGCTCCATGCTACTTTATCTATTGTTTTGGACTATAATGGGCTTTATTTTCCACTTTTATATTACTTTTGGGACTAACCTATTAACCGGAGGCCCAGCCCGATTGCAGCTTTTTTGCCTTTTTTCAAGATTTCAAGAAATGTAATATCAAACGGAGTCCAAACGGAATGAAACCTTCGGAAACGTGATTTTCTCACCGAACGTCATCCAGGAGACTTGGACCCTACGCCAAGGAACGAGAGAGGCAGTCATGAGGGTGGGGGCGCGCCCCCCTAGGGCGCGCCCCCTGCCTCGTGGGCTCCACGAAGCTCCACCGACATACTCCTTCCTCCTATATATACCTACGTACCCCCAAACGATTAGAACAGGAGCCAAAAACCTAATTCCACCGCCAAGAACTTCCTCAGATCCACGAGATCCCATCTTGGGGCCTGTTCCGAAGCTCCGCCGGAGGGGGCATCCACCACGAAGGGCTTCTACATCAACACCATAGCTTCTCCGATGAAGTGTGAGTAGTTTACTTCAGAACTTCAGGTCCATAACTAGTAGCTAGATGGCTTCTTCTCTCTTTTTGGATCTCAATACAATGTTCTCCCCCTCTCTCGTGGAGATCTATTCGATGTAATCTTCTTTTTGCGGTGTGTTTGTTGAGACCGATGAATTGTGTGTTTATGATCCAGCTTATCTATGAATAATATTTGAATCTTCTCTGAATCCTTTTATGTATGATTGAGTTATCTTTGCAAGTCTCTTCGAATTATCCGTTTGGTTTGGCCAACTAGATTGGTAGTTCTTGCATTGGGAGAAGTGCATGGCTTTGGGTTTAATCTTGCGGTGTCCTTACCAAAGGATGTAAGGGGTTGCAAGGCACGTATTGTATTGTTGCCATCGAGGATAACAAGATGGGGTATTTATCATATTTCATGAATTTATTCATCTACGTCATGTCATCTTGCTTAAGGCGTTACTCTGTTTTAACTTATACTCTAGATGCATGCTGGATAGCGGCCGATGAGTGGAGTAATAGTAGTAGATGCAGAATCGTTTCGATCTACTTGTCTCAGACGTGATGCCTATATACATGATCATACCTAGATAACCTCATAACTATGCTCAATTCTGTCAATTGCTCAACAGTAATTTGTTCACCCACCGTAGAATACTTATGCTCTTGAGAGAAGCCACTAGTGAAACCTATGGCCCCCGAGTCTATTCTCATCATATCAATCTCCATCACTTCTATACTTGCTTTGTTTTTACTTTGCCTTTTACTTTTCACTTTGCATCTTTATACCAAAAATACCAAAAATATTATCTCTATCAGATCTTACTCTCGTAAGTGACCTTGAAGGGATTGACAACCCCTAATCGCGTTGGTTGCGAGTAGCTACCGTTTTGTGCAGGTACGAGGGACGTGTGCATGGCCTCCTACTGGATTGATACCTTGGTTCTCAAAAACTGAGAGAAATACTTACGCTACTGTGCTGCATCATCCTCTCCTCTTCGGGGAAAACCAACGCAAGCTCAAGACGTAGCAGTCTACATCAGGCATATATGACTCCGAGCTTACATGCTACAGTGTGGTATTTATTCGTAATTTGGTTGCAAAATATGACGCGTGCAATGCACGTGTACCTTGCTAGTACTTCGAGTATGTGCAGAACACAATGGCACGCTACACAGTGTCTCTCTTATAGTTCATGAAGCCACGTGGGGACGTGGCACATGTGGAGGCGTCGTCGCAACATCCTTTTGTGGATTGATCACAGTGACGTGCTGCTGGTTCCAAAAGAATGTACTCGTCCTCCCTGAGCCGCACTGGCGGTACATGCACGAAGCGAAGATGTGCACGCACGCCACGCATGCACTCATTCCCTCGCACGCACACGCGGGTACATGGGCGGACACAATTTTGTACCAAAATCCACCCCATGTGATAATTTGACGCGTGTAAAGTCCATCACTTCATTGATGGTCAACTAATACAGCGCATGCAAATTGAGTGGACGTGAGGGCGGAAGAAAGACATTACTACTCCACTGCGCGCATGCGAGTAGTTAAATCATGGGTTGCTAGTAGTACTTCCATTGGTCTCCTTCGTATTTTGTGCCAATTTTGATAGAAACATAATATTTACGCATCTCGAAAGCAAAGGTGTCTACTTGAAATTTATGTTCCACTAAACTCATCGGGAGCCGCTTTGGGCCTCAAGACAAAAACCATCAATTAATCTTTACCTTGTTCCCATCACATTCGAAAGTACTAGTGCTACAATTAAGTGCAAGCCTGCTCACACCTACTAGTACATACCAAACCTGAAAATGTTCCCACTATGCAGGTTTTAGTACTAGTGCTAGTACTTAGGCTATAAAAAGGGGAACTACCTAACTGAAAATTACTCTACCTTCCTCCTCATAAGTCTTGCTTCTTCTTCCGTCCTTGCCATGGCCACACAGAGACCTCGAAAGATCTATCACGGGCAGGCGATGGCTCCCAGGAGCGCCCTAGACGCGGAGGAGAACATGCCGAGCTGGCGGTGCTGGAGTCGTTATCCCTCGACGGCATGCCCGATCAGCTCAATAAGCAGAAGAAGTTCATCCACGGCTTGGTGGAGCTGCTGAAGGAGAGCCTCGATGACATGCCCGCTGAGCTCAATGAGTAGGGGGAGTTGGCCGCCGGCTTGGTGATGCTGCTGAAGAAGAGCATTGCCTATGAGAAGAAGGCGACCGAGGACAAGATGAAGCTCTGCCACGAGCTCGACCTGCTGAAGGAGGAGAACGCCGGCTAGAAGAAACTGCATGAGAATAGTAGTTCCTCGATGAAGATGTTGCAGGCCCTCGTCATGGAACATAAGGAGGAGTTGGCGAAGCTCCGCATCGAGCACCCGGCTGCTGTCAACGTACATAATGCGGCCGTGGAACAGATAATGAAGGCTCGCGTCGAGAAATCCTGCGTCATGGACACAATGATGGAGATGGCGGAGGAGACGTGCAAGGAGATGGAGGTCGTGGAGGCGATGAAGAAGCAGTTACGACTCCGCGGCCAGCAACCCTTCATGTAGTGAGAGCAGCGCCCCAGACTTGTGTGTGCGTCTTCCTTCTTTTTGGGGGGTGATAATCCTCCTTCTTCTTTTGCTCCTGTGTTTCTTATATTGCTTCGGGTGTTTACAAGACGAGTCACATTCTCTGCGAGGCATGAATAGAACAATGCTAAAAATGAGATGACTAGCAAATTAGATCATTCTTTATCGCCAATAGAACAATGCCTCTTGCTAGTAATATATAATAAGAGTAGAGAGTAGAGGATATGGCACTGGGCTGCCGTGTTTCGTGCTCCTCCGTCGTACTCCAGTGGAAAACTTGAGTATACCGCACGGTTATTTGCTCCTCCATAGGTCGTCGACACATTTATACGAGCAGTCAAATCACAAGGCCCCGCCTTCCAGTAGTAATGAGCCATCAAATCACAAAGGCCCTCGCCTCTCATGAAAATGACCAAGCTAGACTGCCCCGCCCTCTAGCCTTTTAAAAAATGCATACATTTGTACAGTAGTAGTACCGATGGATTGCGCCATGGAGCAAAACTATGCATATACTACTACGTATATGAAACTACCCACTATGAAGGTACTAGTAACATAGACTAGTAACTGGTCTATGTTACTCTCCACTATGACCAGCCAAAGTCGAGGCGCGGATACCAACGAGGGCCTTGTTGTGTCTATACTTAGAAAACTCACCCGACTGCATGCGCACCAGGCAGACGAAGCTCGTGTCGTGTTGGTGTTGTGTGCGGCCTGCACATTAATCAAAACCTCGCGCCTCCAACTTAGCCTCCACATTTAAAACATCTCAATCTCAAGGCCAAGGAGCAACGTGAAACCTATGATAGAGCCAATCGGATGGTTGAGAACACTACAATTTGTAGCTACAGATATGTGTGTGTGTGAGAGGATGAGTGCGTGTGTGCACCTCTTTTCAGAGTACAACTGTATGTGGGTGGCATCAGCCTAGGGAGCAGTGATGGTGCGTGCGAGAAGTCCCGAGAGATAGGTGTAATGCGTCTGAAAAAAATACTAGTCTATAGCTCGCCACGAGGCTATTCCTGTCGAACGCCAAGCGTAAGATATGTATCCGATGGTGCCAATTTTTGCACGTACACAGCTATAGAAAAAGAACTAGTAGTACCATGGCACATGCTACACCACGGCCGAGAAAACATGCCGACGTTACGCCATCCGGGAATAGTGCCGCACTTCAAAACTAGAACCGTCAATAAATCTTGAGCGCGTCTCGTCACATTCCAAATTACTACTACTACCATGCTATATTTAATTTCAAACCTATTCACACCGATCACAACCTAAACGGTTTCCCACTTAGGAGCGTATTAGTAGTACTCGATTATAAACACTACTATGCTAAGATGACTGCACATTCCTCCTCAACTCCTCATCCACAAGAAACAATCAAGCCATAGCCAGCGTGAGTTCTGGTCGAAGATTTCCACCAGGAGAGGTGAGCATGGAAGAGGAAGCACGAGAGATGTCCCGCCGCCGAAAAGCAGCCGACATGTCCAGCCAGCAGCAGAAGAGCAACACAGAAGGTCCCGCCGGCAACAGAAGCAGACGGAGGTCCCGCCGCACCGTCGATTTAGCAGACTGCTCCGGCCACGCCACAGAAGCAGCAGAGATGTCCCGCCGCACCGCCGAAGCAGCACGGAGGTCCCGCTGGACCGCGGCGGCCTGGGAAAATTTCTCGCGGGCAGGTGAGGACTCTTACATGCGCATGCATGTGATAGTCCATAGCCAGATGGATCATATCTCCGGCTGGGCGAGGATGCAAGACGAGGCTACCAACGTCATCCGGCAACTCAGGGAGGGAATTGCGAAGCTCCGGGGCAAGCGTGACCTACTGAGGGCGAAGATTGCCAGAAGGGCGAAGCAGGAGGAGGAGACCGCTGCCGTGTTGCAAAGGACGGGCGTCATCATCAAGAAACTTATGGACGAGAATGCCATGCTCCACATCGAGCGCAACAGGCTGGTGGAGGAATCCATGGATGCTGCCAAGCAGCGTATTAAGGACATGAAACTGATGAAAGAGATCATCGCCCACCGCGAGAACTAGTCTCCGCGACCTGCAGCACATAAAGAAAGTAGAGATCAGCGAGCCAGATTGTTGTATGCGTCTTCCTTCTTCTTTTTCCGTTGTGTATTTCGGGCGAAGCCGCATGTGGCTTTTTTAATTATCTTCCTAATTATGTAAGACAATTATTATCCACTCTCGTCGTCCTTATATATATATTCATCAGTCTTGCTATAAGTCGCAGTAGATGCTATATAGGTCCGTCGGATCTTACATCAAGATCCGTGCAAAATTTTCTTTTCAGATTTTCTTTTCTCTCTCTTAAATCTTAGTCGAGTGATACATTGCCACGCCATTAAACAGAGGCTCGGGCGCCATTAATGGTACCTTGGGACAGAGATGGACGGTAGATGGAGGTCAAAGGGCTCTCCTCCCGATAAGCACGCGTAGGGGTCTGATCGCACGCCTCCCGTACTCAAATAGCTACCCTGCACGACGCCTCCTAGCTAATAAAAAAAGGGGACGCGTGGCGGCACGTAAATGGTAAATAGAACGCCCACGGTTTCAATAATACTTGTGTTTCCGATTGTAACGTGACAACACTTGTTCCAAAATGACTTTGTTGATTGTTAATGTGTGCGCCTTCGCAAATCGGACAGCAAAATTACCACAGCATGTTGGTGCCATGTCATGGCACCAAGCCAAGTTTCATGATTCTCATGCGTGTTGCGGATTTACAAGAATAAAAAAACCAAGTTTCTCAATGTTTCCAGCTGAGCCATGACGCCCAGATGTTTGAATTTCATTCCCATTTCTGGCATGGGACCTAGAAATTTACCCGAGGACACACATGTGATTTTTCAACCAGCTTTGGTGCACTGGAGCATGTGCTTGTATTTAAAATTTGAATTACGCACACAAAGGTGACACGTTCCCTCTCAGAACCACGAGCCTTCTTGAGAGAAGCTCCGGTTTGCAAGAAACTTATACCAAAACTTGTTCCTATTCTGCATTTATTACCACAGCATGGTAGTACCATGACATGACACCATGCCAAGTTTCATGATTTTCAGGCGTGTTTTGGATTTACAAGAATTTTAAAACTAAGCTTCTCAATGTTCTCGGCCGAACCACGATGCCCAAATGTTTGAATTTCATTCCCATTTCTTGCATGGGACCAAGAAATTCACCGGAGGACACACATGTGATTTTTCAGTCAACTTTGGTGCACGGGAGCATGTGCTTGTAGCTCAAATTTGAATTATGCACATAAAATGACCAAAACTGAATTAATGTGTAAAAAAGGCCAAACGAACCCAGAATAATTCCAAAATTTAACAGGGCACTCATATAGTTCTATGTTGCCTCTCAGAAGAAAAATCAAGCGGTAGGCAGCGTATGTTGTTTCGCACACAAAGGTATAAAGAAATAAAGAAATTAGCCCTATTTAATTCTTGGGTTCTTATTATTTATGCCACTAGTTGTGTATCACTACTCAGTTTTGCCATTAGAAGTTACAAATACTCAAAAAATGCCATCGGTCCGTGAGATGCCTGCTCAAAAATGCAATTAGATATCTAAAAAATGCCATCATTAAGTTAGATGTTTGCTCAGAAATGCGATTAAACATTGTTATTTTCACGTCAAACCCGTTGACCATGTTACATGACAAAAATAAGCCGATTCTCACAATGATAAGTTAATGGTGTCCAGCACAACACACCCCTCAAATAAAACTAAGCACCCTGGAATTCTTTGACAAAACTAAGCACCCTGAAATTCTTTGACAACTAAACTGCTGGCTATATGATGTTGGCCATATATATTGTACGTATATAATGTCAAGAAATGAGTGGTAGTACTATACCAACTAAAAGATGAAATGTACAAATATAACGAGAAGAAACATAACATAGTTCTCATTGGGGCTCAAGACAACACACCCTCAAATAAAACTAAGCACGCCAGAAATTAAACTAAGCAACTAATCCGGTAGACACTGCATTAGAACCACCATGAGCAACGACACTGCCACCTTACTCGGAGTCCTCGTCCACGTCCTCGACTTCGTCCTTTTCCCTCCTCCTCTTGGGCGATACTTATTTGCTTGAACCGCACACTTGGCTCTTGCTCTTCATCCAACCCTTGTAGATATTGAAACAAAGGTAGCCATCCATTGCAGCGTAGTGGATGCGGCCCATATCTAGTACATACCACTGCCATGCATGACGATGAAACGTGTATGAAGGTTTCTCTAGTTTACCGTACGAAGGATGAACCATGGCTCCTGCCAGGGTCAGCATTGAAGGCTAATCAAGGGAGGGCACTAGCCATTCCTTCTGGAGGTCGAAGGGGTCGCCTACAACGAGGCCTATCTGACCCAGGATTTCCTTGTCATTCCTAAAGTCTACAGTAACGAATTTGACTCGGCCGCCCTTGAGGAACTTCTTAAATTCCTCGCACTCAACATCGGCATGGCATATGTGGTAGACCAAGCATAAGTCATGCACGCAAACCTGGATCACGGCGGGCTTCTTCTTCTCTGCCTCCTTTAGTTTCTTCTCGCTTCCAGGACTGTGGTGTACTCAACATCTAGCCCAGCGACCCACTCATCATTTGAGTTTTTGAACATGCGTTTGAAGCAAGCAAGGCATTCTTTCACCGTTGCGGAAGAACGGGTGTAGGTGACATCGAACTCATCACTGGTGATGGTTCTAACCTTGTACTCACCGCCTATCATGGAGATTTGGGACGCCATGGATTTGGGAGGAGGGTTAGTATTAGTGGAACTGCCGTAATGTGAAAGGACGGGACGACTAGGAGCGGTTTATCGATTGTAAAAATGTCGAGTGGGGGCGCGTGCGAATGGCAGGGTAGTGGCTTGCCTGGTGGATAAATGGATTCATGCACAGTACTATGGGGGCCCAATTAGATGTCATGTCTACTCGACACCCAATTAAATGGCTTTCGATGTCATGTCAAGCGTCGGGAAAATTACAGGTGATACGAAGCTTTCCATTCTCCCATGATACGGGCTTCTAAGAGCCCTTGGATCTGAGATCAAACGGTTGCATGGCGTGATTCTAGACCTTTGGATGAATATCCTATCCCGGAGGGTTATTCTGCAAATTTTCAGCAACTTAGCATGCGACCGTTCGATCTCAGATCCAAGGGCTGCCAGCAGCCCGTATCATGGTCGCGCCTACCACGACCGTCGCCTCGCTCGCACGGTCGCGCCCTTGGAGATTTAACACGGTGCGTTAGGCTATCTGATGTTGGCATGTCATACATAGTCATCACTTAGTCACTTATACAACATGGTTAGCTATAAGGTTGGCTATAAGAGTATTTTTTTGTTTACTTCTCTCTATCTCTTTCTTCGTAGTATTTATTGCATTTGCCAAGGAGTGACCTCTTCCAATGAAATGGTGCTTAGATGAGGTGCTATGGGCATTAAATGGCTTAGCAACTCAAGTCCCCAATGCAAAGGTGCTTAGTTTTTATTGCTAAGTTTGCTTCATCTAGGTACACGCGCTTAGCACCGTTTCTTCCTGGGGTCACCAAACTAGTCTCTCTCTTCTTAATTAACTTGCCACATCAGACTTTATGCCTATGTGGCAGGCTTAGCACCTGTAGGATCAAGTACAATAGTGGGCTATAAGCCCGCTTTACATGGCATTTTTGCATATGTGGGGGAAAGAGGCAAGGAAAAAGTGGAGGAGTGGGCTCTCAAGCAATAGCCAGCCTCTACACGGTGGAGCATCGGGCGAGGCACCTGTATGAAGGTGGTCAGGAATCGGGAGACTCAAGCCAGTCGTAGCGCCGCAGTTAAAATGATAATGGCAAGTCAAATAACCGGGCCCCACCTGTCCAGCATTAACTCACTGTCAAACCACACAGCCCTACGTTTGCAGCAGCCTACTCCCTCATCTTCTCGCGTCTCTGTCGAACCGACTAGGCGGAACAGCCCCGCCTACCGCGCGGGAAAAGCCCCGCCCTCGACTTTTAAATAGTACAGTATACTAATTTTGTATCCATGGATTGCGCCATGGAGCAAAGCCTCAAGAAAACGGTGGTACACATGTACGGAGTATACAGCACGCCCGTCGCGTTCGCGTCGCACCATAGACGGTCGATCGGTCTGGCACGCCGCTCTCTTAATGGAACGCGCGTCATATTGCGTTTGCACACACATGTGGGACCGCAATTGAGAACCGACCATATGCACACTCCCCGGCCCCGCAAGTCGGTTGAGTTAACAGCGACAACTGAGTTGGGCTAGTAATTGGGGGCACATGCACGAAGACTACTATCGACAGACCCCTTTTCTACGAGTTTATCTTTAATTTGAGCTTTGATCCTCGTCTAGTTGTCCGTCGGGATTCATCTTGTCTCCTTTGGGCAGTGAGGTTATGATTTCTTGTCATGTGGCATTTTTTCGTGTTATGTTATAATCTGGCGCTTGCACCAAAATGGCGACAAGCTGCGCCTGTGGCACGCGTGCATGAAGACTTCTCGACAAATATTGCCGAGGTCAAGCCGGCTCCGACCGGTTGACAAAAGAAAACTAGTACTCCACTATATAGGCAGGAGCCTCCGCGCTTGCTTGCTAGTGTTGCTCTCTTCACACTGTCTCATCCTCTCCAGATCTAAACACGACAGCGGTGGCCACACACTCTCTCTCTCTACTCACTGCTGGTCGCAGATCCAGCCGGATCCTCTCCGCCGAGGAAGGTGAGAAGGTGCAGCGTTCACGCGGTCGTCCTCGGCGACGGCTCTTACCTACTGCCGGCGCGTCCCGATCAGCGTGCCTTGCCGTTCTCTCCCAAGCATCGCTGGTGAGGGAGGGCCTCCCACCCCTTCTTCCTCGCTGCCGTAGTGTGGGCAGATCCGGCCTCCCGCCGCCCACCTAGCTACATCCCGGCAACCCTCAGGTATAACTTCCTTCGAAACCGGCCTTGCTCTACTTCCCGAGCTCCTGACGTCGCTGCATTTGTATCTTTTACTATTTCTCAGGCCCCCTCGTGTAGATAGGACCGATCGGCTGTTCGAAAACCACCTAATTTTTTACTGTTAAGAGGTAAAACTAGTTCATGCACTCGAATCTAGTAGTACTTGGTTCAAACAAGGAAGAAAGGGATGGGGCTGGGGAAGATTTGTTACCTGAATCTAGGACTTGGTCGAAAGAGGAAATAATGGGGGCGAAAAGTAGCAAAGGCGGCTATCCAACTGGTCTCTAGGTCTAATAGGAAATAAAGGAACGCAGTACAAACTCAATATAAACCCGATCTATTGGTTGAAAAAGGAAAGAAAGTGGGGACTGGGGACAAGTCAGCAGAGTAAGTCGAGCACTAGATTTGCTAGCCTCGCAAGATAAGGTGGCTATATAGAACAAAAATGGGACCAACCTAGATATCCTCTTCGATGTTTGTTGCCCCGAGCCGCTCTTATGTAATTCCACTTTGGTAAAATGTAGCGATCGCCTTTGTTAAAAGTAAGGACACATTAAACCAATGTTGTTTTCAATGTAATGCCTCCAGTAATATGAATTTTCATGTCCTGCTAAATTTCCCATTAAGATAAGTTGCTTCTTTTCGTTAGAGATGCAACTGTCCTGGTCCGCCTACTCTCCAGGAGCTTCACGGCCAACCTTGATGTTGCTCAATTTTATTGCAACTAATGAAGAATCTCTGTGGGTTTCGTTTTCTTATGGAAATGGAACCGGGGCTGGAGCCCTTTTCTTAAAAAAAGAAGAAGAAGAAGTTGCTAGCTCATGGGACATTGCTTCATTTTAGGTGAACTGCACCAAAAGGTCCCATGAATTGAATCATCCATGTTGGTGACTGGTGTCATCCCTTCTACGATGGCGTTGACTGTAGATATGGTTCCCATCACGAGGTATGTTCCTTTTTGGTCTGACCGTTTGCCAAAGATCCTGCATGTTGATCCTGCTCTTGTGCTACTGTTTTGGCACTGCCATGATAAAGCACTAATATTATTATTTTGCACCTTAATCTAGTGGCACTATTAATTTGAGGCAATGTTTTGGCACCGCTAGTGCCACTGTTTTTTTATATATCGAAAGAGGGGGTTCCCTCCGATTTCATTAAAGAAACCCAACCATAGAGAACCATTATCCGACAACATCTCAGTGTAAATGGGCAGTTATGCAACTACTACTAGAACGGACTGAGTACTAGCAGGAGACAAGTTCGCCACATAAGCTAGGTAGGTAGGGGGACGCAGCACCAGCTCGACCAAGTTTGGATTACAACCCAAATGCTACCACAAAAACATCAGGGGGAAGATAGGGACTAAAAGAGCCAGCTTCAGCATCCCGGTCTAAGCATGCCCCGACCTTCATCCTTGCAACCACGGTACACCTTGTTTGCCACCTGCTCGACCCTAGTGTCACTGATAAAATGAAGTAATAATACAGTTAAAATAGAGCGAGTGTCCTCTCTATCATTTCATTTCCAATATAGATATAGAAAGTGCTTCTCTTTGTTAATGTATGTTTCATCAACTAGTCCCATTGTTAATGTTTAAGCGTTTCTGCAAACTGGGGTGCTTAATTTTAGTTGATCTGCACAAAAATAAAGATTTGAATGTCTCAAGGCCCCTCCTTGTACTACCACTGCATAATCGATGTTCATCAACCGCGTAAGGTGTGTATCGGGAGACTTGGGTCGATTTCGATATGATGTAATATTTTCTTCTGTTTATTAGTGTATGTTTCATCAACTAGTGCCACTATAATGTAATCACGCCTTTTCATTATCTGTGCAAACAAGGTTATTCAGCTGCATTTTGGTGGAACTGCACAAATGTACGGATGGAACCGGCATATATGCAGAGTGCTAGGTGCCAAGTAAAAATTACCGACACCAACCCTGCTCCATCTAAGCATTGGCATCCACCACCATCAGTGGGATGTGTGGCGCTCACTGTGGACGGATCTTTCTCGGCAGCAAATCCTCTAACCAAATACTAGTAGCTTAGACTTAAAAAAATACTAGTAGCTTATATTGGCAGTTTTCTAGGGTGTACTCTTTTCTGAAAGAAGCACCAATCTATTTTTCTTTATTTGTACACAGTGTCACAACTTTGACCCAAAGGTCCAGAGCTATTTTAGGGTGATTGGCGTAGTACTCGGAGACTGATTGTAAGCATGATTTTTATTAGTTGTCACACTGATTGTAAGCATGAGCAGATGGAAGATTAGGTTAGTGCGAAGCTTACCTTAAACCCTACCGACGCTGTTGAAACCAGGCAAGCGTCAAGGGAACCATGGAGAACGGCGGGGAAGCAATGTCGCGCCATCCGACCTCCTCTTGCGGTGGGAGAACGAATACTCCTGTGGCTCCGGCTGGCTCTGCACCCTCATGAACGGCACACCATACTCGATCGATTTGTTATCCTCTGGGTGCTCAACCTTCGACCTGTTCGCCCACCACCTCCGCCTGACTTTCACCTCGGGCGAATCTGTCTGCCTCCATCGCCCAGAGGAGATACTCGATGAACTCGAAGGACTGCGGCGTGACTGCCGCCGAGGAGTACATCGCCGCCCTCATCACCGTCGTCTCGCTCTTTCGCATACATTGCCACATGGTCCTCACCGTCCTCGAAATCTCCCAATCATTGTCAAACCAAGTAAGGATCTCCTTCAACCTGGCTAACTTTGCTTGGTCGCCGCCGGTGATCTGCCAGATTCGTTGCTGCATCCCCTCCATAGATGTCCTTCTGAGTGGTCCGGTGCTAGCTTTGGAAGATGGGAGGAGAGACGGAGGTCTTGCAATAGAGAAGAGGGAGAGGCGAGACGGTTGTTTTGGAATGGAGATGATGGAGAGGAGAGGTTCACCTGCCTTTCGGTCGCTGACAGGTGGGCCCCGCGCTTGGTGGGACCCATGTGTCAGTGTCTCAATGGCAGGATGGGCTATGTCAGGGGATCCTCGTCCGAGGAGACATGAGGTGGTTTTGCAATGGAGAAGAGGGAGAGGCGAGACGGTGGTTTTGGAATGGAGATGATGGAGAGGAGAGGAGGTGGTTTTGCAATGGAGAAGAGGGAGAGGAGCGTGCGGCAGCGATTTAGGATTGGATGAGAGGGCCGGCGCGCTGTGACTGGATCAAAATCAAAATCAATTTACCCTTCAATTAAGAAAGCGACCCCACAATAACTAGTCTCCCTTTTATTCAGGGTCATAATTTACCATGATTTTCACAAATAAAATATATGTTATACGTTGCAAAAATAATATAATTTGAAAGTACATTCAGATACGAACCAAACGATACAATTTTTGGTGACATGCATTCACATTTTGCTTGTCAAATACAGTACGCAGTCAAACTTTGACCCAAAATACGCAAAAAAAAATACTTCCAAGACTAGCGCCGCTCTTCCGCTCTTCTCCTCTTAAACCACCACCGCTCCTCTCCTGTTCCAATCTAAATCCAGCGCCGCTCCTCTCCTCTTCCATTTCAAAACCACCGCCCCTCCTCAGCTGTTCCAATCTAAAACCAGCGTCGCTCCTCTCCCGTTCTAAACCAAAACCAGCGCTGCTCCTCTCCTCTTCCATTCAAAAACCACCGCCGGCGAGTGAAGGTGCTGTGGAGAAGTAGATCGATGGAGGAGTACAACCGATACGTGCGGATCACAGACGGCGACGCTGTGAAGCTAGCTAGGATGTTGGAGATAAAGTCTTGGTTTTACAACAAGGACCAACTAGCGGCGACGGCGACATCCATGGCCAAATATCTGCAACAGAGCGAAAAGGCGGCGATACTCCTGGAGGGAGTCGCGCGGGAGTACGTAGAGCTGCTCCTCTGGGCCATGGAGCAAACAGATTCACCGAATCCGATCGTGAGGGAGCGGTGGTGGGAGTATCAATCCTAGATGGAGCATCCACCAGAGATTGAAGGATCGAGCATCTACAGGGTGACGTGCCAGAGCGAGTCGATGGAGTCTTCGTCAACGAAAACCAGCTGCAAGAGGAGAAAAACAGTTGGCCCGACGACGCTTCCCCGCCATCCTCTCCCTCGCCGTTCACATCGTCTCACGGGGCGGCTGTCTGCCGTCGAGGAATAGGAGGGATTTGCTCCCCCCCCCCCCAGACCAATTGTCGGGCAGGTTGTGAATTGTCAGGAGGAGCTTAGGGTTGTTAGTATTTGCAGGTTGTGAATTGTGTTTTGTGTTGTGTATTTTGAGAGTACTTTCAGATATGAATGTCTTTTGAATTTCAGATTTGCAGTATTGAGCATATGAAGTATTTTATGAATTTTAGAGATCTATTTTTAGCACTTAAAAAAATGTAGTTTCATAGGAGTATAAAAGTGCAGACAATGCGATTCTCAGAGAAGAAACTACAAGTTTCAGTTTCAGATAAGAAACTCCAAGTTCAGTTTCAGATAAGAAACTGCAACTTTCAGAGGCAGAGCATTTATATTAACACGGCCTTTTCAAACAGTGTTAACATCATGCTGGAAGTTTTATTCATGGTCGAAACTAGAACTACCAGCCAGTTAACATCATGCTGATCAACATTCATGCATAGCACATCTTCATATGATGCACAGTCAAAAAGATATGCTATTTTCAAAATGCCCACACAATGTCGAGTATGCGAAAAACAGAGAAAACGAGGGACGGAGTTTTGACAAGTGTAGGACGTGGTGTGCGTAGATGACAATTGGGACCCACATGTCAATAAAGGCAGAGGCAAAATTTTTGGAGATATTTTCTCCAAGACAGTGGAATCGAACCAGGCGGAACAGCTGCCCCGTCTAGGCTTTCTTTTTTAACATGCGCAGCCCACGACCTCGGATGGGAGGTCCATAAGGCTGTTTGTATTTTCTTGAGGGCCGTCATGTATCGACCGGCCTATGGACCTCATATCCGAGGTTTTATTTTTTCTGAAACATCGACAGCCCAATTTATGTATTTTTTTGAAGAAAACACAAAGGTCTGTTCTAGTTTTCTATATAAGAATAGGAACGCCTGATCCAACTTATGTTTCCCTTCTAACTATATTATATATATTTAAATTATTTTATATGTTATTATATATTATTGTTATTGTCATCATATATTTAACAGATACTTACGTATGTAAGAAAACAATATCCCACATCTTGTTAACTTATAAAAACTAGTATGTATACATGTGCAAGGCACGTCTTAGTTGAAGAGAGTGATTTTGGTAAAAGAGAATAAGCCATAGATTTGCTGATAGATAAAAGGCAAAAAGAAAATATAGAAATGTGCGAATGTAGATATTAATTAATTATGATTGATAAAGTATTATAAAGGTAGGGATTATTATTCATACAAGAAACTGTATGTGCACATCTAAAAAGACTGCACCTAACTTTTCTCTCCCTGTTTTACTCCCAAACAATATCGTTTGGGCTCAAACTGCCATGTACTCAAGCAGCAATACGTCCCATGAGGCAGGGAACATGGGCTTCTTTTGTTCTTGAAAGGTCACGTGATTGTTCCAGAACACAGTAGAGGCAGTATCAATCTACTGTTCATGGCGAATCCTTATGATCTCAACCATTGGATTTAGGTGACCAACGGCTATGATTGATGCTCTAGGTCTAGCTCGAAACTGATACACTATATAGTAGTATAGATAATTTCTTAACAATAAAATCCTGTAATTTTTTTGGAAACGAAAATATTGGTGATTGTGTACAAAAGCTTGGTAAGATTTAAGGACCAATGTAATAATACATCACTTATTATTTAAATATATATATATATATATATATATATATATATAACAAAATGCTCATCCCTTGTTTATTTTTTGATAACATTGCTGCGCCCACCCCAACATTATAAGTAGAATCAGCCCAGCAAAATCGTGTATTTCGAGAAAATGCAAATGGCCTGTAATTTTTTAGGAAAAGCATAATTGGGCCACATGGATGCTACATTATTTGTTCACCCAGCCCAGGTAATGGACTGTAATTCAAAAAAAAAAGATCAAATGGACTGTAAATTCTACCCTGCAAAAAAAGATCAGAATTCTGAAAGAAAGGGTTGAATACGTGCCACATTTTTGGAGGCTGAAATGTGGGCCAATAGGCCGAAGCCAATGCAAGTCGTTGTCAACTTAGTCAACAAATGATTCTGACATCGTTAGCCGTTGGATTTACATTCAATAACCGGCATCCATCTTCAATCTCTCGTCTTCTTCCTCCAGCACCATCGGGACCACCTGCTCCCGCCTCCTCCTGCTAGCAGCTCTGCTTAGCACGCTTCGCTGTGAAGCGCTACTCCACCGTTGGCCAGGCCATCCCTCCACCCCTCCACACCTCCTATTCTTCTCCACCGATCACGAACCACACTTTGCACTGTAACCAGTTAACCCTCGTACGCCTCTCCGTCTGTGACTCTACTCCCGCATCTTCCCATCTCCGGCTCGTTGCTGTCCGGGGCCTCGCTGTCGTCCACCACCTTGGATGCACTCGGCGCGGAGTGGTCAACGAACGACACCATCGGAAGTAGACTGTGCGTGGAGAGGCTGACAACTGGGTCCACGTCCGCACGCAAGGAAATGCCTCCTTATTACGTGCAAAGTAATGATTCATCCACCTGACAGTTGGGACCTACCGGAAGGGCCTCTGTATTTCACGAAAAAAACATTCCCACCGTTGACAGGTCGGACCCACCAGCTATACCTTCGCACGCAAGGAAGTGCCTCCTTATTACGCACAAAAAAAAATGAATACCCCCCTGCTAGTTGGGACCCACCTTGGTGGGAGGGTAACTTGTGGGCCTACTAAGTTGACGGGGACGGAGTGCTTTGTCAACTTAGTCAATATGAACGATTCTAGCTCCAGTGACCGTACGATGTCCATCCAACGGCCGTAGTGCTTCTTCAACCTCTGGTCTTGTTGCTCCAGCCGCCCAAAGCAGCGCCGGTCGTGCCGCATGCTCCTGCCTCCCGTGGCCGGCTGTGCTATCGCGGAGGCCTCACCGCCCCCTACTATTCCCACCGCTGGCCAGGCCCTGCGGCGACGGCAGCCTCACACCGCAGCCGAACCAGTGAACCCTCGTACTCCTCTCCGCGGGCTTCCACTGCCGCGTCTTGCCCGGCTCCGCGTCGTCCCCTTCCTAGGCCTCGCCGTCGTCCACCGCCCTAGTGCTCTTGGCGCGGCGTGGTAAACGTGGTCAAGGAACGGCTTCCATCAGACATGGACTGTACGTGGAGAGGCTGACAACTGGGTCCACGGCCGCAGCAAGGAAGTGCCTCCTTATTACGCTTAAAATAATTATTCCTCCACCTGACAGCGGGGACCCATCGGATGGGCCACCGTATTTCGCGAAAAAAACGTTTCCCCCTGACTAGTGGGACCCACCAGCTACATCTTCGCACGCACGGAAGTGCGTCCGGGCAAAAAAAAAATGACTCGCCCCCCTGACTGCTGGGACCCACCAGCTACATCTTCGCAGGCAAGGAAGTGCACAGCGCCGGGACCCACACGGTCGAAGCGTCGTAGCATTGCCATTCTGGTCGCGAATGTATGCGTACATACTAGTCGATGTAGTGGCGCGACGCAGTCGTAGTAGAGGCACGCACGTAGCATGTACACGCACGCATAGCCGCCGAGGTGCAAGAAAGTAAATACGGCCACGTACATACATACGGGCGGGGTCTCGAACGCCTACTCGCGCGTACGTACGGCTAGGGCTCGTGTACATGGCTTGGTCAGAACGGAGAAACAGCGTCGTCGTCGTGTTCATTGGGAGCCAACCGGCTGGGTCAGAACGGAATGCGTCGTCGTGTTCATCAGGAGGGATTGGACGGAACAACCGATGGAAACGAGGCCTGGCGTACCACAGAACGGAGGAGACGGCCTTGTAGTTGACCGGCCACGTTCGAAATGGGATCCTGTTCATTGGGAGGGGTCTGGCGTACCACAAAACGGAGGAAACGGACCTCCTACGGTCGAAACGGGGGTCCTGTTGATCGGGAGGGGTGTGGCGTACCGCAAAACGAAGGAAACAGACTTGTGTTTGAGCGCTACGGTCAAAACGGGGGTCCTGTTCATCGGGAGGGGTGTGGCGTACCACAAAACGGGACTCCACGGGATACTGTTCATATCCACCGTCGACCCCCTCCAGCCTCCACGGGCTATTGTTCATCCACCGTCGACCTCCTCCAGCCTACACCTGCGACTGTTCATCCACGGGCTCCTGTTCATCCAGCCTCCACCGCGCGCTACTCCACCGACTACTGTTCAACCAGCCCTCTCCACGGGCTCCTATTCAACCACCGCTCCACGGGCTACTGTTCATCCAGCCCTCCACCGTCTACTGTTCATCCAGCCCTCCATCGTCTACTCTTCATCCTGCCCTCCACGGGGTGGTCCTGTTCATCCTGCCCTCCACGGGGACCTGTTCATCCAGCCCCAACCGGCTCGATCGATCGGGGTCCTGTTCATCCACCCCCACCGGGAACTGTTCATCCAAACCCCCCAGCAACACTCATTGTTCATCCAGAGGCAACGCCATGGGGTCCTGTTCATCCACCCCAACCGAGAACTGTTCACCCACCCCCCGCAACGCTCACTTTTCATCTAGAGGCAACATCGATCGGCTTCAGTTAGCAGCAGTAGCGAAGGAATCGCTCGATCGGGTTCAGTTAACAGCCATCGCTCGATCGCTCAGGTTCAGTAACGCATAGCCTGTAGTGCAATTGCTCGGGTTCAGTTAGAGCCCAACGCCTCGCTCGGGTTCAATTAGAGCCCAACGCATCACACACACGCGCGTACGTACGAGAGAAACGCGCATCGCTCGGCCCCCGACCACCCACCGTAATCGGGGACTCCCTGATATTTTCCGCGCCCTCGCTTCTACCACAATTTTTTCCTTCATGGACGGCCCAAAGAATGTCATGCAGCTGCGTCTCCGGCCCGCCCAAGACGAAAAGCCCATTTTCTGTCATGATTTTTTGTCATAGAAGTAGGACCCCACTATATCTATGATGATACCGGGTTTTGTCACAATTATCGTCATAGAAGTGTCATAAGTATGACAGAAAAGATTTTCGTTCGGCCCAAAATGTCACGGATGTGTCTTTTTTTGTAGTGATCCCCAAGCTTAATTCCTGCTCATCCTTGTGTAGGTAAATGATAAATACATAATTTTTTATATGGAATGCTACCTAACATATTTATACATGTAATCTTCTTGATTGTAGCAAGAATATTCAGATCCATAAGATTCAAAACAAAAGTTTAATATTGACATAAAAATAATAATACTTCAAGCATACTAATAAAGCAATCATGTCTTCTCAAAATAACATGGCCAAAGAAAGTTATCCCTGCAAAATCATATAGTCTGGCTATGCTCCATCTTCATCACACAAAGTACTTAAATCATGCACAACCCCGATGACAAGCCAAACAATTGTTTCATACTTTTGATGTTCTCAAACTTTTTAAACTTTCACGCAATACATGAGCATGAGCCATGGACATAGCACTATAGGTGGAAGATAATATGGTGGTTGTGGAGAAGACAAAAAGAGTGAGATAGTCTCACATCAACTAGGCGTGTCAACGGGCTATGGAGATGCCCATCAATAGATATCAATGTGAGTGAGTAGGGATTGCCATGCAATGGATGCACTAGAGCTATAAGTTTATGAAAGCTCAAAAGGAAACTAAGTGGGTGTGCATGCAACTCGCTTGCTCACAAGACCTAGGGCAATTTGAGGAAGCCCATCATTGGAATATACAAGCGAAGTTTTATAATGAAAAATCCCCACTAGTATATGAAAGTGACAATTTGTATTGAGGGTGCACAGGAATTTCATCTAGTCACGTTCACCATGTTGGTTTTATTTAGTCACTTTCACCATGTTGGTTTGATTTATGTTCACTACTTTGATGATTTCATATGTGGCTGGATCGGTGCTTAGGTGTTGTTCTTACTTAACAAACCTCCTACTTATGATTAACCCCCTCGCAAGCATCCGCAACTACGAGAAAAGTATTAAGAATGAATTCTAATGATAGTATTGAACTTTTTGATCCAATCGATCCCTTATGGAATAGCGCATAAACTAGGGTTTAAGCTTGTGTCACTCTCACAACCCATCATCTAATAACTACTCCATAATGAATTCCCTTAAGCCCAAATATGGTGGAGTGTCATGTACCACTAAGGGAATCACAACATACATACTATCAGAATATTGAACACATATCAAGTTCACATGATTACTTGCAACAAGATTTCTCCCGTGACCTTAAGAATAAAAGTAACTACTCACAAATGATAATCATGCTCAAGATCAGAGGGGTATTAAATAGCATATTGGATATGAACATATAATCTTCCACCAAATCCATATAGTAAACAACTACAAGATGTAGTCAACACTACTAGCCACTTATAACCCACAAGTATAGGGGATCGCAACAGTTTTCAAGGGTAAAGTATTTAACCCAAATTTATAGATTCGACACAAGGGGAGCCAAAGAATATTTGAAGGTATTAGCAGCTGAGTTGTCAATTCAACCACACCTGGAGATTAATTATCTGCAGCGAAGTGATCAGTAGCAAAGTAATATGATAGTTTTGATAGTACTAACAGCAGCAACGGTAATAGTAAGAGTGATAGCAGTAATTTGTAGCAAGTGTAACAATGATGATAGCAATAGTAACACAACAAGATCAATAAGGATAAATTCGTAGGCATTGGATCGGTGACTTGTTGGATGATATTCATCATGTGAAAGTTATAACCTAGGGCGATACGACAGTAGCTCCAATTCATCGATATACTGTAGGCATGTATTTCGTAAATAGTCATACGTGCTTTATTAAAAGAACTTGCATGACATCTTTTGTCCTACCCTCCCGTGGCAGCAGGGTCCATATTGGAAACTAAGGGATATTAAGGCCTCCTTTTAATAGAGAGAACCGGAACAAAGCAATAACACATAGTGAATACATGAACTCCTCAAACTACGGTCATCACCGGGAGTGGGCCCGGTTGTTGTCACTCCGGGGTTGCCGGATCATAACATGTAGTAGGTCACTATAACTTGCAAGATCGGATCTAAAACATGGATATAATGATGAATTCATAAACGGTTCAGATCTGAGGTCATGGCACCCGGGCCCAAAGTGACAAGCATTAAGCATAGCAAAGTCATAGCAACATCAATCTAAGAACATAGTGGATACTAGGGATCAGGCCCTAACAAAACTAACTCGATTACATGATGAATCTCATCCAACTCCTCACCGACCAGTGAGCCTACGAAGGAATTACTCACTTCCGGTCGGGAGCGTCATGGAATTTGCGATGGAGATGTGTTGGTGATGACGAAGAACGAAGATCCCCCTCTGTGTAGCCCCAAACGAACTCCGGATTTTCCCTCCCGAGGAAGAACAGGGCTTGGCGGTGGCTCTGTATCATGGATCGTGATAATTATTTCTCCCTGATTTTTTTCTGTAAATATGTGAATTTATAGTGTTAGGGGGGTCGTCAGCGGGGCCACTAGGTGGGTACAACCCACTTGGGCACGCCAGGAGAGGGGGGGCGCCCTGGTTGGTTGTGCCCAACCAGGGGCCCCTCTCTGGTGGGTCTTGGCTCCAAAAATCCTTATTTATTCCATAAAAAATCCTCCCAAAGTTTCGTTCCATTCCAAGAACTTTTATTTCTGAACAAAAACAACACCATGGTAGTTCTGCTGAAAACAGCCTCAGTCCGGGATTAGTTTCATCCAAATCATGAAAATTAGAGTCCAAAACAAGAGGAAAAGCGTGAGAAAAAGTAGATACATTGGAGACGTATCAACTCCCCCAAGCTTAAACCTTTGCTTGCCCTCGAGCAATTCAGTTGATAAACTGAAAGTGAGAAATAAAAACTTTTACGAACTCTTTTGCTCTTGTTTGCATAAATAAGCTTAAACAACACCCAGGTTTTCAGCCAACATTATAACTAACCATGTCGACAATAAATCTTAAAGATTATAATAACTCATATCAATGACATAATTAGCTAGCGAGCAATAATAAGATATCTCAAAGAGCAACATGTTGTCAAAACAACCATGATATAATATGACAATAATGCTATCTCGCTAGCCCTTTCTGAGACCGCAAAACATAAATGCAGAGCACCTTCGAAGTTCAAGCAGCGACTAAACATTGTAATTCATGGTAGAAAAGATCCAGTCATGATGCACCCAACATTAGCTATACACAATGCATAAATCATGACAGCTGTGCTCTACTCAGTTTCTGGCGCTTGTTTTGAGAAGGTGATGACACAACATAAAAGTAAATAGAAAGTCCCTTCACAGAGGGAAGCAGTGATTTGCAGAGGTGCTAGAGCTCAATTTTTAAAACAGAGATAAATGATATTTTGAGACATGAACCCTTCTTATTCACTTCACGACCATCAGTTATCAACATCTTCCATGCTAAGCATGCTAGTGGTGGTCCCCAAGCGGAAAGTAAAAGTTTTTACTCCATTGGGATTTTTTTGTTTGATTGTTCAGGAGATGAACTATTTTTTATATTTGCAATTTGGGACTGGGCACCCCTAGTACCGCCCATTTCCTCGTGCGATGGCAAGTGAATAAACACTCGACCTGAGGATAACATGCTTAGCACGGAAGATATTAACCACCTCTTGTCGTTCATGAACGATCCAGGCACACAAAACGGATAATTTTTAGAAGTTTTTAGAGGTGGCACATGCAAATTTAGTTAGGACGGCAGGGTAATACCGCATATAGGTAGGTATGGTGGACTCATCTGGAATAACTTTGGGTTCAAGATTTTGATGTACAAGCAGAATTCCCACTTAGTACAGGCGAAGGCTAGGAATTTAAGATTGGGAAGCGGCCAGCTAGAGAGCAACAATGATCATGACCAGGCATTATGCAGAAGTAACATTGGACACTAGCATGAGTAGGATATGAACACCATGAACATAAACATTATAGAGGCTATGTTGGTTTTGATTCAACTACATGCATGAACATGTACCAAGTCAAGCCACTGGAACATTCAGAGGAGGATACCATATCATCATACTACATCACAATCATGTTAACGTAATGTTGATATCCACAATAAATCATTATTAACTCCCAGCTACTTATGCATGGCATGAGAAACTATAATCTCTAATTGTCATTGCAAACATGTTTAATCATAATGGGCTGAATCATGGGCACTAGGTTAAACATATTTACACAACAAGAACAAGTCGAGTTCATACCAGTTTCTCTTTGCCACGGCTAGCTCATCGAATATCGTCCTTATTGCCTTTCACTTGCACGACCGAATGATATGAAAATAATAACAGTGCAAGAGTGCCGTGGACTAAGCTGGAATTTGCAAACATTTTATTCAACAGGAGAAGACAAGGTAAAATGGGCTCTTTATTAGTTCAACAGTTATTCATATGAGAGCCACTCAACATTTTCATCGTGGTCTTCTCCTCGGTAAGACTCGAATAGAAAAGAAAAGAAATTCAGAGAAACACATTGAAATATTTTTGGAGTTTTTGGTTTTCTTCAACAAACAAGTAAAAAGCAAAAATGAGAAAAACTATTTACACCGGAAAGCTCCCAACAAGAAAAAGATGAAAAAGGAAATCTTTTTGGATTTTCTATTTAATACTACTACTAAGCATGCATAGGAAGTAAATTACTACATCTATTTTTTTCTTAAGTTTTTCAAACACACAAGAAGAAAACAAGAAAATAAATCTAAGCATAGATGATACAATGAAAAAGTGTGAGCACCGACAGACAGAATAATATGTAGACATGAATATAATGTCGGTGAGAAACACGTACTCCCCCAAACTTAGGCTTTTCGACTAAGTTGGTAGCTTGGGGGTAGTAGGGATCCTGAGGAGCGGGCATCCACTCATCCCACTGCGGAGGTGCCTGTGCAGCCTCGGCAGCAGCCTGAGCGTTCCAGTACGCGAGGATGTCTGCCGGCATAATCTGGTATCCGCCCTAGCAACAGAATCAAACAGAGCAGGTGTAGGCAAGGGGATAACATCATGAGTGTCAACGTTATAAACCAAGTTATAAGGAATGGCAAGATCAGAACGGTCGTGTGCAAGAAAGTGATGGTGATGCATGGCTGCACGGTCTAGGTAAACTGTGGTGAGAGGGACATCATGAGGGCGTATCGCAACCTCGAAGTGATCTGCCAAACGAGTGGCAAAAATCCCACCATATATTTTTCCCTGGGATTTATTAAGATGGAGGCGACGAGCCACAATAGCTCCTATGCTATAAGTGTTGTCGCCCTCTATTGCGCGGCGTAAAATAGCAAGGTCTGTGGAACTAAGTGCACCCACCTTCTCCCTAGCAAGCAAGCATTTGGTAATAAAAAGTGCAAAGTAACGAACAACAGGAAAATGTAAGCCACCGGCAGTGATGGCTGACACTCTCCTCTCATCACCCACTGTCAAAGTGTGACAGAAATCCTCAAACTCAACCGGCCTAGGCTCAGCCAAGCTCCCATCAGACAAGATCATGCATATGTCACAAAATTCAGTAAGTGGTATCTGGTGGTTTTCAGCATATAAATCAAAGCTCACTTCAGGAGGATTATTTCGAGGCAAGAATATAAAGCTTTGAACAAAGACATTTGTGAGGATTTGGTATTGATCACACTCATCTGCGATGAAGTCGGTGAGACCGGCTGTCGGTGTACTAGAGTAGGGGTACCCTAGTATCCCGAACTCGTGCACGGGCAGTTGCAGCACCCCGCGGCAAGGCTTGCCTGGTCACCGCCAAGATCCTCCGTCGCTCCTTTGGAGCCATTCAAGAACAAAGTATTTAACCAAGAAGACAAGGCCCCGACAAGAGGAGCTTGCCGGGAAGGCCACTCAAGGCACGCAGAAGACAAGACCCCGGCAAGAGGAGCTTGCCGGGAAGGCTCGGAGAGCGACAAGCCTCCGGACGCGACAAGGATTCAGCCGCGGCAAGGCACTTGCCGCGCAGTAACCTCTCTTCATCTCCGCTCCAGCTCATCCACCAACGATGTCGCCATGGGACCATTCCATGCACGCAGCGTGTCAAGAGGTCAGGCAACCAGCGGGAGCAGCGATAAGCGACGCCGACAAGCTTACCATCGTGGCAAGCGGTGGCGCTCCGACGGTCCCTCACAGATGTTTAGGCGGCTGTGGACGGGCATTTAATGCTTTTGTCCCTTGCCGTCGTGGTTAGGTAGAGTACACTGTACCTTTGTTCAAGTAGGTGTACCAACTACTGTTTTCCATTTGTACACTCATCTACGTTGCCACCGCCGGAGACCCTTGAGCATATAAAAGGAGGCCCATGCGCAACGTAGAGGAGGTTCGCCCGTTCGATTCCAACGTAACGAGAGAACACCCACGCTTAGGTCTTGTAGCTCTCATCGCTCCCTAAGCGAAAACACAATACAATCGCATAAGCAGCAAGAGGAGTATTATCTCTCCGGAGAGCTCCGAAGCTGGGTAAACTACTCGTGTGCTTCGCCTCGATCCGCTCTTCGTGCGATCTCCGCCCCCCTCCGAACCGAAAGGGGCCTGGTCTGCCGGCTCCATAGGTGTTCGTGGGTCCGATCAGCCTCCCCGACACCGGCATTAGCAATGAATTGCATGAACTCCTCATGAATTCCAGCTTCTTGCAGGAACGGGACATGCGGCCATTCGCACGGCCGTACCTCCGCCAACCTCCGAAGGTGGAGATCATTGTCAGAAGACTCCCCAATAACACCCTTGGTGTTCTTCCTAGAACCAAATTTCCTAAAGATATTCATGTCCGCGTACAAATTTTCCTATGAACAAAAATCTGAATTTTTAGTTCACACAAATTTTCCAACAAAACTTCACAAAACTAATAACAACTACTCATAGGGATACATAGAGGCCATAGCAAGCATTCAAACTACTTAGAACACTAAGAATTGAACATGCAAGCACATCTACAGCAGCACCAAGAGTAGCTATTTATTCAAAGCATAAACCACTAGAACAAAAACTAATTGGACAAATGAAGGAGTCACATACCAAGCAACAAATTACCGAAACGGTTTCGGAAATGGAGCTTTGAGCAAAGAGATCGAAAATGGCAGCAAAATGAGTAAGAACACGGGAGAGAGAGAGAGAGCAGGAGTGATTTTTTTCTGGAGGTAGGTGACAATGTGGGCTAAAGAGATAAGTGAGGGGCCCCACATGGGGACCACAACCCCCAGGGCGTGCCAGGGGTGCTGGCACGCCCAGGTGGGTTGTGCCCATCTGATGCACCTCCCTCTGGTTATTTTTGCACCAAAAATTCTTAATATTCAGGAAAAAATCATATAAAATTTTCAGGGCATTCTGTGAACTTTTATTTTTGGGTCATTTTTTATTGCACGGGAAATTCAGAAAACAGACAAAACATGGCATTTATTTTATTTAACTAATAAAAACAAAGAATAAAAAGTAGGGACAGAAAGTAGTGCTTACTAAATTCATCAACTTCATACCGCTAAAAAATGATTCATTAATAAGGTTGATCAAGTCTTATTAACAACCACTTTTGGTTGGCATGAAACCAAAGAACTTTAGTAGATCACTAAGTTACCTCAATGGGGATATGCATTTCCCCAACAATAAGCATTTCATATTTCTTTTTGACAGCAGGTAGAGGTATTTGAAAACTTCCAATAGTGATTGTCGGAGATTTTTCAATAAGATTAATACCATTCACTTGGAATTGTTTCTTCGAAAATTGCACCATATGATCATTGCCATTAATATGAAAAGTGACCTTCTTTTATTGCAATCAATAACATCCCCTGCAGTATTCAAGAAGGGTCTACCAAGGATAATCGATATGTTGTCGTCGTTGGGCATCTCAAGTATAACAAAGTCAGTGAAAATAGTAACATTAGCAACAACAACGAGCACATCCTCGCAGATACCGATAGGTATGGCAGTTGATTTGTCAGCCATTTGCAAAGATATTTCAATAGGTGTGAGTTTATTCAAGTCAAGTCTTTTATATAAAGAGAAAGGAATAACACTAACACCAGCTCCTAAGTCACACAAAGCAGTTTTCACATAATTCTTTCTGATGGAGCAAGGTATAGTTTGTATTCCCGGATCTCCAAGTTTTTTTCGGTACTCCATCTTTGAAAGTATAATTAGCAAGCATAGTGGAGATTTCAGCTTCCGTTATTTTTCTCTTATTTGTGATGGTGTCTTTCATATACTTTGCATACGGAGGCATTTTCAAGATATCAGTCAAGCGAGTACGCGAAAAGACTGGCCTCAGCATTTCAGCAAAGCGTTCAAATTCTTCTTCATCATTATTTTTAGTTGACTTGGGTGGAAAAGGCATAGGTTTTTGAACCCACAGTTCTCTTCTTTACCGTGTTTTCTAGCAATGAAGTCTCTTTTATCATATCTTTTATTTTCAGGTTGTGGGTTATCAAGATCAACAGATGGTTCTATCTCAACATCATTATCTAGTTCTTTTTCATTTGTTTGAGTGTCTTCATGAACATCATCATTATCTTTTTCATTATCACTAGGTAAATGTTCATTACGAGATTGAGTTTCAGCATATGAGATAGAAGTTTCATTTTCATTATCAGGAGGTTTTTCTATTTCAGGTTCACTAGAACTATGCAAAGTCCTATCATTTTTCTTTTTGTTTTTCTTTTAGAAGGACTAGGTGCACTAGTGTTGTTTCTTTGTGAGGATTAGGTCACCCGGTGGGTACAAGAACCAGGGCGCGCCTGGCAAGCCAAGCGCGCCCAGGTGGGTTGTGCCCACCTTGATACCTTCTGGAATCCGTTTTTCTCCCGTTTTCTTTTTTCTAAATAACAAGTTACTCAAGTGAGCAATCATATCAGAATTATATTTCAATTATTTCATAGCATTTGCATTGAAGTGATCTTGTTTTCTAATATAGTTTTCAAACTCATAAAGGCATTGACTAGGATGCATATTGTGAGGATTATCATTTTCGTTGAACTTCATAAGAGAATTTACCTCTACCACCTTAGGCATTGGTGGTGTATTGAGCCCATGTATTTCTTCAATAGGAGGTAAATTTTCAACATCCTCAGCTTTAATACCTTTTTCCTTCATATATTTCTTTGCCTCTTGGATATCTTCAGGACTGAGATATAATATACCCCTCTTCTTCGGAGTGGGTTTAGGTGGTGGTTCAGGAATAGTGCAATCATCATAATTTTTCAATAAATTATTCAATAATTCTTTAGCTTGAGCAATAGTTTGTTCCCTGAAAACACAACCAGCACAACTATATAGGAAGTCCCTAGAAGCATCGGTTAGTCCATTACAGAAGATATCAAGTATTTCATTTTTCTTAAGAGGATGATCAGGCAAAGCATTAAGTAACCGGAGCAGCCTCCCCCAAGCTTGTGGGAGATTCTCTTCTTTAATTTGCACAACGTTAAATATTTCCTATAAGGCAGCTTGTTTCATATGAGCAGGAGAATATTTTTCAGAGAAGTAATAAATCATATCCTGGGGACTACGCACACAACCAGGAGTAAGAGTATTGTACCAAAGCTTTAGCATCACCCTTTAATCAGAAAGGAAATAATTTGAGAATAAAGAAATAGCGAGTTTTCTCATCATGAGTAAAAAGGGTGGCTATATCATTCAACTTAGTAAGATGTGCCACAATAGTTTCAGTTTCATAACCATGAAAAGGATCAGATTCAACCAAAGTAATTAACTCTGGGTCGACAGAGAATTCATAATCCTTATTAGCAATACAGATAGGTGAAGTAGCAAACTTAGGATCACATTTCATTCTAGCATTCAGAGATTTTTCTTTATACTTGCATAATAATTTCTCTAGATCATCTCTATCATTGCAAGCAAGAATATCTCTAGTTGCTTCTTCACTCATAACATAATCTTCCGGTACCTTAGGCATTTCATATCTAGGAAGGCTAGTTCTAGCAAGTGTTTGAGGAGTTTCAGTTTCAAGATCATCATCAGATTCAACAACATCATGTTGTATAACTCTAGCAATTTTTTTATCAAGAAAATCACCAAGTGCACATCATCATTATCAAGCAAGGTACTAGCATCATCATAAGCATCATTCATAGTAGAAGTAGCATCATCGATAACCTGCGACATATTAGAATTCATAGCATGTGGTGGTGTTGCAAGTTTACTCATAACAGAAGGTGAATCTAAAACAGAACTGGATGGCAGTTTCTTACCTCCCCTCGTACTTGAGGGAAATATCTTCGGTTTAGGATCCTTCAGGTTCGTCATAGTGATAATATGATAAAAATCCCAAGTGACTCAACAAATATATCTATGCTCCCCGACAACGACGCTAGAAAAAGGTCCTGATAACCCACAAGTATAGGGGATCGCAACAGTTTTCGAGTGTAAAGTATTTAACCCAAATTTATAGATTCGACACAAGGGGAGCCAAAGAATATTTGAAGGTATTAGCAGATGGGTTGTCATTTCAACCACACCTGGAGATTAATTATTTGCAGCAAAGTGATCAGTAGCAAAGTAATATGATAGTTTTGATAGTAGTGACAATGAAAGAACGGTAAAGAATGATGATAGCGATAATTTGTAGCAAGTGTAATGATGATGATAGCAATAGTAACGCAGCAAGATCAATAAGGATAAATTCGTAGGCATTGGATCGGTGACTTGTTGGATGATATTCATCATGTGACAATTACAACCTAGGGCGATACGACACTAGCTCCAGTTCATCGATATAATGTAGGCATGTATTCCGTAAATAGTCATACGTGCTTTATTAAAAGAACTTTCATGACATCTTTTGTCCTACCCTCCCATGGCAGCGGGGTCCATATTGGAAACTAAGGGATATTAAGGCCTCCTTTTAATAGAGAACCGGAACAAAGCACTAACACATAGTGAATACATGAACTCCTCAAACTACGGTCATCACCGGGAGTGGGCCCGATTGTTGTCACTCCGGGGTTGCCGGATCATAACATGTAGTAGGTGACTATAACTTGCAAGATCGGATCTAAAACATGGATATAATGATGAATTCATAAACGTTTGAGATCTGAGTTCATGGCACCCGGGCCCAAAGTGACAAGCCTTAAGCATAGCAAAGTCATAGCAACATCAATCTAAGAACATAGTGGATACTAGGGATCGGGCCCTAACAAAACTAACTCATGATGAATCTCATCCAACTCCTCACCGACTAGCGAGCCTACGAAGGAATTACTCACTCCTAGTGGGGAGCATCATGGAATTGGCGATGGAGATGGGTTGGTGATGACGAAGAATGAAGACCCCCCCCCCTCTCCAGAGCCCCAAACAGACTCCAGATCTGCCCTCCCGAGGAAGAACAGGGCTTGGCGGCGGCTTCGTCTCGTGGATTGCGATAATTATTTCTCGTTGATTTTTTTTCTGGAAATATGTGAATTTATAGTGTTAGGGGGTCGTCAGCGGGGCCACCAGGTGGGTACAACCCACTTGGGCGCGCCAGGAGAGGGGGCGCCATGATGGGTTGTGCCCAACCAGGGGCCCTGAGGGAGTCCTGGATTAGGGGGTGTCCGGATAGCCGGACTATGACCTTTGGCCGGACTCCTGGACTATGAAGATACAAGATTGAAGACTTCTTCCCGTGTCCGGATGGGACTTTCCTTAGCGTGGAAGGCAAGCTTGGCGATACGGATATGTAGATCTCCTACCATTGTAACCGACTCTGTGTAACCCTAACCCTATTCGGTGTCTATATAAACCGGAGGGTTTTAGTCCGTAGGACGAACAACAATCATACCATAGGCTAGCTTCTAGGGTTTAGCCTCTCTGATGTCGTGGTAGGTCTACTCTTGTACTACCCATATCATCAATATTAATCAAGCAGGAGTAGGGTTTTACCTCCATCGAGAGGGCCCGAACTTGGGTAAAAACATCGTGTCCCTTGTCTCCTGTTACCATCCGCCTAGACGCATGGTTCGGGACCCCCTACCGAGATCCGCCGGTTTTGACACCGACATTGGTGCTTTCATTGAGAGTTCCTCTGTGTAAATGCGCCGCCCGGGAAGGATGCTTCATCCCGTCTTTAAAGACAACCTTTGTTGCTAAAGAAGCTTTGGCTGTCGGCCAAACTCTCCGGCTAAGCGGTTTTCTTATGACCGCTGTTCGGCCGCGCTACCGACGATGACTTCTCGGGTCATCGAAAGCAATCTTCACGTTAACTCGGAACTCGCCGAGCAGTTAGATCCGATGGAGCTCTCTTCCTTAAACGAGCTCTTGGATCGCATCGCCGCCCTGGGAGTCACTACAGACTATGATCAGATTGGGCCTAAACCCGATCTGAGAGAGATTAACTCTCCCCAGGTTACCCACCACGTTGCTGTGGTGCAGGAACAATACGGCGACCCTTCTTCTACCTTAATGACTAGCTACGTCCGGATACCCAATCCCTCCATGCCGGATTCCCGCGGAGGAGAGGACATCACTCAAGCCCTGAACCTAAAGTCAGGCAGCGGGCTAGATTCATTGGACAACATCCAAGAATCCAAGCTTCCAAGTTCGGAAGCTCCTTGGCCCTTAAGTCTCAGATTGGGCGCGGTTCCGGATTTAATTCCACCCGCCCACCCAAACATAAGCGACCTATCTCAAATTTGGCAAGAGCCTGCAGAAACAGTACACCATTACTGGGCCAGATTCCTCCTGGTTATGGACAGGATAAAGGACTACCGCGAGGAGGACGCAATCTCATTATGCTGCAACAATTGCACGGACAACGGGATCCTAAACGCTATAAGTCGCCGTGACATCACACGCTTTACTGACTTGGCGTCCATAGTACGAAAATCTTGTGCGATGGAAAGTGCCCGAAAACGAAGCAAGATTTTGGGACAATCCGCCTTGAATACAACCCCAGTCCGAAATAAAAGGGTGCATCATCGCCTGTAACCTGGGTTAAATACCAAATATAAAAAAACCCTCTATAGGGCATTGAACCGTACTTGAGGGATGGCTCAATGGACCCTGTAAAATTCATAGTACAGAGGGCGCCACTCCAACTCATAGCCTTAGAGCATGTTGGATACTATGGCAGGTGGCCAAAAGTGGCGAAGAGCTTCTAGCTCTAGAGCACCAACCCAGGGATACCAGTACGGTATTAACAGTTTTCGAGACTTTCGCATCAAATAATATGCGGAAACGAACACTCCGTAGCCTCGTCGAAGTCTACCAAGTAGCAACAATAAACCCATGGAGTGACACAGCTATTACCTTTAATGCCAGTGACGAACCTAAATTCCGAACAGCCCGAGCACCAGCCGCATTGGTCCTCAGTCCGATCTTTGGGCGGCTTTACGCCTTACCAAGGTACTCATGGGCCGGTGGCAGCGGATTGAACCTCATTTACGAGGAAACCCTCTGAAAAATGGAGATAGATCGGAGCCGCATTGAGCGAAGCAGCACAACCTTTAGAGGAATAATCCCCGGGGAGCACGCTGTCTGAGAAAAATCACACTGGATGTGGTGTTCGGCACGTCGGATAATTACAGGTCCGAGGAGGTCACATTCCAAGTGGCCCCGTTCAGCAGTGGATACCACACTCTATTAGGGCGAGAGGCATTCACAATTTTCCAAGCTATACCCCATTATGGGTACATGAAGCTCAAAATGCCCGGGCCCAACGGAATCATTACTCTTGCTAGTGACCCGGACATAGCACTCCGCGCCAAAAATAAGACAGCCGCACTGGCCCTTGAGGTACTATCCGAAGCCCTAGCGGCCGAGGAACTCACTGCGCTGTGCTCCATGGTGAATAGGGACGATGTGATACTCGATAAGAGATCCAAATCCACTTCCTTCAAATGAGCGGACGAAATAGTCAAATTCCAAGTCCATCCAACGGACCCTACAAAAATGGCCTCCATCGGGGCACAATTAAATCCTGATGTAGACGCCGCACTAAGAGAATTCCTACGCGAAAATTGGGACATTTTTGCCTGGCACCCTTCAGACATGCCAGGAATCCCACGCCGGCTGGCCGAGCACAGCCTAAACATCCTAAATGGATTCAAGCCAGTCAAACAGGCTCTTCGGCGTTTCTCCGAACCCAAGAGACAGGCCATGGGAGAGGAGCTAGCCAAACTATTGGAGGCCGGATTCATTAGAGATATAAAACATCCGGACTGGCTAGCAAACCTGGTGATGGTACCAAAGAAGGACAAATCCTGGCGCGTGTGCGTCGATTTCAAGGACCTCAACAAGGCTTGCCCAAAGGATCCCTTCCCCCTCCCCCGCATTGATCAAATCATCGATGCTACCGCAGGACACGATTCATTGTGTTTCTTCGACGCATACTCCGGCTACCACCAAATTAAGATGGCAGAGCCTGACCAAGCCGCAGCGGCATTCATCACTCCATACGGCCCATTCTGCTTCAACACAATGCCCTTCGGGCTCAAAAACGCCGGTGCAACATATATCAAGATGATTCGGACATGTCCGGCAAACCAGATCGGCAAAACAGTGGAGGCATACGTGAGCGATGTGGTCGTCAAAAGCAAGCACGTCGAAACTCTAGTAGACGACTTGAGGCTCACATTCGATAATCTCCGAACATATGACATTAAGCTCAACCCGGAAAAATGCGTTTTTGGCGTACCAGCTGGAAAGCTCTTGGGCTTCATTGTATCTGGTAGAGGAATTGAAGCAAATCCAGCCAAGATCCGAGCTCTGTCACAATTGGATATCCCAAAAGACCTCAAACAAATACAAAAATTGACTGGATGCGTGGCGGCTCTAAGCCGCTTCATCTCCCGTTTGGGAGAAAAGGCATTACCCTTTATCACCTCCTCCGGCGCACGAACACTTCGAGTGGATGATGCCGCCACGGCCGGACTCGAAGAAATAAAAGCCATATTGGCAACAAACCCGGTCCTGGCCGCGCCCAACATGGGCGAACCAATGCTATTATACATCGCGGCAATTCATCAAGTTGTAAGCGCGGTGCTCGTCGTCGAACGAGAAACGGACGGACACAAGTTCCCCCTTCAAAAACCAGTTTACTACGTGTCGAGGCGGCTGATCGTACCCACGGACACCTATGGGGCCCGGCGGAGCGGGTCCCTTTGTGGTTCGGAGGGGGGCGGAGGTCGCACGAAGAGCGGATCGAGGCGATGCACACGGGCGGTTTACCCAGCTTCGGAGCTCTCCGGAGAGATAAAACTCCTACTGCTGCTGTTTGATCTATTGTGTTCTTGCTAGGGAGCAATGCCCGCTCCAAAACCTAAGCGTGAGTGTATCTAGTCTATGGCGGTCGAATGAACTGAACCTTGGCCAATCATGAACCTCCTCTACGTTGCACTCGGGCCTCCTTTTATATGCTAAAGGGGTCTCCGATAGGTGGCAACATAGGCGGGGGTACAAACGTAAAAACAGGGGTTGGTACACCTACCTGAATAGTGTACAGTGCAAAAATACCTAACTCTGACGGCAAGGGACAAAATCAATAACTGCACTGTCGATGTCGCCCTAAACAGTGTAACAGACTGTCAGGTGCGCCTCCGCTCGCCATGATGGCGAGCCTGTCTGCGCCGCGTGTCGCTGCTCTCCGCTGGCTGCACAGCCGCCCGACACGCGCCCATGGAACGGTCCCATGGCGACACGTCGCTGGGTGAGCTGGAGCGGAGGCGGAGAGGAGTTGCATGCCGCGGCAAGCGCCTTGCCGCGGCGAATCATTGTCGCGCCCGGAGGCTTGTCGCGCCGGGCCTTCCCGCAAGCTCCTCTTGCCGGGCCTTGTCTGCCTAGAGGCCTTCCCGACAAGCTCCTCTTGTCGGGTCTTGCCTTCGAGAATGGCTGCGGAGGGTCTTGGCGGACGCCTTGGCAAGGCTTGCCGCGGGACGCTTCTGTTGCTACGTGCACAAGTTCGGGTACTAAGGTACCCCTACTTTAGTACACCGGCAGGAGCCCCGGTCTGGGCCATACACGGTGCCGAAGCGCTGTTGGGCGAGGCCCAAAACAGGCACGGCACGCGTGCGGCTGGGTCCAAACTAAACTTACTCCGTGTCCGTCGTCCCCGTAAACGGCACGCGTCGATTGCGGCATCGTGGGGAAGTGGGCGGCGTCTTGGGGCCGCTCCACCCGTCGCCTCCGCTCGCATCCCCGCCACGTGGTTCCCATGCTCTTGGGGTCACGGACGGTGGAAAGTGGGAAACCGGGCCGTCCACGAGCAGAGGCAGCAGGTCGGCCCGATTCCCTGCTCTTCCTACGCCTTTGATTAAATCGGCGGGCGGTTGAGCCCCCACCTTGCTTCCTTAAAAAGGGCGGAAGGGGAGCCTTGAAGGCCGCACTCTCCCATCTCCTCCTTTCTTGGTTTACGCTCCCCTTTCTCTCATTCGCCATGGAGAAAAAGAGCCTTGGTTCTTCATCGGTGGTGGCGAGGTTGCCGCTAGACAGCGCACCTCCCAACCCTCGCCCGGGCGGGCAGAGCCAGCCCCAAGAGGAAGAGGGAGGCGAGGTCGAGGGCGAGGTCGAGGACGAGGTCGAGGAAGAGGCGGACGGGCGGCGCCGTCTCCGCCTCCGCCCGGTTTCCCTCCCTGCGGCCGGTCCATACCGGGACGACCCTTGGGAGTTCTTCGTCGAGCTGCGCCGGGCGCCTCGTCGTCGCCTCCGGCTTCCAGCTCCGTTCTTGGCCGCGATGGAATCGGATCCGCCCGAGACACTGAGATTGCACATGAGGGGCTGTGGGATCAGCGGTATGCGAGTCCGCGTTGTATTCCCATCCCCTAATGTGATGTATCTCGATCGTGGGTGGAAGACGTTCACCCGCATCAACAGCCTGAGGGCGGGGTTTACCCTCCATTTTAAGTTAATGGAGGGTGATCTCCTCTCCGTCAAGGTCTTCGGGGATCTTGGCACTCGGGCGAAGTGCTGCGTGGACAGCTCCTCCGACAGCGAAGATTCCCCCTCGAGCGAGAGTGACGAGGAGGGGAGCGACATCGACGACGAGGTTGGCGGGCCCGATTAGTTGTCGAGCGCCGGCTCGCATGTCACCGGCGACCCCATCATCCGTGTCGCCGGCTCCCTGAACTCCCCCGGGTCGTCTCCTTGGGCGGCTGGCGTAGGGAGGCTGCAGAAGGGAAAGAGGGATGGCGACAAGGCCGTCAAGTCGAATCTGAGGCGTAGTGCCCTCGACAGCGTCTTGACGCCCTGCCACCCGTCTTGAACCCCGCTTCCGGTGCCGCCATCTCCGTCAAGCCCTCGGGGAGCTCCTGGGATGTTCTCTTGGTGTCTTCTGGCACCCGTAGCTCGTCTAGGCGTTTCTTTTGCCCTTCCCGCCTCCTTGACCTACCTCCTAGAAAGAGGGACAGGAAAAGGATTACGGGCATCTTATCTTTTTAATTTGTAAGCCGTTGGGCCTTATCAGCATTTAAGGCTTGTAATCCTCTCTTTCATGTTTTTCATTCCCCACGGATTGTATCCGAGTAGAATGTTTTTAATGAAAAAGGGATGTTTGAAAAAGGACGAAGGGCTTATCTGATATCTCAGCCCCCGGCAACTCTGGCTTGCCGCGGCCCCCGGCAACCCTGGCTTGCCGCAGCTCCCGGCAACTCTGGCTTGCCGCAGCCCCCGGCAACTCTGGCTTGCCGCAGCCCCCGGCAACTCTGGCTTGCCGGGGCTTGGGTGCCGGCGCGCCCTTCTTCTCCTCTTCGCTATTATTTCAGTTCTGAGGACGATTTAGCCAGTGCCGCAATAAGTTATCCTCGTAACATAACTTTATTCTGGGCAACATCTGCTACATTACTTCCTTTACTCGACCCCTGGCTTTGTATGTTATTACCCTACGCTTTTCAGGGAAACTTGCCGGTGCAGGCACCCTTGCCGCGAGCGCCGAATGCGGGACTTCGGCAGCCTGCCGGCGGGGTCGCTACCGACAAGCAACCTTGTCGCGGACTAGTCGCAGCTCATTTAAGTTGTTGAGCGGACTCGAAACAAAGTAAGGGCGCGACCAGTCACGATTTGGTTCCTCCGCGCACGGGTGTCTCATACAAAGCGCGGTCGTTCAAGGAAGATAACTTTACAAATTTATTACTGATCTGAATCGATCGATGCAATGTTATTTCCTCTACTTGATTTCTTCCTTTATGCGTTATTGCCCTCGCTTTTCGGAAACTTGCGGTGCGAGCACCCTTGCCACCGCCGAAAAGTCTGGAACTTCAGACTTCTTTGGCGAAGGGTCGCTACCGACAAAGCAACCTTGTCGCAGCCGCAGCTTCGCTTAAGTTGTTGAGCGGACTCGAAACAAAGTAAGGGCGCGACCGATCACGATTCGGTTCCTCTGCGCATGTGTTTTCCATACAAAGTACAATCGTTCGAGGAAGATAACGAAAATTTTAAAAATTGATTGCTCAAACTTTGGCAACTTAGCTTTTACATTTCTTGCTTCCCGATGAGGCGACACTTCCTCGAGCGGTGCCTGGTCCATAGTATTATCTCCTCCTCCCCCCTGGTTAACTTGTGCGCGAGGGAGCCTCCCTTTCTTTGCGATAAGAGAAAGAAGAGGAAATAACGTTATAGAGCCCAGTGGCTCGATTACGCTTACGGGTGTGGTTGCTGCACAAAGTGTTAGCCAAAACATGCAATAAGTTGATGAAAGCATGAACTTGATGGGTTGTGCGCAACACATGGGCTTTAATGATGCACGGGGTCTGCGCCCGGCTTTGTACGAAGGATTACATGCAACAGCGGCAAGACTTGTACAAAAGGTGGTTGCCGAAACGGGTTCCGACAACCGCGCCTTATGGGTAAAACTTTCGAAGATATTCAATGTTCCAGGAGTTGCTCACCGGAATGCCATCTTCGGTCTCAAGGCGGACAGCGCCAGGCCTAGTGACTCGTTTCACCCGATAAGGGTTTTCCCACTTTGGCGTCAACTTGTTTGAATTCTTGGCGGACTGAGTGCGCTGAAGAACAAGGTTGCCTTCCTCGAGACTTCTGGCATTAACCCTGCGGCCATGGTAGCGACGCAGGGCCTGCTGGTAGCGAGCGGCTCGCCTGAAGCAGCCTAAAGGCGATCTTCCTCAAGGAGCAGCGTCATCTTGTCGCAGCTGCTCTTGCTCAAACTCATCATAAGCGAGCACTCGAGGCGACCGTATCTGAGTTCCGTGGGGAGAACTGCCTCTGCTCCATAGACTAGAGCAAAAGGTGCCTGGCGGTGGCTCGATTTGGCGTCGTTACGATCGACCAAAGAACCACCGGCAGCTCCTCGATCCAGCTTTCTTCCGCACTTGTGCAGCACTGTCGAAAGTTCTGGTCTTGAGTCCGGAGCACTTCAGCGTTCGCCCTTCTACCTTGACCGTTGCTTCTCGGGTAAGCAACGGAAGCGGCGAACCTTGGCGCCAAGGTCTTGGACGTCTTGCATGAAGGTGCGACTTCGTGGGTGTGTGCCGTTGTCGGTGATGATCCTGTTAGGGATTCGAAGCGGCAAACAATCGACTGAAGAACTTGACTGGCTGTCTTGTCACCTTCCTCCTTTGCTTCCGCTTCCGCCACTTTGTGAACTTGTCGATGGCGGCGTACAAGTACTCAAAGCCCCCCTGACTTCGGGGAAGGGCCCGAGGATGTCGAGCCCCAGACCGAAAATTGCCGGGATAAAGGGATCGTCTGGAGAGCTTGAGCTGGCAGTGTATCTGTTTGGAATGGAACCGCACGCTTCACACTTGGTTACTTGTGCGATTTGCATCCTGGAGGCTGTCGGCGGAAGAAACCTTCTTGGGAAAGCTTTGCGGCAAGTGCTCTTCGCCAATGTGGTGACCACATATGCCTCCATGTATCTCTCGCCAACAGCTTCTTTCCATCTTCCACAGGAATACACTTCAATTTCACACCGTTGAGTCTTCTTACATGCGGTATCTTTGTCGACAAACTGGTACATACTACATTGCCGGGCTACTCTTTCCGCTTCTTCCTGCTCTTCGGAAGTTCTCTGTCTGAAGGAATTGGACAATCCGCTGCGCCCATCTTTGGAGCTTGTGGCTCGACAACAAGGACTAAAGGCTCATCTGTTGCTGCGGGAACATCAGCTTCTACGGCAAGAGCCGGGGGCTCTGCCGGAGCTAGATGCTCCCCGACAAGCTTGCCAGAGCAAGATTGTCCGGAGCGTTTGCTTCAACGAAACAAACCCTGGGGTCTGTCGGAGCAGACTGCTCCTCAGCATTGTTGGTGTTGATCTTGGGGACCTTTGCAACGACGGCTTCGGGAAGCTCTGTCGGAAAGTAGTCACCAGAGGCCAACTTCCTCTTCTTGCTTTGTCCGGCTGATGGTGTTACGGTTGGCTGAGTCGACTTGAGTAGCACGAAAGTCCACAGTTCCACAGGTAGCTTAAAGCGCATCGCACTTTGTGAGCGTCAGCAATATCATTCTGAGCTCTTGGAACATGTTCCATTTGCAGGCCGTCAAAGTGCTCTTCTAGCTTCCTCACTTCATCAACGTAGGCTTCCATCAATGGACTCTGGGAATCTTTGTTGACTTGGCGGACGACGAGTTGCGAGTCACCCCTGACAATAAGCTTCTTGATCCCAAGGTCCACGGCGATCCTGAGACCGGCAAGCAAACCTTCATACTCTGCAGTATTGTTTGTCGCTTGCTCCTTGGGAAAGTGCATCTGGGCAGCGTACTTGAGGTGCTCTCCGGTGGGTGCGATAAGCACGCCGCACCGGCGCCTTTGCAGCGAAGACACCATCAAAGTACATCAGCCACTCTTTGCTTGCTTCTTTGGCGGGAATGCTCGTCTCGGAATCTCTTCATCCGGCGTTGGCGTCCATTCTGCTATGAACTCTGCCAAGGCTCGCTTTGGATAGTTGATGTGCTTTCAAACTTAAGACCAAAGCTTGATAGCTCCGTGCCCACTCGACAATCCTGCACCTTAAACCACGGATTCTGCAGTATCCTCTTCGTGGGAAAGCGGTGACAACTGTGATCTCATGTGCTTGGAAGTAATGGCGCAGCTTTCTCGAGGCCATGAGGAGGCCGAAAGCAGTTTTGCACACCGTAGTACCTTGACCTAGCCCCCTGCAGGAGGGAACTGACAAAGTAAACTGGGCGCTGCACCATCCTTTTCTGTATCTGTTCTTGTGTCTTCGCGGACTCGTCCTTGTCGGGACCAGAGCTTGTCGGCGAAGCCCCCTGCTTGTCGCTGGATGTGCTTGCCGCGGTTGCTGGCTCGTCATCCGCCTCCTCTCCGCCACTAACATGGCGCTAACCACTTGATTGGTTGCCGCTATATATAGCAACAACTTCTCTTGTGGCCTAGGTGCGACAAGTGTTGGAGTAGAGGACATGTATCTCTTTAAGTCCTGCAGCGCAGCCTCCGCCGGAGTCCATTTTCTTGGACCCGCCTTTTTCAAAATCTTGAAAAATGGCAGGGCGCGCTCAGCAGACCTAGAAATAAACCTGCTGAGAGCAGCCACGCAACCGGCAAGTCTTCGTACATCCTTGACGCGCTTTGGTGCTTCAATCTGCTCAATGGCCTTGATTTTGTCGGGATTTGCCTCAATCCCTCGCTGAGACACGAAGAACCCGAGAAGCTTGCCGGAAGGGACTCCAAACATGCACTTCTCGGGGTTGAGCTTGAGGTTTATCTTGCGCAGATTTGCAAAGGTCTCGTCCAGATCTTGAACCAGAGTTGCTTTGTCCCTGCTCTTGACCACTATGTCATTCATGTAGGCTTCTACATTTCTGTGCATTTGCGGCTCAAAAGCGTCATGGACTACCCTTGCAAATGTCAAACCAGCATTCTTCAAACCGAAAGGCATCCGTATGAAACAGTATGTGCCACATGGTGTGATGAATGCGGTCTTCTCTTCATCTTCTTCAGCCATGAAGATCTGATGGTATCCTGAGTAGGCATCAAGAAACGAAAGCAAATCACATCCGGCCGTGGAGTCAACAATCTGGTCGTCAATGCGCGGCAAGGGAAATGGATCTTTGGGACAAGCTTTATTAACATCGGTGAAGTCAATACAAAGCCTCCATTTCCCGTTTGCCTTCTTGCCGCGACTACGAGATTGGCCAACCACGTGGGATGGAGTACTCCTCGACAAGGCCTGCTGCTTCCGGTTTCTTGATCTCTTGACTATGAATTCTTGGCGCTCCTTTGCTTGCTTCGACTCTTTGCTTGGCCGGGCGGCGCATGAGGACAAGCGGCTGGCGGTGCTCAATCACTTTCACAGGAACACCGGGGATATCAGACGGTTGCCATGCAAACACGTCGACATTCGCCTGCCAGGAAAAGCAGCGCGCCTTCCTATTTGGGGTCGAGAGAGGCACTGATGGTGAAGGTACCACCAGCGCCGTCCTCCTTGGCGGGCACCTTCTTGGTCTTCGGCGGAGCCACCATCTTCTTGCACTTGTTGGTGGAGCTCGATGGTGCGTCCTCGACGGTAGCGCAGCACTCCGAAGAGGTGCGCTTGCCGGAGTGAGCATCAGAGCCCTTGCCGGACTTGGACTTGGTCTTCTTCCCCCCGGGAGCTTCAGCGGCAAGTGTCTGGAAATCTGTTGCGGCTGCTGCGTCCCGGAAGATCTTGTCGGCACAGATAAGGGCATCCTTCTTGTCGCCATGGGCCGGAGATGGCGCTTATCGGGCCTGGCATCTTGAGAAGGTTGTAGGCGTGGTGAGAGGCCGCCATGAACTTGGCGAGTGCGGACGGCCAATTATCCCATTGTAAGGCAATGGGAAATCGCAACGTCAAGCTGTAACCCTCTCGATCCACGAAGTTCAGCTCATTTGCCAAATGTGACCGGCAACGTAATCTTCCCCTTCGCTTGCTCCTTCCCGGATTGATTCCTTTGAAGGTTCCGGTCTCTTCGAGCTTCGGCCGAGGATTTGAAGCTTCTGGAGCACCGCGGAGGAGATCAGATTCAAGCCGGCCCCACCGTCAACTAACATTTTTGTGACCTTGAGGTTGCGGATGGTTGGAGAGACCAACATCGGCAAGCACCCGACCGCAGTTATGCGATCAGGGTGGTCCTGAATATAAAAAATGATAGGCGTGCTGGACCACTTCAGAGGCCTGCGTGACTCTATGGATGGTTCCGCGGCATTGACCTCCGGCATCCATTGCTTGAGTTGGCGGTGGGAGGTATGCAGGGAAGCACCTCCGTCAACGCAGAGAACCTCTGTGGCTTTCTAAAACTCCTGCTCATCAGCGTCGTCGTCTTCCATATCTTCATCGTCATCATCATCTTCATCCTTGTCGCGGCCGCGGGGAGGTCGATCTCCTTGTCGCTGCTTGACTTTGCCGCGGCATCCTCCCCGGCCGGGACGCTTCTTGCTTGCTCCCCCAGCACCTTCCTGGGCCTTCTCCTTGCCGCGTCGCTCGTACTCAGCTCTCTACTGCTCGACGAGCTGCTCGACCTTCTTGCAGCTCTGGAGATCGTGGCCCTTGGTGCGGTGGATCTTGCAAGATCGCTTGCTTGAGCTGTCACTGCTTGTCGGCGGCCGCCACCGACCGGTGGTTGGCATCGGCAACCTCCTTGTCGGAGACACCAGCCTTGGCGTTCTTGTCGCCGCCTCCGTTGCGGACTGCTTTCGACAGCTAGCACTTCCCTGCTTTTCTTCTTCCTGTTGCCTCGCCGCGGCCCTTCTTATTTGGCGGTGTCATCCTTGTCGAGATCCTGCTTCCGCATCCTCTCACAGGAGTCTCCTCCTTCCTCGGTAGCGTGCACACTTGTCGGCCAAGGCGTACAGCTCATGGCGTCCTTGACTTTGCTCATCGCCATCTCCTCCCTCATCCTGCGGTTCCGCACATTACGATGAAATGCGCTGATCACCGCGGCGGGGTGGACGTGCAGGATGTTGTAGTGCACATGGCTGAATCTCTGAATGAACTTGTGCAGGGACTCTCCTTCCTTCTGGGCAAGTAAGTGAAGGTCACTCTCTTGGCCATGAGGTTTGTGGCCACCTGTGAAGGCGCCAACAAACTGATGGCAGTGTCCGCCCAAGAGGATATGGAGCTGTCGGCAAGTGCATGAGCCAAGATCGGCGTTGGGCTTGAGCATGAGCGGGAAGTAGTTGGCGAGGATCTTGTCGTCCCATCCCCCGCAGCCTGCACCGCGATGGTGTAGATCTTTGAGGAACTCCGACGGATGCGTCCCCGCCATCGTACTTCTCCGCACGCGTCTGGTTTGAAGTTTTTACGGCTGGGCCTTTGGACTTGCCGCAGCTCACGAGTGAACGCGGGGCAACCTACCGTCTGACGGCAAAGTCGCCTGGCCCCTCCGGCGCGTGCATGTCAACAGAAGGCCCAGCGCGCTTGTCGGATTTACGTCGCGCTTCTCTTCGACGCTCGATGCGAGTTCGAGCGTCCTCTTGTTGTCGCTCATGAAGAACTTGGCGCTGATCGCGGCGAGTCCGCGGATCTGACGACGCGGTGGAGTCGCTGTCGAGGTGGATCCGGTGAGTCGGCGATCTTGGCCTTCTTGGCGGAGAGTGCACGGTGGTTGCACCTCCGATAGTGTCGTCGCCACCGGCTCGTGCTTTGTCGCCTCGCCGCGGCAACGATGGTGTTGGTTGTCGCGGAGCGTCGCCGTTGGCAAAGCCGATGAGGCTCTGAATAGTGGCCCTCCACTCGTCGACCTTGTCGGCCGTTGGAGGGTAGTCGAGAAGCGATTGAGCTCTCGCCGCAGCTTCTGCTGGAGTAGTAAGCGGCATTGGAGAAGCGGTGCAAAAGGGCGGGGAGGCGCTCGGACTTCTAACCTCGTTAGAAGGAGCAGCGCCCCGTCCGGGCGGCCGTATCTCACTCGTGCCAACATGCTGGCGCGTATGATGGTCTTGAGGGTTTCGATCCAACGAACGTATGGCGTTGTGAACGCCATGACGTTGTTGGTCCCGCGTCTCCTGAGATGGGCGCGGGGGATGCGCGGACGCCGAGGTTTGCGGTGCCTTGTCCTTGGACTTGGCAACGTCGCGAACACCTTCGCCCGGCGCCCGTTCTTCCGCCAGCGTCTGTACCACCACCCGCTTGCTGCGGCGAGGTGGGCACGACGCAGACGGCTCTGCTGCCGCGAAGCCTTCTTCTTCGGTGGCATGTTGAGGAAGATGTTGATAGCGCCGCTTCGTGTGAGCGTCGGATCGGATTCACACGGCCTCGGCGCCTACTGGCGCGCCCGAGATGTCGAGGCGGCTGATCGTACCACGGACACCTATGGGGCCCGGCGGGCGGGTCCCTTTGTGGTTCGGAGGGGGCGGAGGTCACACGAAGAGCGGATCGAGGCGATGCACAGGCGGTTTACCCAGCTTGAGCTCTCCGGAGAGATAAAACTCCTACTGCTGCCTGTTTGATCTATTGTGTTCTTGCTAGGGAGCAATGCCCGCTACAAAACCTAGCGTGAGTGTATCTAGTCTATGGCCGGTCGAATGAACTGAACCTTGGCCAACCGCGGAACCTCCTCTACGTTGCACTCGGGCCTCCTTTTATATGCTCAAGGGGTCTCCGACAGGTGGCAACATAGGCAGGGGTACAAACGTAAAAACAGGGGTTGGTACACCTACCTGAACAGTGTACAGTGCAAAAATACCTAACTCTGACGGCAAAGGACAAAAGCAATAACTGCCTGTCGTTGTCTTCTAAACAGTGTAACAGAGACCGTCAGGTGCGCCTCCGCTCGCCACGATGGCGAGCCTGTCTGCGTCGCGTGTCGCTGCTCTCCGCTGGCTGCACAGCCGCCCGACACGCCGCATACTCGTTCCCATGGCGACACGTCATTTGGGTGAGCTGGAAGCAGAGCGGAGAGGAGTTGCATGCATGGCAAGCGCCTTGCAGCGGCCGAATCCTTGTCGCGCCCGGAGGCTTGTCGCTCCGGGCCTTCCGGCAAGCTCCTCTTGCCGGGCCTTGTCTGCCTAGAGGCCTTCCAAAAGCTCTTCTTGTCGGGGTCTTGCCTTCAGAATGGCTGCGGAGGGTCTTGGCGGACGCCCGGCAAGGCTTGCCGCGGGGACGCTGCGACTGCCCGTGCACAAGTTCGGGGTACTAAGGTACCCCTACTTTAGTACACCGACACTACGTGTCCACTGTCCTAACTCCATGCAAGTCACGGTACCCGCATTATCAAAAGATAGCATACGCGGTGTTTATGGCATCCCGGAAGCTGCGACACTACTTTCAAGAGTGTTCAATAATAGTAGCCTCCGAAGTACCCCTTAACGACATTATAAACAACCGCGACGTGATGGTCCGGATTGCCAAATGGGCCATTGAGCTCCTCCCATTCGACATAACCTATAAGCCACGGAGAGCTATTAAGTCACAAGTTTTGGCCGACTTCGTCGCCGAATGGACCGAAGCCGAACTCCCTAAAGAGTACGACGCATATTCCAACTGGATAATGCACTTCGACGGCTCCAAAATGTTGGCTGGACTGGGAGCTGGCATCGTTCTAACGTCCCCAACCGGAGATACAGTTCAATACGTACTCCAGATAATATATATGGACTCCAACAACACAGCCGAATACGAGGCCCTTCTACATGGTCTCCGGATGGCAGTCTCCATGGGCATTCAACGCCTAGAGGTGCGCGGGGATTCGAACCTCGCGATATCACAAATAAATGGAGACTTTGATGCCAAGGATCCGAAAATGGCAGCCTATCACAATGCCGTCCTAAAAATGTCAGCTCAGTTTGAAGGGCTCGAATTTCACCATATAGCCCGGGACAACAACCAGGCAACAGACGTGTTGGCACGCATCGGTGCAAAGTGCGATACTGTCCCCCCCCCCCCAACATCTTCCTAGAGAGGCTGTTCAAGCCATCCGTATTATGGGAGGGAGAGTCCGGAAATAACAACCCGGACCCAACTGCACTGCCCCACACCAAACATTCTGACACAGTTGGTGGTTCTACCAATGAAATAACATCCTCAGCCCACGTAATAATGGCAGTCATTGCCCCGCGGACAGAACCATTCCTAGCCTACCTAACCAGGCAGGAACTTCCCGAGGACCAAAACGAGGCCCGCTGCATAGTGCGGCAATCGACAGCCTATAAAGTCCATGAGGGAGAGCTTTATAAGAAAAGCACAACCGGAGTCCTTCAAAGGTGTATCTCCAAAGAGGAAGGGCGGAATCTTCTGGCTGAAATACATGCCGGACTCGGCGGGCACCACGCTGCAGCCCGGGCCTGGTCATGGTGGATAAAGTCAGCAAATGGATAGAGGCCAAGCCTGTCAAGACGGCCGAATCCGGACCAGTGATCGACTTCATATCAGGGGTCGTACACCATTACGGTGTCCCCCACAGCATCATCACTGATAACGACACGAACTTTACGGCCGACGAGGTCAAACTCTGGTACAAAAACATGGGCATTAAGCTCGACTATGCTTCAGTCTATCACCCTCAAACTAACGGTCAAGTTGAGCGAGCAAATGGTCTAATTATGAGCGGCATCAAACCCAGATTATTGCGGTCCCTCAAGGAATCTAACACGCACTGGGTAGAGGAGCTCGACTCCGTACTCTGGGGGTTGCGGACCACTCCGAATCGCACGACCGAATTCACACCATTCTTTATGGTATACGGCGCAGAGGCAGTTCTGCCCTGCGACATAATTCATGACTCACCTCGTGTGCGCATGTACGAAGAAAGAGAAGCCGAGCTCGATCGGCAGGACAGTTCGGACGCCTTGGAGGAGGAGCGTGACGTAGCAAAAGCCCGTTCCGCATTCTATCAACAGCAGGCTCGAAGATATCAAAGCAGAGAAATGCACGGGCCAAAACTTACAATGTTGGCGAGCTAGTTCTCGCTGCCGGACAAGAAAAAGGACAAACTAAAGCCCAAATGGGAAGGTCCCTTTATCATCGACCAAGTCGACACATGGGCGTACCATCTGCGAGATGCATCGAATAACCGACTCGAGCCGAACCCATGGAATGCAGCACGTCTCCGAAGATTCTACGCCTAGCGCCAGATTCTGAGTTCGTCTCCTTCCTCTGTCCATATTTTACATTTTAGCTGTCTTCTATTTTTTTTCTCCTTCTCCCTCTTTTTTCTTTCAATCCTTGAAAGGCTCGTTAGCGCATTGTTTGCACAAACTTGACGCGCTATCAGCGCTCATTGTACCTGGGGGCTTCTTTCACAGAAGCTTAATTGTAAGGGCTTCATGCCCAATACATGTGTCACACTTCCGCATGTACCTTTTATTGACAATTATATGCATCGATATGACTTAAGTTTTGGCCAAGCTGGGTTGCCTGGCTCCTGTGCTTACCCCTACATTCCCGATTGTTCGGCTAGGTGGTAAAGGGAGCACCTCTGCGATTATTACTGCGGGTCAGCCGGATGTGTACCTCGGTGGGTGAAGCCGAAGCTAAGCGTTCTTAAGAGAATATTCGGTCGGTGAACTAAAAGAAGATTTCTTACCTATTTATTTATCTGCCCCCAGATGTTTTTCTGCTTTTTTCGTAGTTCGGACATGCACTTTAGGGCATGCCTCCCAAGGAAAGGAACCCCTAGCGGAACTATTCTCCCTGGAAGATGTTTCTTACTAACCATGTAATATAACATAACTAGTTGGGCACTTGTCTGATAAAGCACTAATGACCCCTACGCTTTGGTCTCCACGCATGCCCTGGTTTTTATATAACCGCGAGGGTATTCGGACACACTCGGACTATCGGGTCCCGAGGTTGAAGCGAAAAGGTCCGCTAAGACAAACGATCTACAATCCGGCTAGAAGGCATTTTACATGTCACCATAAATTACATAGTCAATTTGACTGATTGTATTCCTCTTCAATGCCATCTAACAGGCTGTCTAGTTTACAGTCCTGCTGGGAATACTTTGCGGCCAATTCTACCTGGCCGTACACTAAGCTCACAGGGATCTCCTTCCCATCTGGCCCCACAGGTCCGACCTCGGCCATGTGGTTTGGGTCAGCCTTCGTGTACCGCGTCTTCACCATGGCCCAGGCCTCCCTGGCGCCTTGACGGCAAGCTGATATCTTCCATAATCGGAAGCGCCTCCGGGCTCCCTGGAGCCTCTTTGCAAGCTCCCCAAGGCCTTCGAGCAGGGAGACAGATGGCCACAAGGCCTGGGCGATGCCTTTCATCACTGCCCGAACTTCGTTAAATGCGGTTGTAAACTTCGGGAAGAAGGTCACCCGTGAGAACCGGGCATTTCCTCTGCAGGGCGGCATGTGAGCATACCTATAGACATAACCACATTAGTCGACTTCCTCGCCCGAACTCTTTTTTTCAGAAGTTCATTTAAGCACTCACTAAAATGCCGCGTCGAAGCCGCGGTTCTCCTTAATCTTAGTCGGCAATTTGAGCATGAACATCTTTTAGTTCCTCACCCAGCTGGGTGTTGGCATCTTGGAGATTATTTTTCTCCTGCCTCACCCTCGTAAGCACGTTCTCGCCGGCCTTTAACCGGCAAAAGAGTTGTTGCTTGTCCGGATCTACCCCGGCGCCATCTGCAATGTTATTATCAGATCTATATACACGCTACACTTCATAACATACTTATCTTTTAAAAGCGTATATTACGAGGGGTCTCTTTGGCTTCCCCTGTCGGCTTGTGCAGCCTCAAGTTGGGCTTTGCACTCTTCAAGCTCTGGGACAGTTGGGTATTCTTTTCAGAAGATCTGCACAATAAATGATCCTTAAATCAGTTATTCTAACTATTTCAAGTCTCGGGGGCTACTGGCATATATAACCGTTAAATTTCCTCACTCGTATGTCTTTCACATACTGCTCCGTGGCTCTGGCTAGACCATTTTGAGCAGCACGGAGGTGCGCATCTCCCGAATTGAAGGCGTTCAACGCCTCTTGGGAGAAACATGTGTCACGAAGAATTCGGCGACGCCTGTGATTCATGGCACTCTCCACCTCGGAGTTGGTGGCGGACAATCTGTCAGCATCCTCTGTCGCAGGAGCATCCGGCCTTGCGCCTAGTGTTACGCCTCCGCTTACAGGCACGGCTTTGAAGCTTTGGCTGGCGGAGGCTCGATTAACAACCTCTCCGGATATAGTTCGGCGGCGCTTTTTTTCCCAGAGAGCACGAGCATTAGTATGCCTTACGGAATAAAACACAGGAATAAGGCAACCACGCCATACCGTTGCACTGCCGGCTTGATCCGGACCGCTTGATCCGGACCGCACTTCTTTTCAAATTTTGGGCCTTGCTGCCCTTGTTGGCTAGTCACCGCAAGTTCGGCCTTCCGCCTCAAGGGTTCCCCCTGCAAAACACCATTGATATACGGTGGTCAAAGATAAGCACGGAGGGATCATTTCTACAGTATTGGGACTTTGGTCTCAATTACTGTGAAATTTGGAAATATTCCGGAGTAATCGGCCGTAATGGCAACCAAGGCATTGTCGATGCTCAGTTGGTAAAATACCCCATCGATCAGCTCCACAGATATGTCCGGATCCTCTTGGGATGACGGATCGAGGGACCGTTTCGGATCCTCAGGTTGTGGAGGTGGGTTGTTTATATCCTTCTGACGGCGCAATTCCTGCTTCAAAATCACAAGATAAGGTACTTAACTATGGGAATATGGAACGGGTGGGCATAAAGAAATGTCCACTTACCCAGCTTGGAGGGTTGTTCATAGAAAACCCGTCCTGAGGATTGACGCGAAGAAATTCTTCCTTTTCACAATTGTACAATGCGGACAAGATCTTCATCAGATCGGCGACCGATCCCGGCCCCTTACGGCCATGACGGGTGGGATCATCCTCCCCGTTGAAATCACACATGGGGTGGCCCCTATACTGGAGCGGCTGCACTCCCCGCATAATGCATGTGGCCATGACCCCAATCATGGTCAGTCCGGAATGAGCCAACAACCTTATTCGGCTCATCAGGTAGAGGACGTCCCTCTCATTTTCCCTTTGAGGGCTCCGTGGACGCCAGCTTAGGCGTTTCTTCAAAGGAGCATTGCTGAACTCCGGGAGGCCGATCCGAACAGGGTCCGGCAGGGGGACATCTTCTATATAAAACCATTCAAGGCCGGTCTTGAGCGCCTTCTTGAGAGTTCGGATAGATATCCGGTCCGGCGATCTTGCCATAGTTGGCTCCGCCCACTTGATATATCGACCCCTCCTGAGAATGGGGTACGAGGCAGAACAACCTCTTCCACAGCTCGAAATGAGCCTCGATGCCCAAAAACAGCTCGCAAAGGGCCACGAAGCCCGCAATATGCAGAATGGAGGCAGGCGTGGGTTGTGCAAGCTGGAGGCCATAGAACTCCGAGGCCCACGGAGAAAGCGGATGAATTGGAAATCAAGCCCTCTTATCAAATAAGGGACAAGGCATACCCGCTCTCCTCGGGAGGGACTGGGGATGCTCTCCGCTTGTTTTCCGCCCTTATAGGTGGCGAGTCCGGCTCGAACCGGAACCATGAAGGTTGGGGGAAGAAATCCCTTGGTTTGGAGTGTCACTAACACGCTGTGCGGGACGGAGCATCTCTCCCAATCTCCAGGACTAGGAGGGCGAGAGGAGGAGCCGCGTCGACAGTCCATGATGGAATGGGTTTCTGTCAGATGCGCTCCGATGAAAACTCGCGAAGGGAAGGTGGTGTGATTCGGATCTAGATCCTCGTCTCTTATATAGGCAGCTCATTTGCGCAGCTAGGGGGGTAAATGTAAAAATACCCTGGCTTTTCGCATTCATTCAACGCGTGGAAGATGTCCATTATTGGGCGTGGAAGCCAAGGAGCGCGATATTTACAAGAAGCCGGACACTATTCAACAAGTACACAGGAGTTGGAGAAGAACCCGCCTTGCAATATAGAAGACAATCTACGTGCTTGGGACTAAATGCGTCATTGAAGCCTGGTTCGGGGCTCTTGAGGAGTCCTGGATTAGGGGTGTCCGGATAGCGGACTATGACCTTTGGCGGACTCTGGACTATGAAGATACAAGATTGAAGACTTCGTCCGTGTCCGGAGGGGACTTTCCTTGGCGTGGAAGGCAAGCTTGGCGATCCGGATATGTAGATCTCCTACCATTGTAACCGACTCTGTGTAACCCTAACCCTATTCGGTGTCTATATAAACCGGAGGGTTTTAGTCCATAGGACGAACAACAATCATACCATAGGCTAGCTTCTAGGGTTTAGCCTATTTGATCTCGTGGTAGATCTACTCTTGTACTACCCATATCATCAATATTAATCAAGCAGGAGTAGGATTTTACCTCCATCAAGAGGGCCCGAACCTGGGTAAAAACATCGTGTCCCTTGTCTCCTGTTACCATCCGCCTAGACGCACAGTTCGGGACCACCTACCCGATATCCGCCGGTTTTGACACCGACAGGCCCCTCTCTAGTGGGTCTTGGCTCCAAAAATCCTTATTTATTCCATCAAAATCCTCACAAAGTTTTGTTCCATTCCGAGAACTTTTATTTCTGCACAAAAACAACACCATGGTAGTTCTGTTGAAAACAGCATCAGACCGGGATTAGTTTCATCCAAATCATGCAAATTAGAGTCAAAAAGAAGAGGAAAAGCGTGAGAGAAAGTAGATACGTTGGAGACGTATCAGTCACCCCCAAGTACCAATCTGAGGTTCTGATACAAAGGTTGAACACAAGAGATGAACTAGGGTTTGAGGGAGATGGTGTTGTTGAAGATGTTGATGGAGAAAGCCCTCCCCAGGATGGGAGAGTTGGTGGTGATGATGATGGCGATGATTTCCCCCTCTGGGAGGGAAGTTCCCTCGGTGGAATTGCTCCGCCGGAAGGAAAAAGTGCTCCTGTCCAAGATCCGCCTCGAGACGGTGGCGCTTTGTCCCAAAAGTCCTCTACTTATTTTTTTCTAGGTTAAAATGACTTATATACGAGAAGAGGGGAACCGGAGGTGGGCTGGGCTGAGCACAACCCACCGGGGCCAGTGAGGGGCAGGCGCCACAGTGTCTTGTGCTCACCAGGTGGCCCCCGCCGGTAGTTATTTGCTCTAGTATTTCTTATTTATTCCATAAATAATCCTCGTGAAGTTTCAGCTCATTTGGAGTTGTGTATAATAGGTAGCCTGACGTAGCTTTTTCAGGTCCAGATTTCCACCTGCCGGAATTCTCCCTCTTTGTGTCTACCTTGCATATTAAGAGAGAAAAGGCATTAGAATTACTCCAAAAAGAATTATTATGCATAAAAACATTATAAATAACAGTAGGTAAACGTGATGCAAAATGGACGCATCAACTCCCCCAAGCTTAGACCTCGCTTGTCCTCAAGCGAAAACCAAAATCGAAAAACATTTCGACATGGTTAGAGAGAGAGGTGTCAATAAAAACAAAATACGAGCATAGGAGCATCATGTGAATTATTATAATAACAACAAACTTTAACATAAAACCTTTGTCGTAGAACTTTTATCATAGACTTCTCATGAATAAGTAACACAACATCGAAGTATGAAGCATAAACTCTATTGGAAACCAACAAACTATGTTTTCAGTAAACTTTGCAACTACAATTCATCATGTTCTCAGGATGGGTCACGTATCGAAGCCTTTAGGCAAGTCCACATACTCAACCATCATATTGTCTTCTATGATTGCTAACACTCACCACGTACACATGAGCAAAATGTTTCAACTGGACACATAGAAAGATAGGGGCTTATAATTTCGCCTCCTAGCGTATTCACCTCAAGGGTGATGTCAACAATAATACCGCATGCTATCCATGTCCAACTGGATATATCTGCCTAGATCTTTCCTCGCCACATGATGCTTGCCAAGAGATAAAAAATAAAAAGGAATAGAGAGAAACTTTGACTCTTGCATGAAATTAAATACATAAAAGTAAAAGATAGGTCCTTCGCAGAGGGAAGCAGAGGTTTCCATGCGCTTATTTATTTGTATGATCAACCCCTTAGTGCAAAAGAACGTCACGTTATGTTGCCCCTTACGGATAGCAACCTTTATTATGCATTCTGTCGCTTTTATTCTTTGCTATATCGAGTTTGTACAACGCTCAATTTTCTCTTATACAAAATGATCTAACACTTTTAGAAGCAATTTTATTGCCTTATTGCATCAATGACAACTTACTTGAAGGATCTTACTCAATCCCTAGGTAGGTATGGTGGACTCTTGAAAATAAGATTTGGGTTTAAGGCTTTTGGATGCACAAGTAGTATCTCTACTTGGTGCGGATTTTTTGGCTAGCAAAGATGGGGGCAAGCACCACGTGTTGAAGGATCTATGACAATATAACTTCTATGTAAATATTAACAAACATAAATCATTACGTTGTCTTCTTTGTCTAGCGTCAACAATTTTGGCATATAATATTTTGATGGGGGATCACAATCACAAAAAAATTCTAAGATAGTGTATTTGTATGTAAATCTTATCTTGCCTTATTAATTCTTTCATGAATTGCATCATTGACCAATGCTATGTTTGTCAATCTCCAATAAAATTTTCTACTTATACTTTTCCTTATGTTGTGTCATTACTTAGCATAAGATTAATATATGATCTTTTTCATTTATTTCCTTTCTTTTTATTGGAACATGAAAGTAAAGAAAGAAAAACTCAAACTAAACTTTATTATATATCTCGCACGCGATTACAAAGATAGATCACTAAGGAAAATCTCGAAAAGAAAGGATCGAACTAAACTTTTATTCATATAAAGCAAAAGATAACTATGGATCGAACTAAGATAAGTAATGGCAAAAGATAGTGGGGTGATACGATACCGGGGCACCTCCCCCAAGCTTGGCGTAAGCCAAGGGGAGTGCCCATACCCGATACTCAATTTTCTTTTGGTGATGAAGATGGAGGTAGTGGTGATGAAGTAGAGGCGATCTTGCCCTTCGTGATCAAGAGATTCTCCAATCTACGGATGATGCACCGAAGGGCGATGATGTGCTCTTGCAACAAAATATTTTCACGGGTGAGATATTTATATTGCACAAGAACCGTTTCGATGATCCGAAAGGCTTCGATCTCGGTGGAGGTGAGATGATCATAGTAGGGTTTAAGGATATCTTCTTCCTCCTCCTCGGCCAGCAGAGCTTGCTCGACCACTGGCGCTTGATCTCCGATGGCCTCCTTGCTCTTGCCCCCTTAGAGAGGTTCGTCGGGCTCCTCTCTCTTCAGCCCGATCTTCCTCAACCAAGCATCCTCTTCCACGTTGTTGGAGGAGGGACAAGACATGATGTCTGGCTTCACAGATCTAACTGGAAATAGCAAGAAAAGAAAACAGAAGATTTCTCCGTGATACAGTGGACAGTAGGTTTGGGGGGTATATAAAGATTTTTTATCTTGGGAAACAAGCAAACGGGAGAAAAACGGATTCCGGAAGGTATCGAGGTGGGCACAACCCACCTGGGCGCGCCTGGCAAGCCCTTGTGTCTTCTGCCCACCAGGGTGACCTTGTTAGTTGTTTCTTATTTTCCTAATTTTTGTTATATTCGAAAACAGACAGAAAATATGTTTGTAGATTTTTCGGAGTCTGTTTACTTACCGTATCACGTACCTCCTCTTTTTCATGATTATGGAGTATTCCAGAAGGTTTCTTTTATGTGTTCTTCCGGTGTCATAGTTTGGATAATATTGCTTTCAACATTATCAGCGTACTTGAGGTATAATCTTTTATTCATTGCCCATTAACAACCTTCGGATTAGTACCTCCGGCATTATTTATTTTGATAGCTCCAGATCGAAAAACCTCCTAGATAACATAGGGTCCTTCCCATTTGGAGAGGAGTTTTCCTGCAAAGAATCTAAAACGAGAGTTGTACAAAAGAACATATTCTCCAACTTTGAACTCACGCTTTTGGATTCTTTTATCATGCCATCTTTTAACTTTTCCTTTAAATAATTTGGCATTTTCATAAGCTTTGGTTCTCCATTCATCTGATGAGCTAATGTCAAATAACCTCTTATCACTAGCAAGTTTGAAATCATAGTTAAGTTCTTTAATTGCCCAATATGCTTTATGTTCTAACTCAAGAGGTAAATGACAAGCTTTTCCATAAACCATTTTATAAGGATACATACCCATAGGATTTTTATATGCTGTCCTATATGCCCAAAGTGCATCATCTAATTTCTTAGAACAATTCTTCCGGGGCCTATTGACAGTCTTTTGTAAAATTAATTTTATTTCTTTATTGCTAAGTTCAACTTAACCACTAGACTGAGGATGATAGGGTGATGCAATTCTATGGTTAACATAATACTTGGCAAGCATTTTATGGAAAGCACCATGAATGAAGTGTGAACCACCATCAATCATTAAATATCTAGGGACTCCAAACCTTGGCAAAATAACTTCCTTAAGCATTTTAATAGAGGTGTTGTGATCAGCACTACTAGTTGGAATAGCTTCTACCCACTTAGTAACATAATCAACAGCAACCAAAATATGAGTATACACATTAGAGAAAGGAAAAGGTCCCATGTAATCAAAACCCCAAACATCAAATGGTTCAATAGCAAGTGAGAATTCATAGGCATTTCTTGACGCTTACTGATAGTACCTATTCTTTGGCATTCATCACAAGATGAGACGAACTTACGAGCATCCTTGAAGAGAGTAGGCTAATAAAACCTAGATTGCAATACCTTGTGAGCAGTTCTGTCTCCCGCATGATGTCCTCCATAATCTTCGGAGTGACATTTCCGTAGGATTTGTCCCTGTTCATGCTCAGGTACACAACATCTAATAATACCATCTACTCCTTCTTTATAAAGATGTGGGTTATCGCAAAAGTAATGTCTTAAATCATAGATTTTTTTTATTTTGTTGGTATGTGAAACTAGTTGGTAAATATTTAGCAGCAATGTAATTAGCATAGGGGTGTTATGAGAAACTTATATTGCGGCTAACTGCTCATCAGGAAAACTATCATCAATAGGTAGTGGGTCATCAAGGAAATTTTCCAACCTAGACAAGTTATCAGTTGCGGGGTTCTCTGCTCCTTTTCTATCAGTGATATGCAAATCAAATTCTTGTAGCAAGAGAACCCATCGAATAAGCCTAGGTTTAGCATCTTTCTTTTCCATAAGATATTTTATAGCAGCATGGTCAGTGTGAACAATAACTTTAGAGTCAACAATGTAAGATCTAAATTTATCACAAGCAAACACCACTACTAGAAATTCTTTTTCAGTAGTAGCATAATTTTGTTGTGCACTGTCTAGAGTTTTACTAGCATAGTGAATAACATTCAGTTTCTTATCAACTCTTTGTCCTAGAACATCACCAACAACATAATCACTAGCATCACACATAATTTCAAAAGGCAAGTTCCAATCAGGTGGTTGAACAATAGGTGCAGAAATTAAGGCTTTCTTGAGTGTTTTGAAGGCTTCTAAACAATCATCATCAAAAATAAAAGGAATATCCTTTTGCAAAAGATTTGTAAGAGGCCTAGAAATTTTAGAAAAGCCTTTGATAAATCTCCTATAGAAACTAGCATGACCAAGAAAACTACGAATACCTTTGCACTACAAAAAAAAGGCACATCTGTGACATTTTGGGCCGAACGAAAAAAATATGTCATGCTTATGACACTTCTATGACGATAATTGTGACAAAACCTGGTATCATCGTAGATGTGGTGGGCTCCTACTTCTATGACAAAAAAATCATGACAGAAAATGAGCTTTTCGTCCTGGGCGGGCCGGAGATGCAGCTGCATGACATTCTTTGGGCCGTCCATGACAGAAAAAACCGTGGTAGAAGCGAGGGCGAGGAAAATATCGGGGAGTTCCTGGTTACGGTGGGAGGTCGGGGGCCGAGCGATGCATGTTTCTCTCATACATGTACGCGTGTGTGTGCGAGGCGTTGCGCTCTAACTGAACCCGAGTGAGGCGTTGGGCTCTAACTGAACCCGAGCGATTGCACTAGCTGTGTTACTGAACCCGAGCGATTCCTTCGCTACTGCTGCTAACTGAAGCCGATCGAACCCTGCTGCATCCTTCCCTTCATGAACAGTGAGTGTTGTTGGGGTGGGGGGGTTTGGATGAACAGTTCCCGGTGGGGAGTTGGATGAACAAGACCCCGTGGTGTTGCCCCTGGATGAACAGGACCCCGATCAATCGAGCCGGTTGGGGGGTGGATGAACAGGACCCCGGTGGAGGGCTGGATGAATAGTAGCCCACGGAGGGGTGGTTGAACAGGACCCCGTGGAGAGGGCTGGTTGAACAGTAGCCGGTGGAGGAGCGGTGGAGGCTGGATGAACAGGAGCCCGTGGATGAACAGTCGCAGGTCGAGGCTGGAGGAGGTCAATGGTGGATGAACATTAGCCCGTGGAGGCAATCGACGGTGGAGATGAACAGTATCCCGTAGAGTCCCGTTTTGCGGTACGCCACACCCCTCCCGATGAACAGGACCCCCATTTCGGCCGTAGCACTCCAACACAAGTCCGTTTCCTCCGTTTTGCAGTATGCCACACCCCTCCTGATCAACAAGATCTCATTTCGACCGTAGGAGGTCCAAGAGAAGTCTGTTTCCTTCGTCTTGCGGTATGCCAGACCCCTCCCGATTAACAGGATCCCAACTCGACCGTGGTCGGTCGAACACAAGGCCGTTTCCTCCTTTCTACGGTACACCAGGCCTCGTTTCGATCGGTTGTTCCGTCCAAGCCGGTTGGCTCCCGATGAACACGACGTATTCCGTTGCCTCCCGATGAACACGACGCATTCCATTGCCTCCCCATGAACACGACGACGTAGTTTCTCCGTTCCGACCCAGCCATGTACACGAGCCCTAGCCATACGTATGCGCGAGTAGGCGTTCGAGACCCCGCCCGTATGTACATACATGGTCGTATTTACTTTGTTGGACCCTAGCCGTACGTACACGGCCACGGTTCATCGCTGCAGCCTGCAGACAGACCGATCGTATGTACGCACACGTTCGCGACCAGAATGACAACGCTACGTACGCTTCGACCAGGTGGGTCCCGGCTGCCAGGCACTTCCTTGCATGGGAAGATGTAGCTGGTGGGTCCCAGTAGTCATGGGGCGAATCATTTTTCGCCCGTAATATGGACACACTTCCTTGCGTGCGAAGATGTAGCTGGTGGGTCCCAGCAGTCAGGGGGGAAACATTTTTTTCATGAAATAGGTGGCCCGTATGGTGGGTCCCCGCTGTCAGGTGGAGGAATCATTATTTTGCGTGTTATAAGGAGGCCCTTCCTTGCTGCGGCCATGGACCCAGCTATCAGCCTCTTCACGTACATCACTCTTCTGATGGAAGTCGTTCCTTGACCACATTGACCACGCCGCGCCGAGAGCACCAAGGCGGTGGACGATGGCGAGGCCCAGGAAGGGGAAAACACGGAGCCAAGGAAGACGTGATAGTGGATGCCCACGCGGAGAGGAGTACGAGGGTTCACTGGTTCGGCTGCGATGTGAGGCTGCCGTCACCGCAGAATAACAGGGGGTGTGGGTGAGTATAGGCATGGCCTGGCCAGCAGTGGGAGTAGTAGGGGGCGGTGAGGCCTCGCGGCAGCATAGCCGGCCATGGGTGGCTGGAGCAAGCGGCATGACCGGCGCAGCTTTGGGCGGCTGGAGCAAAAGACCAGAGGTTGAAGAAGCACGACGACCGTTGGATGGACATTGTACGGTCACTGTAGCTAGAATCGTCTATATTGACTAAGATGACAAAGCCCTTGCTACGCGTCAACTTAGTAGGCCCACAGGTCAGCCTCCGAAACGGTGCGCCCCAGATGTCAGGGGGAGGAATCATTTTTGGTGCAGCTGAAGCTAGAATATCCAAGATTGAAGAAGCAGCACGACATCCGTTGGATGGACATCCAACGGCCACTCCTGCTAGAACCGTGTGTTGACTATAAGTTGACAAAGCCTTGCATACGCGTCAACTTACTTTTTTTAGGGGACGCATCAACTTAGTAGGCCCACAAGTGTGTGGCATAGAACTTATAGCCCATTTGCGATTTGTAAGATTGTACATCCCATTTTTGAATTCTAATGGAATTTACTACAGCCCATTTATTGTTTGTTAAATGTACATCCCATTTTCTCGCTAGGACAACGATTAATAATTTCAACCGACCGTTCAAAACAGAATTCAATAAAATTTCCCACATTTTGATGCGATCCGAAATATTTTTATCCTGAAATTTCTAGTCAGATTAAATACAATTTCAATATAAATTTGTATTACGTGAAAATCCAACGAAATATTGCGCGTGCAACAATTAATGAAATTAAAATTTTCAAAATCCAAAATTAATATTTTATAAACTAATTATGTGTTTGGTGCATTTTTTATAGTTACTGCCCAGTTTTTATAATTACATCCATTTATTATTTCTTAAAGCCCATTTTTTGTTAAGCCTAATGCATCCCTCCTAGGAAAGATTTGCAGCCCAGCGGGGTGGAGAATAACAAGTTGACCTTGCCTGGGTATTCCTCAAAAATAGTATAGCTGGGCTAGCCATTTTCAGCTTGAAAAAAATAATATCTGGCTTGGACTTAGACGGGCCACAGCCCGCCCAGTTAATACTCTGCTCTCCTCTGAACAGCAACGAGAACATCTCTCAAGAAAAACTCTGCAGTGCTCATACCTCAAAAACACAAATACTGCTCGAGCTGCTTGGTCCCAGCTGTGGGCCACTCCTTGTGCAATTCTCTCGTTTATTGACTACATAGGTTGACAATGGTGTGGGACCGTGATGTCAGGAAACCAGGAGGAAGCAAAAAAATTATAGTTGTATATAATAAGGAGGCACTTGCGTACATGCGGCTATGGCCCTGGTGGGTCCCCACTGTCATCCTCTCCAAGTAAAGTCATCTCCTCATTCCTCATGTCCGTTGACCATGTTCACAATGCGAGACGGCGGCGCCACGGCGAGCGTAACAACTCGAAGGACAACCGAGAGGGCCTCGCGGGCCCTACGGATGGTCTGATACAGCGCCCGCTGCTCATTCAGGAAGCCAGGATCATAGGGCCACATGTCCGCGACGCCATTGTCGTTCGCTTGTTCACCGGTGCTCGTGATGAGACGGAGGTTGTAGCACATATTCTCCTGCGCTGGTAGCTCTTCCGCCATTAGGGCATCGACGTGCGGCCGCACCTGCTCTATGGTGAACACCGCATGAACCGGCTTGGATAGTGGCGCCGGCTCCTGGTCGGAAGCTACGTCCATCGTCTGATTGTCGTTGCTCAGCTCGGCGAGCTCACTGGCGAGCCAGCATGTCCGGCTGCTGGACCGACCACCGCCAAGCACGTAGTCTGACCGCCTGGCCCACCTGCATCGCCTTCCTCGCCCGCGCGCACTTTCCACCCGAAATGGTCAGCGCCGCCCGCCCCGCTTCCTGGTGCAGGCAATTGCTCCGCCTTCAAACGACACAAGTGTCGTCCATCCGTCCTTCTGCCGCCCACATTAATGATACGCGGTTGTCGAGGCGGCTACTCCGGCGCCACACATCCGTCCCTCCACCGCCTACCATTGCTATATAAACTGTTGCGCCGGCCATAGCTGCAGTCATCCGCCTCCGTTCCCTTTCTCCTGTCCACACCACTACTGCCCACCATGGCTTCCTCGCGCTCCTGCGCTCTTCGGGACGGGCAGACGATGGACCACAAGGAGATGGCAGCCATTGCTGCCGACTAGCTGGCCGGCAGGAAGCTGGAGGACGATGACGTCCCAATGGAGAACATGGTAGTCGACGATCCAGCACCAACCGCCTCCTCCGCACCATCCTCGCCGGTGCATTGCACCGGGACCATCGGTGAGGCCCGTGCCCAATACATGGACATGGTGAGGCAGAAGCGTCATGAGAAGTTCTGGGAGGCGCAGACCGAAGCCGCCTACAACCACCATCTCCTCCAGGAGCACCTGCAGGCGGAGGAGCAGATCGCCGCAGAGCGGGCGGAGCAGGAGGCGCTGCTCGACTTGTATCACTCCGCCCGCGAGGGCCGCCTCGAGCGCTGGCGGTACCACATGCGGGTGGCGGAGGCTGCGGCTTCCTACAAAGAGGGCGATGAAGCGGGCGAGGCTCTGTTTGGTGAGACCAAAGACGAGGCAGAGGACAATGCCGGCTCTGATGAGTCCCTGCTCCGCTGGCGTCGATGAGGCCCTGCTCCGCCGAGGCCCCGCGGCGCCAAAAAAGAGGCAGAGGACACCGCCGGCTCCGCTGATGCCCATCCCTGCCGGCACCGAGGCGAAGGATTTTGCCGGCTTCAGCGAGGCCCTTCTCCGCCCAGGACCCGCCGCGCCAACAACGAGGCATAGGACATCGCCGGCTCCATCAAGGCCCCACCCCGCCGGCACCCAGGCGGAGGACCTCGCCAGCTTCGGCGAGGCCCTACATCGCCGAGGCCCCTCCCCGCCAACAACGAGGCAGAGGACATCGCCGACTCAGCCGAGGCCCCACCCTGCCGGCAACGAGGGGGAGGATTTCCCCCGCTCCACCGAGGCGCTGCCTTGCCGGCAAAAAAATAGAGACATCACCGGCTCCGTCGAGGCCCCGCCCCGCTGCCAACGAGGCCGCGCCACACAGAAAATGAGGAAGAGTAGAACACGGTAGGTCGCCACCACTCGGGACCAAGTAAGGCCACCGTTGCTACCCTCCAGTTGAAGCCAAGCTAGGCGGGTTGACCATTGACGGCCGATTAGCTTCTTGGCAGTGATGTGGAGTCGGAGAGCTATGTTGGAGAATGACGCTGCTTCAGTTACTTAACTGTTGGTGCAGTTGGGTCACTGACACGTGGGCCCAACACGCATCTGGGCCACATGTCAGTTACGCAACTGCAACTGTAGTTAAGTCACTGAAGCTCAGTCCGCTGGAGAAGAAGCTTATGTTCGTCTCAGCCGGACACAAGTGGGTAGCTTCGGTTAATTGATTATACCTCCAGCGCACCCCTTTTAGTTGAACAATGTATGAAATGTAATGAAATCCGGCATGTTTATATGAAATCTGACCGTGTATCAATGAATTTAGTTCGATTAGTTCGAATTCTTGTATCACTGGCAGTGGATGAACACGCAAAACAATACGTACTAGCATTATTCCCAGGGTGATCACCTTGTTTGCAGCAGTTTCACATGTACTCCATCTTGTCCTTTTTAGTCTGCATACAAGTTTTGTCTGCAGTCAAAGTATCTCTACTTTGACCAATCTTATAGAAAAAAGTATGAACATTCACAATGTAAAATCAACTGACTTGAAAGAAATCTAATATGCGAAGTAAAAAGGAACAGAGGGAGTACAAAGAGTTTGAGCAGCTTTTTAGCGTTCTTGTACATTGCAATCAAACACACAGGCCTGGCAATTCATAGAGAACATTCAAAACAATCGATGATTATGCATCTCAGCGATTCACATGTCAGAGCCAATATTTACTTCACAACTAAGGAATAAAGAAAAATTGATTGATGCTGCTGACAGCAAAGGGCGTCCCATTCAAAAATATCAAACACATGTCTTCTTGCTAACATCAATGAGCAAAATTTGACAAGGTTGTCCCATTCCAAAATGCCAAATGCGTGTTGTTTTGCGTAAATCAATGAGCAAACTTTGACAAGATTTTCCCATTCCAAAATATCAAATGCCTACGATTGTGGAATGGGCAGGGTTTTCCATCAGTTCGGACATTGACATGGCACCTCGTGCTAAATAAACCAGATGTTCTTTTTGTGCAGTTCCACCAAAATCAACCAAATTCGCACGTAGCTTGTATGATTTCGCCTTTATATGTTACAATGTCTTGAACATATCGGCACCTCCTTTCTTGTGGTGGAAATGAATGATTCGATGTATTCATGAACATTTTGTGCAGTCCCCATTGAAATCAAGCTGAGCACCCCTGTTTGCACAAATACAAAAAAGTGATTAGTATAAAGCAAATTGTACTATGAATTGACAGTTTAAATAGGCACCTACATGGTCCATGTAGAGCACACTTTTAAAAAAATGGAACTCACCGGAAAGAATCCTAGAACAACATTGTTGTGATGCCCGGATACTTAAGCTACAGTGAACCTCTGCTAATCATGCCATGACACCTCGGTTGCTGTTGCTATCCTCGCAATAATTCGAAACCGTTCAAAATTCAAATTCAAATTAATGATAACAATAAAAGTTTTCAAAAATTAAAACAGAATTGTTAAATTGGTTGCCGAATATTACAAAAGGTAATTATGGTGCAACAAACACATTTTTATAAAATGACTAAATGGTTTAAAATGAATTTAAACAAAAAATAAATAATAAAGAAAATACGAAAGAAAAAAAACAAAACAAAAAAAAGGAGAAACCCCCCCTGGGCCGTGGCCCAACTGGGCCAACCCCCCGGCCCCAACCGGCCCACCCCGTGCCCCATAACCTCCCCCCCACTCCCCCACACACCCCAAGAAAATATCTCTCCCCTCTCCCGATTGGATCGGGATCGGGAGGAGGCCCTAAATCGCCCGAGCGTAAATGCGCCCGCTGCCCGTCGAGGCTACGCCGCCGCCGCCTCATGAGACTGCCTCCCGCTCCGCCGCTCGTCTCCGTCGTTCCCCCCCAGCCGTCCCCGAGCACGCTGCCAGTTTCCCTCTGCACCGTGAGCACCGCACCTTCCCTCCCTTCCTCCCCTCCCCCAGCGCCCGAGCTCGCCGCCGCCACGACCTCTTCCTCCGACCATTGCCGATCAAGGCGCCCGCCCAGCCGCACCTCTGCCCGCTCCCTCCTCGGCCCGCGGTGGTCTGGCCGCACCCCTCCACGGCCCCGGCGTCCTTCTCCAATGGCCGCCCGCCTCGCCACACGCTGGCGCCCCGCAGCTCCCTCCGCCGTGCCGCTTGGCCCCGGCTGCGCCCGCATCACCGCACTCGTGGCCTCACTCCCGCGCCGGTTCCCTCTCCCCTCTGTCCCCGCGCGAGCACCACCGCTCGTCGCTCGCCCCGTCGACGGCGCCCTCGCCTCCGTCCCCCTGCTCCCCGGCCGTCGCTCACCCCCTGCGCCCCTGCCTCCTCTGCACACGGCCACAGCCCACGTGGCCAGCCCGGCCCCAGCGCTCCTCCCATGGCCGCCTCTCCACAAAGGCCACGGCCGACGCCCCTTCGGCCCTTGACCTCGCCACCACATCACATGCCCTTCTCGCCCGGGTTGTTCTTTGCCATCGCCATCGCCCGGATTAGCCTCCTTGGCTGGTCTTGCCGAGGCCAGCGCCGGGTTGGCCCCGATCGGGCACTCCCACGCATCATGGCATGCGCCCGTTCGCGAACCCGGCGCCCGCTAAGCCCCCTGCCTATGACACAGGGGGCCCGCCCCAGAACGTTTGGTAAAAAAAAGGGAATTGAAAAATAATAATAATGATAAAAATAATAAATTAATTAAGGAATTAATTAACTTAACTAATTTTGTTTAATTAAACTAAACAACTAATTAAGCTAACTAATTAACCTAAACCCTAATTAACCTAAATAGAGAATGATAGGTGGGTCCCACACGTCAGCTTGACCAGGTTAATGGTCAACGTTGACTGCTGACATCACTCTGATGTCATCTTGGCGTCATAATTTACTATTCTGGATAATGTTGGATTTAATTAATTAATTAAATTCTAGAAATTAATAAATCTTTAGAAAATCATATCTTTTAATCCGTAACTCGGATTAAAATATTTTCAACATGAAAGTTGCTTAGAACGACGAGACAAATCCGAATACGCAGCCCGTTCGTCCGCCACACATCCCTAGTATAGAGAACACGCAACTTTTCCCCTCCGGTTCATCTGTCCGAAAACGTGAAACTTCGGGGATACTTTCCCGGATGTTTCCCCCCTTCGCCGGTATCACCTAATACCGCTTTAGGGCATACCTAGCACCGCGTATTGCCATGCTACGCTTTGTGATAATTTGATTGCTCTGTTATTTATTATGTTCCCCCTCCGTTACTTCTTTCCGGTAGACCCCGAGGCTGCCGACGACCCCCCCAGATCGACTACGGTGTTGACGACCCCTCCTTCTTGTCTGAGCAACCAGGCAAGCCCCCCCTTTGATCACCAGATATCGCCTACTCTTCTCTATACTGCTTGCATTAGAGTAGTGTAGCATATTCTTGCTTTCGCCATTACTCCTATCTTCTTTGCATAGCATGTCCTTGCTACTCTTGTTGTTACCTTTACCGCTATCCTACCGCTTAGTATAGGATGCTAGTGTTCCATCAGTGGCCCTACACTCTTGTCCGTCTGCCATGCTATACTACTGGGCTGTGATCACTTCTGGAGGTGATCACGGGCATATACTATATACTTTACACTATTACATTACCTGTGATACTGTTCGGAGATGGGGGCTGAAAGGACAGGTGGCTCCATCCCGGTAGAGGTGGGCCTGGGTTCCCGACTGCCCCGATCGTTACTTTTGTGGCGAGCGATGTGGCAGGTTGAGACTACCTGGGTGAGAGGTGGGCCTGGCCCCTCGTCGGCGTCATGGATACTTAACACGCTTAACGAGATCTGGTTATTTCATCCGAAGTCCGCCATTTGGTCTATACGCACTAACCATCTACGCCGAGAGTAGTTATGGGTATCCCAAAGATCGTGGTATCAGCGAAGCACTTCGTGACGTCGGCTGACGGAGGCCGGCGTCTTGCGCCAGATTGGACTGGAAACGCCTGCTAGCCTAGGTCTGCTTCCGGCCGCCCTCGCAACGTCTGTGTGCTATGGGCGATGGGCCCGGACCCTGTCAGGCGCTTAGGTTTAGACCGGGCGTCAATTGACCTCTCTATTGTGCCTAGGTGGGGCTGCGGCGTGTTGATCTTCCGCGGCGGGCATGACCCGTAAAAGTGTGTCCGGCAAAATGGGATCAAGCGTGTTGGGTTATGTGGTGCACCCTGCAGGGAAGTTAATCTATTCGAATAGCCGTGATCTTGATAACAGGGCGACTTGGAGTTGTACCTTGACCTTATGACAACTAGAACCGGATACTTAATAAAACACACCCTTCCAAGTGCCGATACAACCCGGTGGTCGCTCTCTCTCGTGGTTACGAGGAGGGATCGCCGGTAGGATTATTGCTATGTGATGCTACTTGGAGGACTTCAGTCTACTCTACTGCTACATGTTGCAAAGGCGGAGGCTGCCGAGCGTAGTCTTCGACATGATTAGCTATCCCCTCTTATTCTGGCATTCTGCAGTTCAGTCCACTGATATGGCCCTTTACACATATATCCATGCATATGTAGTGTAGCTCCTTGCTTGCGAGTACTTTGGATGAGTACTCACGGTTGCCTTGTTCCCCCCTTTCCCCCTATCTCTACTCGATTGCTGCGACCAGACGATGGAGCCCAGGAGCCAGACGCCACCGTCGAGACGACTACTACACCGGAGGTGCCTACTACTACGTGCAGCCCGGCGGCGACGACTGTGAGTAGTTAGGAGGATCCCAGGCAGGAGGCCTGCGCCTCTTTCGATCTGTATCCCAGTTTGTGCTAGCCTTCTTAAGGCAAACTTGTTTAACTTATGTCTCTACTCAGATATTGTTGCTTCCGCTGACTCGTCTATGATCGAGCACTTGTATTCGAGCCCTCGAGGCCCGTGGCTTGTATTATGATGTTTGTATGACTTATTTATGTTTTAGAGTTGTGTTGTGATATCTTCCCGTGAGTCCCTGATCTTGATCGTACACATTTGCGTGCATGATTAGTGTACGATTGAATCGGGGGCGTCACAAGTTGGTATCAGAGCCGACTACCTGTAGGAATCCCTCTTCCCAACTCCTTGGCCGAAGTCGAGTCTAGACATTACAAAACTTTTACTAACATGGCTATGTGCCTTACCGGCCCACGTCGCCATTGGGTGGTACTAGGATCTTTTACTCCTCGACCTTTACTCTGGGATTCTGAACTCTCTTCTATTCGGGTTAAACGATTTTGCTAAAAACAAAACTAACTTTAGGTTCTCGCAAGTACTTTCTCCCGAAGAGCCCCTCACTTTAGATGATCTTTCTTTGCACTAGAAGATTCTGAAGTAACTCTACGATGTTTTCTCGAGTCTTTGTGCCATCGCATTTGCGATTTCCTTCCACCGTCAACCCCTATGAAAACTACTTACACTTGCCATTCATACGATCATCCCCCATTGATCTTGTTATTACAAGATACCCCGAAGTTTTCTCTATTGTTCCGAGAATACTTTGTGCCTATTACCTAGCAGTTCTTTGCCACATGAATACCCCTTCAAATAAATCCTCGCACTTGTCGAGTATCCGCTCATCCCCAGTTGTTCATGTGTTTCACAACAGTCTTCAAAATACTATTCGATCTTCCGAAAATCCTCTGGAGCCTTTGGCTCTTGAAATTCTTGCTTGCTTGCATTATGATTAATCCCATAAGTCTCGTAATCTTAATGACATACCTTGTCATTATCATTTTGAGTCTGTTGATTCAATATGTTGCGAATTCTCGCAATCCTCAAATAGATCCTAGAATTCATCCTTCCGGCTCAGACGTCATTTTGAACATGAGCTGGTTCTCAACCAAACTATCTGTCGTCGATTGTGCCTCTGGTATATTCAATTGATCCATCCTTGATCGAACGTCTTCTTCTGATCCTTTGTTTTGGAAATCATAATTCCTTTGCATTTAAGCTATGAATTATTCAGATGCTTCCATAACCTGTTGCATTTGCATTCCTTCCTCTTCTGGTTGAGTATCGATACTCATATCAGATCCTTTGTGGACCATCAAGTCCTTTGTTGGATTGTTATCCGACAGTGTCCTTCACATTTGATCACTTTGTGAGTTCTTCCCCTGATACATAATGCCTTTGTTAAATTGTATCCTCTGCTTTGTCAACCATGCTCTGCTATCGAGCTTGTGTTATTTACTCCTGAAGTTTGTGGTATATATTCCTAAGAGGCCCCGATGGGTTGGACATATGCCTTCTCTAATCTATGTGAACCCGGAAACTACTACGGGTCATACTCTACTAGTGTTATGTCAGATAAAATTTCAACACACAACTTCGTTGAAGGCTACAGGTGAATGAAAGGTTATGCATTAAAGGAATGGGAGTCGACCTTGAACTTTGTGTTCATGCCCATGGACGCGATGTATATCCTATCATGGAAGCTTCTTGAAATAATAACTATTCCCTTGGTATAAGTTCATCTTATATCTGGGATTTGATCATTTATGATCCTGGTTTCCGACCATGTTCTCCTTTAAATACCATTTCTCGTGCAAGTTTAAGCACTTGTCTTCTACAGAGTAATACCCCAGTCCAACCTCTACTTTGATTTGTCGTCGAGTATTACCCCCTTGGTTTCTCAAGATTATCATGGAACTGCATAACTTCTTATGAGTTCTTCATCAAGTGCTACATTCTCATGGATTCCAATTTTTCACGGACTCTGAGTTATTTAACACTCAAAGACATCGATAACTGACTCGAGTCCGTATCGCAATTATGCAACTCTTAGTAACCTTCATTACTTACGAGTTTGAACTCAATCACGTCATTCCTAGCCTGTTTGGCTATATCCTTGTCGTGCCGATTTTAACTGTGCTACCTGGCCCTCTTCCCAAAGCATAATTTTTGACGATGAGCTAAGCTTACGTCGATCTTCCTCATCATATCATTTCGCTTTGGACAACAAGCTTGTTTGGAGTTTGTGTCGTACCGTCGGTTCCATTAACCTTTCGCTTCATCATACCTTTGACTTGATGTCCTCGCCGATCTATTACATCTTCGTGGAGCCTCTCGACAAAATTTGTCGTGATCATCATCAACATCTTGACTCCTTCCTGGATATCAATTGAATTCATGATGAGAAATACCATCCTTGCCCTCGATGATTTGTGTTGTCATCGACCACTTTAATGCCCCCCCTCCAACACAAACTTGTTCGTGTTCTGTGTTCCTTGAGTTCCTTGCTATCCAACTTATGTTATGTTCTACCTTGGAGTATTACCATCTTTTATGTCAAAATTGTGGTGAGAATTTCATCACCCCTTAAGGAATTCTTGGTATTGTTATGCTTCTCACCATCACCATTCTTTTCTTGGCCCCCGTGTTGAGTGAACTCTGTTGTGGGAATTTGATATCTCTAGCAACCCTATTGTTTTGAAGTGAATGGCCGATAGTTTAGATTATCGAATCACCATTCTAACTTTGAACGTCCTACTTGGTCCATATTTCCAGGTGCATTTTCGTTCAATATTTAATTGTGGAAATCCATCCTTTCGAAATCTTGATGAATTGTCGTTGAGTCCATCAGCCACATCCTCTTCCTCTCCTTCGTTTAATGATGAACTCTTGTTTCGGAACTCGCTCACACCGTTCAATACCCGAGAATCTTACAATGTCATCTCAAAAATTGGTGTTGCACCTTTCTTCTCAGGCATCGTGAGTCTGAGTTATCCTGCCACCTATCCGAACTGAATCTCGGTCTGATATGATGGTTGGAACATAATTCCAAGAGTTATAACGTTGGTCTTTATATGGCCCAGTAAGGTAATGTCATGCCTAGTGCACCTAACCGGAGGACCTAGTGTTATAGTTTCCTTCTTAACAAGGTTAACCATTTTTTTCGTGAGGAAATTGAATGCCTTGTTTAATAAGTTTATCCTGATGGATCCTTTGTGTATCCAACGTCTGACCTTTGCTTGAAGACCTTGTCAATGCTATCTCGAAACATGTCTGTGGTGCTCCGATTTTCAACAAGAACATTTGAAGCCTAATGCTAAATGTTACTTGCTCAATTATCCAAACACCGTTGTATGGGTAATGTCAAGAAATTTCTCTCCCTTACCTAAAGGGTTTTCTACATTATCTCCTGTCATTGGATATCTTGCTCTGCTTGTCCTTGGGAAGGTTATACTCCTGAAATATGTGTTTAAACACATTTTTCCTTTCCATTGTTCTGTTTAACCTGATGATCACATTTTCCTTTCCATTGGTTTGTTTGACCTTTCTTGTGATCTTAGCAGTAATAATTTACTTCTTATGTAAACACCTCGGTGTACAACTCTGCCAGTGAGACCCTGTTACTTTTGTTGATGACATTTCAGTAACCACCGATGGACGAGAACTTTGCCTACTGGTCCGCCTCGTTCAACGAGCAGGAAAATGGTTCTCTTCGTCCCTCGTCCTTGGTACTGATGTTGTTGCCGACATAACTGATAGGCTATCCTCTGACATACCTTGCTTGCATGATCACGCAAGACGTCTCCACCCTTCCTACTTTTAACCCACATGGTGGGCCCATAACCCACAGTTCCACAGGATCGAAACCTGACTCTCCTGTACACCCCTATTCCTAAAGCTATTCCTCGCGCTTGGCTTCGTAATGAAATATCACGAGCCACCTTCCTAGTGATCTATTCTGGTATCAGACACAATACTTATTCCCGTTGCTTTGAACCCCTTTCACGCCTTGTAACAGGCATCAAACGATTGCCTACCCGCTCGAATTTTCCCATGATACCTCCGTACTTCGCTCTCGATAATTTCTTAAGTTTCAATTCGAGAGTTACTTCCCACCACCTTCCCCGATGTTATTGACCAGATAGTTAACCTTGCAGAGGTTCGTTCCCCCGGAATACCCACCCTTTATTCTTTCGGAAGTACGATGGAATTCCCGAAGAAAGGACGCCGACTTCATCTTGATGACCTAAAGCAGCTTAAATGAAGACATCAATGTATTGGACCGGCCTCTTCGAGAAGAGCAAGCCAGGATGAGAAGTCCCGCTAGATTCGTTACCAAACCTCCCCCCTTACTCTACCTCGTAAATCTCGGGACGAGATTTCTTGTAGTGGAGGAGAATTGTGACGCCCGGATACTTAAGCTACAGTGAACCTCTTCTAATCATGCCATGACACCTCGGTTACTGTTGCTATCCTCGCAATAATTCGAAACCATTCGAAATTCAAATTCAAATTAATGATAACAATAAAAGTTTTCAAAAATTAAAACAGAATTGTTCGGTGGTTGCCGAATATTACAAAGGTAATTATGGTGCAACAAACACATTTTTATAAAATGACTAAATGGTTTAAAATGAATTTAAACAGAAAATAAATAATAAAGAAAATACAAAAGAAAAAAACAAAACAGAAATAAAAAAGGAGAACCCCCGGCCGCGGGCCCAACTGAGCCAACCCACTGCCCCAACCGCCCACCCCTGCGCCCCATAACCTCCCCCACTCCCCACACACCCACCGACACTCCCCCACCTCAAGAATATCTCTCCCCACTCCCCGATTGGATCGGGATCGGGAGGAGGCCCTTCGCCACCGAACGCTGCCGCCTTGCCGCAGACTGCCTCCCGCTCCGCCGCTCGTCCCGCTGCTACCCCCCAACATTCCCGAGCACGCTGCCATTTTCCCCTACTGCACCGTGAGCACCGCACCTTCCCTCCCTTCCTCCCCACCCCCACGCCGAAGCTCGCACGCCGCCACGACCTCTTCCTCCGACCAGGTCGTCAGTGTCGTCTGTGGCGCCGACGGCATCACCGCACCTCTGCCCGCTCCCTCCTCGGCCCATGCGGTGGTGCAGCCGCACCCTCCACGGCCCCGCGTCCTTCTCCAATGGCCGCCCTGCGCCACACGCTGGCGCCCCGCAGCTCCCTCCGCCGTGCCGCTTGGCCCCGGCTGCGCCCGCATCACCGCACTCGTGGCCTCACTCCCGCGCCGGTTCCCTCTCCCCTCTGTCCCCGCGCGAGCACCACCGCTCGTCGCTCGCCCCGTCGACGGCGCCCTCACCTCCGTCCCCCTGCTCCCCGGCCTTCGCTTACCCCCTGTGCCCCTGCCTCCTCTGCACACGGCCGACGGCGCCGGCCCCCAGCGCTCCTCCCTGCGGCCGCCTCTCCACAGCCACGGCCGACGCGCCCCTTCGGCCACTAACCTCATGACACCCCCTCCGGGTTCTTTCTTTGCCAGATCGCCGTCGCCCGGCGGACTAAGCCTCCGTCGCGCGCTGGTCTCGCCTCGAGGCCAGCCTGGTTGGCCCATGTCGGCGCCCACGCCATAACGATGGCGGCCAGCGCCCGTTCGCGAACCCGGCGCCCGCTAAGCCCCCTGCGTATGACACAGGGGGCCCGCCCCAGAACGTTTAGTAAAAAAAAGGGAATTGAAAAATAATAATAATGATAAAAATAATTAATTAATTAAGGAATTAATTAACTTAACTAATTTTGTTTAATTAAACTAAACAACTAATTAAGCTAACTAATTAACCTAAACCCTAATTAACCTAAATAGAGAATGACAGGTGGGTCCCACACGTCAGGTTGACCAGGTCAATGGTCAACGTTGACTGCTGACATCACTCTGATGTCATGCTGACGTCATAATTTACTATTCTGGATAATGTTGGATTTAATTAATTAATTAAATTCTAGAAATTAATAAATCTTTAGAAAATCATATCTTTTAATCCGTAACTCGGATTAAAATATTTTCAACATGAAAGTTGCTCAGAACGACGAGATAAATCCGAATAAGCAGCCCATTCGTCCGCCACACATCCCTAGTATAGAGAACACGCAAGTTTTCCCTTCCGGTTCATCTGTCTGAAAACGTGAAACTTCGGGGATACTTTCCCGGATGTTTCCCCCCTTCGCCGGTATCACCTATTACCGCTTTAGGGCATACCTAGCACTGCGTATTGCCATGCTACGCTTTGTGATAATTTGATTGCTCTGTTATTTATTATGTTCCCCCTCCGTTACTTCTTTCCGGTAGACCCCGAGGTCGCTGGACGACCCCTGCATCGACTACGGTGTTGACGACCCTCCTTCTTGTCTGAGCAACCAGGCAAGCCCCCCCTTTGATCACAAGATATCGCCTACTCTTATCTATATTTCTTGCATTAGAGTAGTGTAGCATGTTACTGCTTTCAGTTACTCCTATACTGCTGCATAGCCTGTCCTTGCTACTACTGTTGTTATCTTTACCTGCTATCCTACTGCTTAGTATAAGATGCCAGTGTTCCATCAGTGACCCTACACTCTTGTCCGTCTGCCATGCTATACTCTTTGGGCTGTGATCACTTGGGAGGTGATCACGGGCATATATTATATACTTTACACTATTACATTACCTGTGATACTGTTCGGAGATGGGGGCTGAAAGGACGGTGGCTCCATCCCAGAGAGGTGGGCCTGGGTTCCCACGGCCCCGATCGCTACTTTGTGGTGGAGCGGCAGGAAGGTTGAGACTACCTGGGTGAGAGGTGGGCCTGGCCTGGTCGGCGTTCGTGGATACTTAACACGCTTAACGAGATCCGGTATTTGATCTCGAAGTCCGCCATTTGGTCTATACGCACTAACCATCTACGCGGGAGTAGTTATGGGTATCCGGCGTCGTGGTATCGGCCGAAAGCTTGCCGTGGCGTCGGCGATGGAGCGGCGCCGCGCCCGGATTGGTGGAGCGCACGCTAGGCTAGGTGCGCTTCCGGCCGCCCTCGCTTAGCGTGCGGGTGTGCTATGGGCGATGGGCCTAGACCCTGTGCGCTTAGGTTTAGACCGGCGTCTTGACCTCTCCGCTGTGCCTTGATGGGGCTGCGGCGTGTTGATCTTCCATGGCGGGCATGACCCGTAAAAGTGTGTCCGCCAAATGGGATCAAGCGTGTTGGGTTATGTGGTGCACCCTGCAGTGAAGTAAATCTATTCGAATAGCCGTGATCTTCGATAACAGGACGACTTGGAGTTATACCTTGACCTTATGACAACTAGAACCGGATACTTAATAAAACACACCCTTCCAAGTGCCAGATACAACCCGGTGGTCGCTCTCTCTCAGGGTTACGAGGAGGGGATCGCCGGGTAGGATTATTGCTATGTGATGCTACTTGGAGGACTTCAGTCTACTCTCTGCTACATGCTGCAAGGGGGAGGATGCAAGAAGCGTAGTCTTCGACAGGATTAGCTATCCCCCTCTTATTCTGGCATTCTGCAGTTCAGTCCACTGATATGGCCCTTTACACATATATCCATGCATATGTAGTGTAGCTCCTTGCTTGCGAGTACTTTGGATGAGTACTCACGGTTGCCTTGTTCCCCCCTTTTCCCCCTATCTCTACTCGATTGCTGTGACCAGACGACGGAGCCCAGGAGCCAGACGCCACCGTCGATGACGACTACTACCCCGGAGGTGCCTACTACTACGTGCAGCCCGCTGACGACGACCATGAGTAGTTAGGAGGATCCCAGGCAGGAGGCCTGCGCCTCTTTCGATCTGTATCCCAGTTTGTGCTAGCCTTCTTAAGGCAAACTTGTTTAACTTATGTCTATACTCAGATATTGTTGCTTCACTGACTCGTCTATGATCGAGCACTTGTATTCAAGCCCTTGAGGCCCCTGGCTTGTATTATGATGCTTGTATGACTTATTTATGTTTTAGAGTTGTGTTGTGATATCTTCCCGTGAGTCCCTGATCTTGATCGTACACATTTGCGTGCATGATTAGTGTACGATTGAATCGGGGGCGTCACAATTGTACTTGCGCATCACAGCAAAAAAGATGGAGATCTGTCAGTCCTTCTGAGCTGAAGTTAGTTTGGTCTTGTGGGGAGTAATGTAATCATCCTTCAACTGCTCCTTCTGATGAGAAGATAGACATGGCTTCTTCATCCTGGCATAATTGGAACTAGTCACTTCACGTACTCCATATTCTTCTTCAGAGGAGGATGATCCTGTTATGCAAATACAAGAGGGCAACTAAATGCTAGCATCCCTGTTTGCTCGGAAAAAAGGAAAGGAAATATTTAAAACAGCACAGATGAAGCACTTCTCAAGGACAATACCACTTTCTCATGACAGTATCTAAACAGTAGCACAACACCAATAGAGATGACAAAGCTCAATCATATGGATGAAATCCGTTAGCGAGTACCAACCTTTGTTAGGAGGCTTATCGTGTAGAGCATACGGATCAAGCACTTCTCCGGAACCATCTATTGTTATCTACTGTGGTTGCCATGCTTACTATATACTCCTCGATTAGTTTTATGTTTCCAACATCATGTTGTGCAGTTCCACTAAAAGATATAGTACCTTCAAAGAAGATCCCTGTTTGCACAAGTAGAGATAATTACATATTACATTAAGAGTGGCATCAAATCAGTGGCAAAACAATTGCTCGTTCCAGCCATAGCAATAAATTAAGATGGAAAACTATATCATTACTTGTGTCATCACAGTTCCAGTGCTTCATTACAGCACCGGGAGTTGATTTTTGTTTTTCTTTCGCTTGTTCTTCCCCTTCATCACTTGGTTCAATAATGCATAAGCTTCGCCTTCAATGTAAGATTTGGCATGTCAATTAGGGAGCACAAGTATAGCACTAAACAACGACATTAATTTTCTGATGAAAGTGGCAAAATACAGGTCAATAGTTGTGAAATATCCTTATCTTACCTCAATGGAATATTACGGTGGACATACAGATTGGAAGTCTTGTCTCCATTTGTGCAGTTCACTAAAATCAAGCAACATTACCGTACAAGTAGCAAAACATATGAAAGCACAATGCACAATCATGTGAAAGAAGGCAAGTACTGACCTCTCATGACGCGGAATTCAATCAACTCACAAGAACAAGATCTGAACCAAATTTGGCAACACAGATAGGAAGTAAGATCTCCTCTTGTGCAGTTCCACTAAGATCAAGCAATCAAGCAACGTTGTCGGTGTGACATTTTGGTTGAACTGCACAAAACACTCTTAAAACAAAAGTGGTCTGTGCAGTGCAACAAAAGGTCACAATAGCAACGAGGTGAAGTAGATAACCCTATTTACACAGAGGTGCAAAGGAAACAATTAGTGGTCAATAACGGTGGATGACATAGAAGCCAAAAAAAGAAGCATCTAACTTATCTAAATGGGAAAGAAAGCAAGATAGTAGCATTTCTCAAATGGTGGCATTGATTCATATTAATAGAGTGATTATATTAACAATAAAATTCTATAAACATGCAATTTGCTTTTAACTGTGGCATTGCATCAATTTTCCAGCAGCATTATTAGAGGGTGTTTGTTTACAGGGACTTTTTGGTGTAGGGACTAAAAAAAGTCCCTTTCAGTCCCATCTAAACCAAACAGGAGGGACTTTTAGGGACTAAAAGTGGGCATTTGGTACTAAAGTAAGAAGACCCAGGGAGAGTCTTTTGGGACTTTTTCCAACAGTTGCCCCTGCCCCGCATTGCATCTTATCTCTATTAGTTCATTACTAGGGGTAACATGGTCTTTTAGCATATCATTTAATAACCTCTAGTCCATGTTTAGTCCCTGGAACCAAGCAGGTAGGGACTAGGGACTTTTTAGTTTGGACTAAAAAAAGTCCTAGAACTTTTTAACCAAACAAGGCCTTAGATTAACAACAGCTAAAGAGTTGCACATGACAGTGGACGCACCAGCACCATGTGCATCTACCGATGTATGAAGGGGTGATGCACAGTCTGTTGCAACAAAGAACAAACAACCAAGGAGCATATTTGTGTTGGTCCCAGTTTTGTTATCTTTAGACACCTTTCCCTATGTGAGCGCAGCAAATCTAGTCCTGCTCAAACTCTACAGCCTTGTCCCCCAAAACAAAAAGATCAGTTCGTTACAGATGTGCGTACTGCGTTTGTCATTGTTTTCCCTTTTCGACCAACGTAGGTGTTGGATAGCCAGTCTGTACTAGTACTTCCCCCCTTCCTTTCCTCTTTGAACCACATCCTATATTCATGCTATACAGCTTTCCCCACTACTATCCCCCATTTCTTTCCTCTTTGAACCACGTCCTAGATTCATGCTTTACAACTTTCCCCACTACTTTCCCCACTTCCTTTCATTTTTGAACCACAACCTAGATTCATGCTATACAACTTTCCCCACTACTTTCCCCCATTCCTTTCCTCTTTGAACCACGTCCTAGATTCATGCTATACAACTTTCCCCACTACTTTCCTGTTTGATCCAACACCAAGATTCGAGTGCAGAAGCGGAAAAATACCACATGCAGCTACAGCAATGTATGTGGAATAAGTAAATTATACCTCAAGGTTCTTGGGGTGTGGTCCGGTAGGCGACCGGAGGCCGTTCTGCCCACACTATGTACGGCGGCGAGGAAGAAGGGGTCAGAGGCCCTCCCGTGCCGCCGCTGGATGAAAGAGAACAACTGCGCCGGTAGTGGATTCCCTCCCTCGTCGACGACCACAGTGTTAAGCCTCCTTCCCTTCCCGGCGGACAAATCCTGCCGGCTCTTTGACCAGCAGTGAGGGGAGAGAGAGAGAGAGGCCAACGAAGTCTTGTTTAGATCTGGAGAGGGTGAGAGAGTGCGAAGAGAGCAACTACAAGCGCTGAGGCTCCAGCGTGTATATATATATATATAGTAGAGAGAGTGTGTGAAGAGTGCAAACCCTAGAAAACAAGCGCCGAGGCTGCAGCGTATATGTGATGAGGTGATTATACGGTCATTACGAGATCGTATAGCTCCGTATCCATCCATTTTGACCAGTCAAAGAATCCTCCTGGCACTGCCCCGGATCACTTTCTCTCTCTGTCATGCGGGGCCTAGCTGTCATTGGGTGGAAGAAAGAAGATGAACAAAAACAAAATTATGCTCAAGTGTGGTTATCGAACCCGAGGCCTCAAGTTTGATGAGCGAACAGGCTAACCAGCTACACCACCCTCATGTTATGTTTAATGAGAGGAAATAACCTTTTATACGTTCCTGCATTCGTGTGACAAGCATGCCGTGTTTTTTGTGTGGGAGTCATTGGGATTTAAATCATAATCTTGTCATGTGGCTTTGGTGGTAAGGTCTTTTGGGATTTAAAGCAGTGTTGGTAGTACAGAAATAATGCATCCTTACTCACCTTACCTCTCTCCACGTAGTACGTTGGGTCCCACCAGTCAGAGGGTGAAACAAACAAATTAATAAGAAAAATTAAAAGCGCCAGCGGTGTATCTTACCTCACACATCTCGCTACTGCTCGTGAACACTTTCCAGTTGATCCCTCTTTTCTCTCACGTACTATTTTAAGTGAATCCTTATTATAACATGCACACAATTTTGGGCACTTGTATTCGACCTAAGTCACTGTGCCACCGTATCTCGTACTACTCCCTCCGTCTAGGTGTGATAAGCCATGTTAGAAGGTGCAGCGGGACCAAGGTGCAAACAGATTGGAGGAGAAGGAGAAACTTGGTCGGTCCTTCCTCCAATCAAAGCCCTGATTTCTGTCTCTAAACGCAACAATTAATCACAACAACTAAGAGATGTCGTTTTAGCTACCATGCAGGGCCACGTATTAACTCGCATGCAAGCTGACTTTGATTTCTTGACTGGTCAACGCGTAGTTGCGCTCCATGCATTGGGTTTCCGGGGGAGATAACAAGGCAGAGTAAGGAGCGTTTGGTTACATTTCTTAGGGCATCCACAATGTGATGTTTTTGCGCCTCTAAGGCCGCCCCTAAGGATTTCTAGTCGGCCTCTATACACTGCACGATTTAGTTTCTTCGCCTCTATGCTTAGCGTCGCCTCCAACACTAGAGGCAGCCTCCAAGTGAATAAAGAAATGGAAGAAAAGAAGAGAGGAGGAAAGAGACCTGCATGCACGTGGATGAGAAGTTGTAACTCGGATTTTTTTATTTGTTGTAGGCTTATGGTGGGCTCCACCTTGGAGGCATGTCAAAATCTGTATACACTGCGGAACTTTCGTTCATGCTTAGAGGCACTAACGTGGGGTCCAGCTTAGAGGCTGCACTGCCTCTATACATTGGAGATGCTCTAAGGAAATTGCTCGGCTAGCCCAACTAGCCAAATTTCGCTTTACCAGCCTTGCCCCGTGAAAATCGTTGTCATGAGTGGGTCGCCTATTTTTCCGTGCGCGAAGTTTGTCGTCGGAAGCGAGCCGATCTGGCTCTCTTGAGCTAGCAAGGTTTTTCTAGCCTACCCAAGCTAGCTGGCCCACAAAAGCTAACATATTTTAACAGTTCCAAATGCCTAACCTTGCCCAGCTAGGCTATAAACTATTCTTGCTAAGGATCCAAATGCTCCCTAAGTAACAACGCTCGCTAGCAACGAGGCCAGGAGGGATTGAGATCACGAAGTTAATGGACTGACAGCGTAAACATTTTGGGAATATCTAATTTTCAGAAGATGACTTAACACCTAGGCGGAGGAGTACTACTCCTCGGTCCAGGTTTGATGGAATATTCGTCACCTCTTCTCTTCTTGTGCGTGCTCCATTTGTATCTCACTTCATGTGGCTTCGCACTCGCATGATATTCCTATTCTATGAACCTGTGTGTGCGTGGGTGTGTGTGTGTGTGTGTGTGTGTGTGTGTGTGTGTGTAACATCATGTGTGTGTTAGAGAGAGCGACACATCGACCTACTCCTACAGAGAGATGGTGTGTAGTGTACGATTTAGCCGCGAGAATCGGTGCATCCTCTCATTTTCGGGCATCCGATCAGGACAGGCGGACAGCTGCCACGCCCGCTCCTGACCATCCTAGCCCACCCAACGCCCCTCCATCGCCCGCGCGCGCTTCTCGCCCGAAATGCTCAGTGTCGCTCCAAAGAATTGGTGCCACATTCATGCCCGGGCAGAGCAGACGCGACCTCTCACTGGTGCCTATGTTGAAGGGAGAAGCGGATTCAAGAGTGATGGTTGCTTCGTCCGTCCAACTTACTGTTGGGTCTATGTGATTTGACGGCTCATTGGTCATTATTACTAAGGTGGTATGACTGCTAGATGTCCCACGCTTTCGGCGAAATGGGGTGCTACTAGATTGCAATTTTCTCCATTCTTACAGCGAACGAGTGTGAAAGCAGTGAAAACACGCAGGCTCAGTGATTACATGGCCCACCTCAAATTATCACCATATTTTCTGTACACCGTGCAACACCTAACTCTTTACATAGTACTAGTATAGTATGTACTGTAATTTCTCAGCGAGATAAATTTGTACAATGCTAGGAAGCTTCCAGCTTCTGTTTCATGTATGTTGCGTCCAAGGTTGCCCATTGCAACATTTCATCAAATACAAAGGAGACTAACATGCATGCTATTGCATCTCAATGATTGACAAATCATAGACAATATGTACTTCCTCCGTTCCAAAATAAGTGTCTCAACTTTATGCAAACTTTAGTACAAAGTTGTACTGCTACTAAAGTTGACACTTATTTTGGAACAGAGACAGCTAAAGAAAAAAACAATCCATGCGGTCCCTAGCCCTTCAACCGTAAACCCTAACCAGGCTTTAATTTGCTAGCAACGTTGGAGCTTCCGAAGAAATGAAGTTTGCAACCCTTTGACCATCGGATCATTTTGTGCAGTTTCACCAAAATCGAGATGAGCATCCCTGTAGCAAATAAATTGACGAAGCGTTATTAGAATAAGATTACTAGGACTAGTTGATGAGACATAAACTCATCACAAATATAGTACATAGAAGCTAGTATAGGTATGTGCGGGGCAAAGAAGTAGAGAAATATCCACATGGAGTGATGTGGGCAGTTGGAGCACTGGTGCAGGCCAGCTGTAAAGGAAGTTGTACCTAAGGGATGTCAGGACGTAGCTCAACCTAGAGGAGGGAAGCAGGAGGCAGCAACTGCCCACGTCGCGGTAGTGAGCAAGGGATGAAGGCAACCTCACCGGCTTTGTGAGAGAGAATGGCGGGGACCCCTGATCGGGACGTGCCGACAGTGGGTTTTCGCCGTCAGCGACGGCGACCGCATCTACACTAAAGCATCCAACCCTTCCCCCGGCGGACGTGATCCGCCCGGGTGTTAGAGATGTGGCCACAGTCGTTTTGTGTGAGAGAGTGTGAAGAGAGCAATCCCAGCAAGCAACCGTGTAGGCTCATCCTGGCTATGTATATAGTGGAGTAGTTTCCTTTTCTCTCCATATGAACCTATTTATATTGCGTACGTGCCACTGAAGAGAAAAAACTTTATTTATAAATGACGCAGCACCGTTCATACGTGGTTCCCGACCCTCCATTATTTATAAGTGAGTAACTACTACTAGACGCGTCAAATTATCACATGGGCTACATCATCTTACAGAAATGAGCTCCACTGTGTCACGTGTGTGGTTGGGGAAGACGCAAAAGACACAAAGAGTGCTACTAGTACACTACGTGCGTGGGTGCGTGCACCTCTTCTCTTCGAGCATGGTTATTAAAAGTATAGCCCACTACTGTACTACCACACGGTTATTATATATGGGCAAAGAGTATAGGCAGTAATAATGAGTAATAAGCAGTGAAATCACGAGGCCCACCTTTCTCTATGTTTGACCGAGGAAGCAGCCATCATTTCACATCTCGTTGAATATCCATCCGCTGCTACCTCCGTGAATAAATAAAACTCCGCTTCTACCTCTGTAGCATGGTTAATAATATAGCCATGTCAATCACGACGTAGAAATATCATTCACTGATACAATAGGGCTGGATCTAAGGCTGGTGATTTTTTGTCTCTTTCTCTTTTTGTCTCATTTACTCATTTTACATAGGAGCACGTGTAGAGGATGGCTATTCCTTTTGATGGGACTTCTTCATGGGGTTTAAGACTAAGCAGCTCCGAATTATGCCCGCTGCCCGCCACTCTGAATCATGCCATCTATGATAGGCAGTAGTCCCATTGCAACAATGAGGTCCACTAGGTCTAGCACGTCCTGTAAGAAGAGACTGTCACGCAAAACATACATCTTGTTTCCTTCTTCCTCGTACAGTACGTACCACTGATACGTACTACTAGCACTACTACTACTCGTTATCCTATAAACCTTGCGCTTGGCATCTCCAAAATATTAACCTTGCGATTGATACGTCTCCAACGTATCTATAATTTTTTATTGTTCCATGCTATTTTATTATCAATCTTCGATGTTTTATAATCATTTTATATCATTTTTTGGTACTAACCTATTGACATAGTGCCAAGTGCCAGTTGATGTTTTTTCATGTATTTTACATCGCATGAAATCAATATCAAACGGAGTCCAAATGCCACGAAACTCCACGATGATTTTTTATGGGCGGAAAGGAAGGCAATGGGCCCCTGGTTGCACTTGGGGTGCCTCGAGGCACAACCCACCGTAAGCCGCCAGAGGCTCAGCGCCGCTCGTGGGTTGTGCCCACCTTGCTGCCCCCCGTACCGCCTCTTTGCTCTATAAATACCCCAAAAATACCAGAACCCTAAAAGCATTGACGAAATATTCATCCAGCCGCCGCAGAGTCCAGAACCACCAGATCCAATCTAGACACCATCACGAAGGGATTCACCACTTCAATTGGTGCCTCTCCGATGATGTGTGAGTAGTTCTTTGTAGACCTTCGGGTCCGTAGTTAGTAGCTAGATGGCTTTCTCTCTCTCGCTGAATTCTCAATACAATGGTCTCTTGGAGATCCATATGATGTAACTCTTTTTGCGATGTGTTTGTTGGGATCGATGAACTTCGAGTTTATGATCAGTTATATCTTTTTATATCCATGAAAGTTATTTGAGTTTCTTTGATCTCTTATATGCATGATCTCTTATAGCCTCGTATTTCTTCTTCGATATTTGGGTTTTGTTTGGCCAACTTGATCTATTTATCTTGCAATGGGAAGAGGTACCCGGTAGTGGGTTCGATCTTAAAGTGCTCGATCCTAGTGACAGAAAGGGAACCGACACGTATGTATCGTTGCTACTAAGGATAAAAAGATGTAATCTATATCTATCGCCATATAGATAAACGGATCTTGTCTACATCATGTCATCGTTCTTATTGCATTACTCCATTTTTCCATGAACTTAATACACTAGATGCATGCTGGATAGTGGTCGATGTGTGGAGTAATAGTAGTAGATCCGAGGCGAGAGTCGGTCTACTAATCTTGGACGTGATGCCTATGTAATGATCATTGCCTGGATATCGTCATAATTATTTGAAGTTATATCAATTGCCCAACAATAATTTGTTTACCCACCGTTTGCTATTTTTCTCGAGAGAAGCCACTAGTGAAACCTACGGCCCTGGGGTCTTCTTTCTCATATATTTACCTTGCGGTCTACTTTTCCTTTGCATTTTAATTTATTAAACCAAAAAATACAAAAATACCTTGCTGCGTTTTATCTTTATTTATTTTATTTGGCGTTCGATCTATCAATCTACTACAATTTACCTCACGTCTGCTTGCCTATCTTGAGGCGCTGTACCCCGGAAGGGATTGACAACCCCTTTAACTCGTCGGGTTGCGATGTTTTGTTGTTTGTGTGCAGGTGATGTTTACGTTGTGTTGCTTGGTTCTCCTACTGGTTCTATACCTTGGTTTCATAATTGAGGGAAATACCTAGCGTCATTGTGCTACATCATCCCTCCCTCTCCGGGGAAATACTGACGTAGTTGCAGCTACCATCAAGGAGAATTTCTGGCGCCGTTGCCGGGGAGGATCTTCAATATAACCAGGTTCCTAATCACAAATCTCATCGCCTTGCAATTTACATTATTCGCCATTTGCCTCTTGTTTTCCTCTCCCCCACTTCACAAAAATTTGCCGTTTTATTCGCCTCTCTTTTTTCGTTCGCCGTTTTCTTGCCGGATCTGTTTTTTGAGTGCAATCTTGTTGTGTAGTCATCATGACTCAAGAGAACACCAAATTATGTGATTTATCAACAACAATGATTTTGTTGGCACTCCGCTTGCTCCTCCCGCCACTAGTGCGGAGACTTGTGATATTAACACTGCTTTGTTGAATCTTGTTATGAAAGACCAATTTTCCCGTACTCCTAATGAGAATGCCGCGTCCCATCTTAATACCTTCATGGAATATGCGATATGCAAAAGAAAAAAGATGTGAACAATGATGTGGTCAAGATGAAATTATTTCCGTTCTCTTTGCGTGATTCTGCAAAAATTTGGTTCTCTTCTTTGCCTCGCAATAGTATTGATTCTTGGAACAACTGCAAAGATGCTTTTATCACTAAGTATTTTCCGCCCGCAAAAATTATTTCCCTTAGAACCTAGATCATAAATTTCAAGCAACTTGAACATGAGCATGTTGCACAATCTTGGGAAAGGATGAAATTGATGCTAAGGAATTGCCCAACTCATGGGTTAAATATTTGGGTGATCGGGGTTGAATTATGTTTCTCGTAATCTTTTAGATTCCGCCGCGGTGGTACTTCTATGGAAATTACTTTGGGTGAAGCCACAAAATTGCTTGGTAATATCATGGCAAATTATTCACAATGGCATACCGAAAGAGCTCCTACTAGTAAAAAGGTTAATTTGGTTGAAGAAATTTCTTCTTTGAATGATAAAGTTGATGCTCTTATGAAATTGGTTGCTAGTAAAGGTGCTCCTATTGATTTTAATGATATGCCTTTGTCTACTTTGATTGAGAAAAATAGTGATGCCATTGATGTGAATTTTATCTCTAGAAATAATTTCAACAACAATGCTTATAGAGGTAATTTTAATCCCAGGCCTTTTCCTAGTAATTCCTCTAATAATTATGGTAATTCCTATGGAAATCAATCTTATAATAATAATAGGAACACCTCTGATCTTGAGAATAATATTAAAGAATTTATCAATACACAAAAAGTGTTCAACACTTCCATAGAAGAAAATGTTGAATAAGATTGATGATTTGTCTAGAAGTGTTGATAGAATTGCTCATGATGTGGAAAATCTCAAGATGAAAATTTTTTTGTGCCTAAAGTTGATGAATCAATTAAATCTCTTTATGTTTCTATGGATGAAGTAAGAAAAGAACTGCAATGCTTAGAGCTAAAAGAGAAACTTTAGAAAAAACTTTTTCTAGTGATTATTCTTGAAAAAGTGATGAAGATCTTAAAATGATTGGTGTTTCTTCTATTGATTCCTTGTTTATGAAAGTTAAGAATGATGGAAAAGGGACTGGAGAAGAGTCAACTTTAGGTAGAAGGCGTCCCAACATTTCAGAGGGTGACAATCTTGGTGAGAAAATTGATGAAAGTGGGTTTGGAGAGGTCAAAACTTTAGCTAGTGATGTGCCCACTCTTTTGGATTACAAAGACTTTAATTATGATAGTTGCTCTTTGATTGATTGTATTTCTTTGTTGCAATCCATGATAGATTCACCCCATGCTTATGAACAAAACAAAGCTTTTACTAAACATATCGTTGATGCTATGATGAAAGCTTCGGAAGAAAAGTTGGAATTAGAAGTATCAATTCCTAGAAAATTGCATGATGAATGTGAACCTACTATCAAATTCAAGATTAAAAATTATGAGTGTTTTGCTTTGTGTGACTTGGGTGCTAGTGTTTCTACAATTCTGAAATCTTTATGTGATGTGCTTGGTATTACCAATCTTGAAGAATGTTCTTTGAGTTTGCACTTGGCAGATTCTACTATTAAAAAGCCTATGGGAAGAATTAATGATGTTCTTATTCTTGAAAATAGGAATTATGTGCTCATAGATTTTATTGTTCTTGATATTGATTACAATCTGTCTTGTCCAATTATTCTTGGTAGACCGTTTTCACGCACTATCAGTGTCGTGATTGATATGAAAGAAGGCAATATTAAGTTCCAATTTCCTTTGACGAAGGGTATGGAACACTTCCCTAGAACAAGAATTAGGCCACCATATGAATCAATCATGAGGGCATCTTATGGATCTCGAACTAAAGATGACAAAACTTAGATCCTTGCTTTATGCCTAGCTAAGGGCGCAAAACTATAGCGCTTGTTGGGAGGCAACCCAACGAATAAAATTTATTTTGCTTTTTGCTTTATATTCTTGAGTGTTAGAAAAATTATGCTACTGTTATGATTGTGTTTTTTGTGTTTTAATCAGTGTTTGTGCCAAGTAGAACCAGTAGGATCTTCTTGGGTGATAGTTGTTTGATCTTGCTCAAAAAACAGAAACTTTGTGCTCACGCAAATAATTATTAATATTCACCAAAACATGATAAAATGCTAATTATTTTTGCATAAAATCAATATACAAATTATCCAGGTTGTCCAAGTTTTTCATAATTTTGGAGTTCCAAACGTATTCAAACAAATCAGATTACTACAGACTGTTCTGTTTTGACAGATTCTGTTTTCTTTGTGTTGTGTGCTTATTTTGATGGCTCTATGGTTTTCTTTGATGAGTTTTTGCCATAGAAAAGTTGGAATACAGTAGATATAATACAAAAACAAAATAAGAATTGGTTTGGTATAGCACTTATAGTAATGGTTTATTTTTCTTACACTAACGGATCTCATGAAAGTTTTGTTGAGTTTTGTGTGATTGAAGTTTTCAAGTTTTGGGTTATCTTACGATGGATGAAGGAAGGATGTAAGAGCCTAAGCTTGGGGATGCCCCGGAATCCCAAGCTGTTATCCAAGAATGAGCAACCAACTAAGCTTGGGGATGCCCCCCGAGTGGCATCCCCGCTTTCTTCCAACAACTATCAGTATTTTACTCGAGGCTATATTTTTATTCGTCACATGATATGTGTTTTGCTTGGAGCGTCTTGTATGATATGTCTCTTTGCTTGTTTGATTTTGTGTTTTAAGTCATCAATCCTCTCTGGCCACAACACACCTATTTGAGAGAGCCAAAATTATATCATGACTTGTCAGAATTGCTCTCCATGCTTCACTTAAATCTTTTATAAGCTAGGACTTGCTCTAGTGCTTCACTAATATCTTTTTGAGAACGGTGTGCTTTGTTATTTTTGAATAAGTCCTCTCTTGATTTACTTAGATTTATTTGAGAGTTAGTAAAATTTTGAAGAAATTCTCTCTTGCTTCACTTAAATAATTTTGAGAGAAAGAAAATTTGTCATGCTCATGATCTTCACTTATATTTGTTTGAGCTTATGAAAAGCAACACATGAAAATTAGTCCCAAAGTGATAGATATCCAAGAAGGATAAAGTAAAATAAAATGTCATGAAGATCATTGGACAAAATAAACTTGATTCTTAGTAATAGTTTTGAGATATGATGGTGTGATATGTGAGTTATGTTGATGAGTAATTGTGCTCTAGTAAGAATATTGGTGTTAAGGTTTGTGATTCCCTATGCATGCACGAAAGTCAATAGTCATGCAATGAAAAATATATCCTACTTGTGGTGCATTATTAGGTGTTAATTAAGCTTAATCCTTGCTTATGAGATTATTCATTTCTTGGTTGGTCGCTTCCCAATCTTTGCTAGCCTTCACTTTGCACCAAGTATAAACTCTACTTGTGCATCCAAAATACTTTAAACCAGTTTTGCCACATGAGTCCACTATACCTACCTATATGTGGTATTCTTTTTATCGTTCTAAGCAAATTTGCATGTGCCATCTCTAATTTTCAAAATAAACTTCTCTCTTTTGTGTGTTTGTTTCGCTCGCGGAACGGTAACGGCTGGCTAATATTTTCCATGCTAGATGTGTTATTATCAAGATGAGTGTTTATACACTTGTCATTGCACAAGAGTAAGGCAAAGATTTTAGGGATGCCCAGTCCCAAAATGCAAAAAAATATTTACTTTATGTTGTCAAATAATAAATTCCTTGGAAAGTGTTGGTATGGAGGGCACCCGTGGATACGGCTAGCCATGGAAAGTGAAAGAATGGTGGAAAAAGGAATAAACTTTATTTTATGTTTGGGAACCGCCTATGGCATATCTAGCATGGAAAGTGTTCGTAGCTCTGAGTCATTTTCGTTGGTGGGATGGATACACCTCCCAAAATGTTTTTATCTCTAATTTTTCGCTTTGAGCTCTGGCACCTCTACAAATCCCTACTTCCCACTGCAAAGGTCCTTTCTTTTACTTTATGCAATTTTTATTTTGGAACTTGAGTCTCCATGTTCTCTCATAAAAAGCACGCACCAACTAGGAGGCAATATGATCGTGCTCAAGTATTGAATGTAGTTCATATTTGAGTGTGTTTCATGAATGGATCAATGTTTGAGCATGATGGGCTAGGGATAACTTATTTTAGCATTGATATTTTGAAATACATGGTTGCTTGTTGATATTCTTGAGTATCTAAATTATTATGTCAAAACTAGACAATTGCTTTGAATCACATAAAATTCCAAATGTCCATGCTATAAAGAAAAGAATATGATATGACTTGATGAACAACACTCCACATCAAAAATTCTGTTTTTATCACTTACCTACTCGAGGACGAGTAGGAGTTAAGCTTGGGGATGTTGATACGTCTCCAACTTATCTATAATTTTCGTGTAACATCCCAAATTTTCAATTTGGAATGTTACACATAGGTCATCATATGCATATCATATTTTATTTGCATTTTGATTTTGATCCTAGAAATTCTAAGCAACTCAAGGACCCACGGAGAGAGTTGGGGATTTCGTTTATTTTCATATTTGAATTTTCTCAAATTTGAAAAGAGGATCATTTTGGTTTTAATTATTTTTCTCTCCAATATTAAAAATAAAAGAGAGGAGATAAATTGACTTCTCCAAAATAAAAGAAATATTGGAGGAAAAATGTTAAAATCGAACGAATAATTTATTTGGATTTTATTTGTTATTTTATTTGAATTAGAAAAAATATGCATTTTTCAAAATTGCATTTTTAGGCCAGAACAATGTTCACTATATTCTAAATATTTTATTTAGATGGTGAAAATTGTTTTTTGCATTTTTAGAAATTTTTTATTATTATTTTGGATTTTTCCTTTTCGGCGGGATTTATTTATTTATTAAAAAACGCGTCGCCCGACTGGGCCAAAGCCCAGCGCGCCGCCACCTCCCGCTCCGGCTCGGGACCGGAGTCCCGAGCGCCGCCGCCGAGTCCGCGAGGGACGCGCCTCCGAGGCCGTGCCCCCTCCTCCAAGCGGTGACGCCGCCTCCTTATAAGCCCGCCCGCCGCCTCTCCTCATCCCACCCGAGCCGCGCCGCAAGCGCGTCGCCGCCAGCACCACCCCGCAGCCCCGTGCCGACCCACAGCCCGCTGGAGCCGCCGCCCCGCCCGCCGAAGCCGCCGTTGACCTCGTCGCCGCCGGTCTTTTTCGGTTTTAGGTATAAAACCGTTTGGTTTTTTTATAAATCCTAGTTCGGTGTTTCTTATTAGATCGTTTTCTCGGTTTAGTTTATTTTACGAACGTTCGTTCATTAGTTCTCTTTAACGAATGAATTCGTTCGTTTGCCTCTGTTAGCGTACGTTCGCACCGTAGTCTTTTTCTTTTTATTTTATTTTCGGCCAGGGACCTATCCGCGATTATTTTTATCGCAGATTAGCCCCTAATCTTGAAACCCTCGCAACTTTTCAACCGTTCGTCCAAATCTAGAGAAACCAACGCCGACATCTTCGTCTTGAACCCTTTTTCTGGTTAATCAACTTGAACATGGTTTTCACAATTTAAAATTTGGTTTCAAGCAGATTTGTATTCGAAGTTCTTTTGATCGTAGTTTTAGTTCCGTAGCTCCGATTCGATTGTTTCTTTTTGCAAATCAAAGTTTTTTAGTTGAACTTTCAGATTGGATCTTCTTATTTAAGTTTTACCCTTGCATATGCTTGAGTGCTCATGTATGCTATTGTTTGTTTGCGATAGAATTCCCGGAGTGCGAAGCGTGCTACTACGAGTCTCTAGGTTTTGCAGATCGTCAGCAAGGCAAGTAACACTTTGATCATACCCCTTTATTACCCAATTTTTATGCATTAGTTACAATCCTCAAAAACTGCATGATTAGGATGTGATTAACTTGTGGGTATTGGGAAGTAGATGATGAGGTAAAACCTATTGCCCTTTTATTATCAAACCCTTGGGAATTACTTCTACATTATGCTTACGTTGTTATGCTATGCTCGTAGACGTGGTTTGGTTTGAGTGATCCATGACAGATGTGAGATTGTTAATCAGTGGTTAACTTAAGGTGGCTACTTAAATACACATCTGGGTGGATTGGTTGCGGGCACCTAGGGATTTACCAGTGTTGTCCTTTGGTTCGCCACCCAGGCTCAAAGGGATCATAAGATTATTCATGCTAGAAACTTCTGTGTGCAGCCACAAGCTATTATGGGCTCTAGCATAGTTGAGTATGCTGCATGACCTCTCTCAGTGGTAGACTAGCAGATGTAGGGGATGTAGTGGTACTGTCTACCCAGAGTAAAGAGTTAATGTTTCTCAAAGACTGTGTCTCGGTCATCCATTTCTCAAAACACCATGTAGTGCGAGAAATCCAACGGAGGAAATCGAGTCTTGTGGGGAAAAGTGCGCAAACCTCTGCAGAGTGTACAAACTAATCATGGTTAGCCATGTCCCTGGTTATGGACATCTTGAGTATCTGGCTCTTGGATTATCATGTTGATCTCATCACTCTAAATTAATTTGTTGGGTTGTTAATTACTGTTTAATTGGGATTGAGACGGGGGTACCATTCTCAATTTTTATCAACTACCATGATAGTAAAACAAAATGTATTGCTTTGATGTAGGAAAAAATTGGCTTTTCGCAAAACATCATAACCATAGAGCCCCCACCAGCCATACATGCATGTAGTGATAGCATTTATCTGTTCATTGCTCTATTGTGTTATATTGCCAGCATATTCCATGTGTTGACCCGTTTCGGGCTGCAACATATCATGTTGCAGACTTTTCAGACGAAGAGTAAGGTGCGCTAGGTCGTTGTCGTGCACTCAGCTATGCCGTTGGAGTTGATGGACTCACTTTATCTTCCAAGCCTTCCGCTGTTATCTTATTTAGATGGCCTTAAGCCATATTATTGTAATAAGTTCTCTTTTGAGACATTCGATGTAATAAGTATGTGATTGCACTCTGTTATAAAGCCTTCAAGTACTGTGTGTGTCAGCATTACCGATCCAGGGATGACACTTATGCACAGAGATTTGACCGCCTGAGGTCGGATCGATACAAGATGGTATCAGAGCACACGTTGATTGTAGGACACGACCACTAAGATAAGCCATAGGTCACTCTTCTCTTCTAATTTCTGACTCCTCTCCATTTTCCACTCTATAGGATGGCGGACTCAAGGAACAAGTTTGCACAACCGGATGAAGACACCCCTTTTGGGAGACACTTGAAGGAAGTCAGTAGTTCCAGGAAGGACATTCACGCCAGTTACTGAACCCGTAGAGTTTTCCTTTGATGCACCAACCTGGAGTTTAGGTAAGAGCATGGCAGCCCACATCGCCATGGGACGACGGTAAGTTTATCACAAGGATCTTAAGGACACCATCTACCAGATATGTGGGCGCCGAGATGAGCAATGGGAGATGATCAGCACCAGGAGGGACAGGTCCATTCCAACCTTCATCTAGGAGTTAAACCAGCACATTCGTCGCCAGGAGAACCAAATGTGCGCAAGCATGCTAGATCTGAAGAAGGTGGTGACCAGGAACATGGAGCTTGATGAGGAACTCCAGTCTACACGCGGCGGATATGAGGAGGAAATCGCAATACTAGTGGAGAAGAATGATGACCTGACAAGGAAGCTAGGAGTATTCATGGGAGACCCTGCGCCAGGAGGAGATGACGACCATCCCGACGACATTCGTTCTGAAGACTACATCATCATCGACGACACTGACTTCGACCCCGACAGTAGTGATGATGATTATGAAGACGAAGATGGATCGGATATCATGGAGTCTTCCACCGATCAAAATTTCTAGTCGACCACCACATTATCAGTAGTATTCCCCCATGTATATAGTAGTAGTCCGAGCACTGTAACGATAGTTAGATCGATTGTATGCCCTTGTTTGAATTGATTGGTGTGATATGATTGTGTTTGTCTCATGTGCATATGGGTAGTGCTTTCTCACTAGACCTCATTCTATTCTAATCTCTCCCCTCTAAACCCATCAGATGCCTCCGAGACGTGACCCCGGATTGGTCTTCCCACCGGAGCTCACTCAGTTGATCCAACAGCAGAATGCCTTGATGCAGTTACTAGTCCAGAACCAAGGCAACAACAACAACAACAACAAAGCCTATGACGGAGTTGTTGAAGAAAGACACTAAGTTTAAGTGGACAGATGAATGTGAGGCGAGTTTTCAGGAGCTGAAGAAACGTCTGGTTACAGCCCCAGTGCTGATTCTGCCGAATATATGCAAGGATTTCTAAGTGTATTGCGACGCTTCTCGCTTAGGACTTTGAGGTGTACTTATGCAAGACGGAAGAGTTGTTTCATATGCCTCGCGTCAGCTTTGACCGCATGAGTTGAATTATGCCACGCATGATTTGGAGTTAGCAGCTATAGTTCATGCACTCAAGACCTGGAGACATTTTCTTATTGGAAACCGTTGTGATGTGTACACGGATCACAAGAGTTTGAAGTACGTTTTCACACAGAAGGAGCTGAATCTCAGGCAAAGGAGATGGTTGGAGCTTATAAAAGATTATGACATGAAGTTGCATTATCATCCAGGCAAGGCCAATGTCGTAGCAAACGCTTTGAGCCGAAAGAGTTATGCCAATACCCTCGTAAGTGGAGGATTACCAAAGGAATTAGCCGATGATCTCAGGGAGCTTCGTTTGGAGATAGTCCCTAGAGGTTTCGTTGCAGCGATGGAGGTTCAGTCAACATTATTGGGAAAGATTCGAGAAGCTCAGAAGGATGATAAGGAAATTGCTGAGATAAAGGAGAAAATGAGTAAAGGAAAGGCTAAAGGTTTTCATGAGGATGAGCACGACACCTTGTGGTTTGAGGACCGTGTATATGTACCCAATAATGCCGAGATCAAGAAGTTAATACTTCAGGAAGCTCATGACTCGCCATACTTGATACACCCCAGAAACACCAAGATGTATTTGGATTTAAAGGAGCATTTCTGGTGGACTGGTATGAAGAAGGATATTGCCGAGTATGTAGCCGTATGTGATGTATGTCAGAGAGTGAAGGCAGAACATCAGAAGCCACCAGGATTACTGCAACCTATGCCGATACCCGAATGGAAGTGGGACAACCTTGGCATGGATTTTATCACCGGATTACCCAGGACCCGATCGGGATATGATTCTATCTGGGTAGTAGTTGATCGCTTGACCAAAGTGGCTCACTTTATCCCAGTGAAGACCACCTATACAAGTGCAAAGTTGGCCAAGATATATAATACTAGGATCGTATGTCTGCATGGGGTTCCGAGGACCATCGTATCAGATAGAGGAACACAGTTTACCTCAAAGTTTTGGAATCAGCTGCACCAGACTTTGGGTACCAGGCTAGAGTTTAGTACAACCTTTCATCCGCAGACAGATGGACAGACCGAGAGAGTCAATCAGATTCTGGAGGACATGTTGAGAGCTTGTGCACTGGATTATGGGTCTAGTTGGGATGATAATTTGCCCTAGGCGGAGTTCTCATATAACAACAGCTACCAGGCTAGTTTGAAGATGGCACCTTTCGAAGCTTTGTATTGAAGGAGGTGCAGGACACCGTTGATATTGGATGAAATTGGAGACCGTCAGTTGTTTGGACCGGATTTGATCAAAGAGTCCAAATAGAAGGTTAAGTTGATTCGAGATAGACTGAAGAGAGCTCAGTCCAGGCAGAAGAGTTATGCAGATTCAAAATGCAAGGAGGTAGTCTATTAAATCGGAGACAGAGCATATGTTCGAGTGTCGCCTCTGTGAGGAGTTAAACGCTTCGGAGTTAAGGGAAAGTTAGCCCCGAGATTTGTAGGACCATACCGAGTTTTCGAACGTATGGGAGAAGTGGCCTACAAGTTGGAGTTACCCAAAGGACTGTCAGGAGTTCATGATGTGTTTCAAGTTTCTCAGTTGAAGAAGTGCCATGCTGAGATGGCCGATATCCCTCTGAGAGATACAGTGCCCCTGGAAGCAATTCAGTTGGATAGTGGTCTGACCTACGAGGAGAAACCAGTCAAGATTCTCAAGTTTGCCAGCCGAGTCACACGCAGCAAGGTTATCAAGTTTTGCAAAGTTCAGTGGAGCCACCATACCGAGGATGAAGCCACCTGGGAACGAGAGGAAGATCTACGGAAAGACCACCCACACCTATTTTCTAGCCAACCCGAATCTCGAGGGCGAGATTCATCTTAAGGGGGGGGGGTAGGTTTGTAACATCCCAAATTTTCAATTTGGAATGTTATACATAGGTCATCATATGCATACTATTTTCATTTTGTTTTTGATCCTAGAAATTCTAAGCAACTCAAGGACCCACACAGAGAGCTGGGGATTTCGTTTATTTTCAAATTTGAATTTTCTCAAATTTGAAAAGAGGAGCATTTTGGTTTTAATTATTTTTCTCTCCAAAATATTTCCAGTATTAAAAATAAAAGAGAAGAGATAAGATGACTTCTCCAAAATAAAAGAAATATTGGAGGAAAAATGTTAAAATCAAATAAATAATTTATTTGGATTTTATTTGTTATTTTATTTGAATTAGAAAAAATATGCATTTTTCAAAATTGCATTTTTAGGCCAGAAAAATGGTCACTATGTTCTAAATATTTTATTTAGACAGTGAAAATTGTTTTTGGCATTTTTAGAAAAAATTGGATACTTCCTTTTCGGCAAAATTTATTTATTTATTAAAAAACGCGTTGCCCGATAGCCAGCCCAGCCGGGCCAAAGCCCAAGACGCCGCCTCCCACTGCTGACTCGGGACCGAGTCCGGCGCCGCCGCCACTCAAGTCGTGAGGGACTGATAACCCACAAGTATAGGGGATCGCATAGCAGTTTTCGAGGGTAGAGTATTCAACCCAAAATTATTGATTCGACACAAGGGGAGCCAAAGAATATTCTCAAGTATTAGCAGTTGAGTTGTCAATTCAACCACACACAGGAACTTAGTATCTGCAGCAAAGTGTTTAGTAGCAAAGTAATATGATAGTGGTGGTAGCAGTAACAAAAGTAAAGACAACAAAAGTAATGTTTTGGTATTTTGTAGTGATTGTAACAAGAGCAACGGAAAAGTAAATAAGCGTAAACCAAGATATGGAAAACTCGTAGGCACCGGATCGATGATGGATAATTATGCGGATGTGGTTCGTCATGTAACTGATCATAACATAGGGTGACACAGAACTAGCTCCAGTTCATCAATGTAATGTAGGCATGTATTCTGTAAATAGTCATACGTGCTTATGGAAAAGAACTTGCATGACATCTTTTGTCCTACCCTCACGTGGCAGCGGGTTCCTATTGGAAACTAAGGGATATTAAGGCTCCTTTTAATAGAGAACCGGAACAAAGCATTAGCACATAGTGAATACATGAACTCCTCAAACTATGGTCATCACCGAGAAGTATCCCGATTATTGTCACTTCGGGGTTGTCGGATCATAACACATAATAGGTGACTATAGACTTGCAATATAGGATCAAGAACACACATATATTCATGAAAACATAATAGGTTCAGATCTGAAATCATGGCACTCGGACCCTAGTGACAAGCATTAAGCATAGCAAAGTCATAGCAACATCAATCTCAGAACATAATGGATACTAGGGATCAAACCCTAACAAAACTAACTTGATTACATGATAAATCTCATCCAACCCATCACCGTCCAGCAAACCTACGATGCAATTACTCATGCACGGCGGTGAGCATCATGAAATTGGTGATGGAGGATGGTTGATGATGACGACGGCGACGAATCCCCCTCTCCGGAGCCCCGAACGGACTCCAGATCAGCCCTCCCGAGAGAGATTAGGGCTTGGCGGCGGCTCCGTATCGTAAAACGCGATGAAACTTTCTCTCTGATTTTTTTCTCCGAAAGCCAATATATGGAGTTGGAGTTGGCGTCAGAGGGCATCCAGGGGCCCACGAGGTAGGGGGGCGCGCCCAGGGGGGAGGGGTGCGCCCCCCACCCACGTGAGCAGGGTGTGGGCCCCCTGGTCTTCATCTTTGGCGAGGATTTTTTATTATTTATTCTAAGATATTCCGTGGAGTTTCAGGTCATTCCGAGAACTTTTGTTTTCTGCACATAAAAACAACACCATGGCAATTCTGCTGAAAACAGCGTCAGTCCGGGTTAGTTCCATTCAAATCATACAAGTTAGAGTCCAAAACAAGGGCAAAAGTGTTTGGAAAAGTAGATACGACGGAGACGTATCAACTCCCCCGAGCTTAAACCCTTGCTTGTCCTCAAGCAATTCAGTTGACAAACTGAAAAAGAAAAAGAAAAACTTTTACAAACTCTGTTTTCTCTTGTTGTTGTAAACATGAAAAGCCAGCATTCAAGTTTCAGTAATTATTATGAACTAACCATACTCACAATAACACGTAGGTCTCACAATTACTCATATCAATAGCATAATCAGCTAGCGAGCCATAATAATAAAACTTGGATGACAACACTTTCTCAAAATAATCATAACATGATATAACAAAATGGTATCTCGCTAGCCCTTTCTGAGACCGCAAAACATAAATGCAGAGCACCTTTAAAGATCAAGGACTGACTAAACATTGTAATTCATGGTAAAAGAGAGCCAGTCAAGTCATACCCAATATAAACCAATTATAATGAATGCAAACGGCAGTGTGCTCTCCAGCGGTTGCTTTTTAATAAGAAGGGTGATGACTCAACATAAAAGTAAATAGATAGGCCCTTCACAGAGGGAAGCAGTGATTTGTAGAGGTGCCAGAGCTCGATTTTGAAAAAGAGATAAATTATATTTTGAGCGGCAGACTTTCACTGTCAACGCAACAACTATGAGATGGTTGTATCTTCCATACTACATGCATTATAGGCAGTTCCCAAACAGAATGGTAAAGGTTTATACTCCCCCTCCTCCACAAGCATCAATACATGGCTTGCTCAAAACAACGAGTGCCTCCAACATTTAACGGGTCCCAGGGGGAGTTTTATTTAATTATTTTGATTTGCTTTGATCTTTTTGGATCATGGGACTGGGCATCCGGTTACCGGCCCTTTCTCGTGAATGAGGAGCGGAGTCCACTCCTCTTGAGAATAACCCACCTAGCACGGAAGATATAGGCAGCCCTAGTTGCACATGAGCTGCTCGAGCATACAAAACAGAATTTCATTTGAAGGTTTGGAGTTTGGCACATACAAATTTACTTAAAACGACAGGTAGATACCGCATATAGGAAGGTATAGTGGAATCATATGGAACAACTTTGGGTTTTAAGGAGTTTGGATGCACAAGCAGTATTCCCACTTAGTACAGGTGAAGGCTAGCAAAAGACTGGGAAGCGACCAACTGAGAGAGCGACAACAGTCATAAACATGCATTAAAATTAATTTACACCGAATATAAGCATGAGTAGGATATAAACCACCATGAACATAAATATCATGAAGGCTATGTTGATTTGATTCAACTACATGCGTGAACATGTGCCAAGTCGAGTCACTCAATTCATTCAAAGGAGGATACCATCCCATCATACCATATCATAATCATTCTAATAGCATGTTGGCACTCAAGGTAAACCATTATAACTCATAGCTAATCAAGCATGGCACAAGCAACTATAATCTCTAAATGTCATTGCAAATATGTTTACTTCATAATAGCTAAATAAGGAATGATGAATCATCATATTTACAAAAACAAGAGAGGTCGAGTTCATACCAGCTTTTCTCATCCCAATAAGTCCATCATATATCATCATTATTGCCTTTCACTTGCACGACCGAACGGTGTGTATAATAATAAGAGTGCACGTGCATTGGACTAAGCTGGAATCTGCAAGCATTCAACTCAAGAGAGAAGACAAGTAATATGGGCTCTAATGTAGGAGATATGCCCTAGAGGCAATAATAAATGATATTATTTTATCTCTGAGTTCATAATTATGTTTATGTTCCATGCTATAACTGCAATGATTCTCGAGTCCGCAATATCCACGAGGCTCGAAGGAAGACTCATATGCACGTGTGGAATAATAAACTGTAAGAAGTATTCCTAGTTTGGCCTCTAAGACTAGCTCAAGTGTTGCATGATGGTTCCGTTTTCCTGATCATGGGCATGTCTATGCCATCAACTTTGAGGGCACAATGTTAAGAGAACATTTATGTTGAATCGACCCGGTTTGATGTTATGCTATGAGATTCATTCGTCACAAGTTAATGGTAAATAACACAGAGATGGTTAACGTTTGCATGATTCCTTAGACCATGAGAGTATCGAGTTTCTTCATGCTTGCTTCACGAACTTTGGGGTTTGTTAAACGTCATCCGTAAATGGGTGGCTATTACGGCGGCTTATGGGTTCATGGAAAAGTGTGTCAAGTAACTTGATAGCTCAAGATTGGGATTTGCTCCTCCGACGGCGGAGAGATATTCTCGGGCCCTCTCGATTATTCTGGTATCCATCATCGTCGGCCATACACGGTGTGATTTGATCACGGGGATGCGGAACACACGAAGCGAAAAGAGAACAAAACCCGATGCAGGTAACTAGCATAGTGGACAAGTTGTTGATCCACGGGATGCAAGTAAATCTCACCTCGGGTCTTTGTAACATATCACGAAGCAACAGGAATAGCACACGGCAACTGGAGGTTCACTCGAATATTCATTCGTGTGGGTATAGGGGTCAATACGGGTGTCCATGGCTCCGATGTTGATCATTGATCGGAAGGGGTTCCGGGTCATGTCTATACTTCACTGAACCTATAGGGTCACACGCTTAAGGGTCATCTATCTGTTGAATACCAGACAAGGAGTCTGAGAGAAAATAACCGAAAAAGTTTCGGACACCGGAAAAGTTTCGGACAGCAGAATTGTACCGCAGAGAGAGGTCATCGGATAAGTTTTGATGATACCGAAAAGTTGTTTCGGGATATACCATTAAGTCAAATTGGTTTCGGCACATGCCTGATAATTCTTGGAGGATGCCAGAATCATTACGGAAGCTTTTGGAATTTTACGAGATAGAAACCGAAAATGTTCCGGAGCTGCGGAGCCACTTGAATGCGTTTAGCAGATGAAAATCACTAAAATGGAATTTTTCCAACGCGTTGAAAATCATTATGGTGGGTATTGGAAATGTTTTAAGCCCACATAAATATTTTCAGTTGAGCAGAATATTTGAAAAATGTAAATGCGTGAATAGTGAAAGTGCTTTTTGGGATATTTATGGAAAGCCACCTTTTGGGGCTTTTCCCAAAAGGCTTATAGAAGGACTTGGGGATCAAGGAACCCCCTTTGGGGGCCCCCCATGAAGGTGGGACGTTGGAGGGTGGAGCTCCTCCATGGGGCTCCACTTGACATCCCTTTATGCCCTTTATGCCCTTTATGTGTGACATAAAGTGTGGGCATTTTGGGGTTTTCATGTGCCCCTACCCCTTGGGTTTTTCCTATAAATAGAGGTGGAGAGGCACTCTCCACTCTCATCCCTTCTCATATACAAGTGCCATGCAATGATCTGGCTTCTTCTCTCCCTCCCACGAAAAGAGTTTCATAGAGCCGTAAGGCTGTCTGGGTTCCGGCAGAACTAGTGCAGACGGCAATGACCCTGGGATAGATGACACCGTATGTGTACAACTCTGTAGAGAGATCATAGTTTCGGTCTTAGTTCGTGAGTGCCTCCCAAAGGGCTGTCCGTGTGACCGTCCGAGTTTTCAAGGTCCTCCCGAAGGGCTGTCCGAGTGACCGTTCGAGTTTCGAAGGTCCTCCCGAAGGGCTGTCCGCGACACCGTCCGGGGGGCTGTTCGACCACCTCCCGGAGGGCTGTCTGAGGAGCAGATGAGGGTATACATCCTCGTGGTTGGGAGGTTGTAAATCCTAACTGCGGGGATCTGCACCGCCGTTCGTCATCGACTCTACTTCCCGCTGCGCTTCTGAGTCGATGTGAAAAAGATCAAACCATGTATGCAGTCTCCATAGTGGTCCTGGGCTGGTGCGTAGGTCGGGAAATTTTTGTTTTCTGTTGCGTTCCCCTACAGTGGCATCAAGAGCTGTGCTATGCATAGATGCAGGTTACGATCTAGAATACATGGAGATGTATGGGTATTGCATAATATAATTTTGGAGTAGATGAGATCTATTGCTGAAAATTATTTCTGCGGGTGACAGATGAAATCTGTTACCCGACGTTCTTGTTGCTTCCCTAGAATTTGCATTTGCTCAATCTCGAGACAGCATGGTGGAATTTGACAAAGTTCTGGCAATCTATGATCCTGATTGATCATGGAAGTGCTATCAATTCTTTGGGTTCTGCCTAGTCAAAAGAAAGATGAAATTCGCAGATGAAAGGGCATTGCAGATATGATCTGCACGGGGGTCATGCATATGACGAAGTTTAGTATGGGGTTCGAGATTTTATTATCTCGTGCTTCATACATCCCGAGATGTTAATCTAGCAACTTGAATAATCATACTTGATGATAAAACGTTGGTAGCCGCGGTTTAAGTCAAAACCTTAGAAGCCACGAAAAACAAGTTTGCATGAACCGATTAGAAACGTCTAACTTGGTTTTGCAGGAGGGTTTGCATGTGCATGTGATGTGGTATAGCAATGCTCATATTCAATTTGATTATGTATGAGATGACTATATGATGTAAATTGATTAACATGACATGCGTGTCATGATTCGACATGATGGCTGGAGCCCATATGATTGTCACTTTAGTGACCTGTGTGTCAACCTTAATTAATGCACTTATTTTATTAGCTATAGAGATAGCAATATTATATGGTGCATCGACAAGGTGGTGGCAATCTTCATGAAGGTGAGCACCGACGCGAATGCCGAAGACGAAGAAATGAAAGACTTCTCCGTCAGAAAGGGCTATACCATATCATGCTATTATGAATTGCCTGAGATGTTTATCCCTTATGATGCACCCTTCTTGATTGCGCGGTAGTCGCTTTTTATTAGGGTGATATCTCACTAAAATATCAAGTAGTTAGTGTTCTCCCAAGTGTAGCACCGTCACGGCACCTATCTTTTCGGGGTGCGCCATGGATGCATGGGTACGAACGATTAGAGAAGTGTGAGGCGGGTGAGGTCAGACCTCGCAGCAAGATCACTTGGTTGTCTTGACGTTCATGGCAGGATCATCCTGAGCTCGGAACACACGCATCGAAAGATGAGCAAGAGTCACATAGAGATGTGATCGACAAGTTGGCCTACCGATTAAAATTCCCGTTATGAGATGATGATTCTATGGTGATGAGTTGACGTCTGGATCTTGTATCACTCAAAATTAATTATGAGAGATATTGATTTGAGTGGGGCGCCTTTGTTGAATTAACATGCTTAATTCTCAGTGCAATTAATTATGAACACTGTCTAAGTGTTTCTTGCAAAATAGTTATAGAATAATGGCTCGCGTTTCCACCTTACCTGTTAAAATTGAATAGCTGTTAAATATCTGGTTAAAACTTTACGATTGGTAACGTAATGTGAGGATTGTCCTCAAAGGTGTCGAGAAGGATTTTGTCCTATCGCATGCTTTCCGTATACTCCCGCTAAATGCTATGGATGATGAGACTCTCGTCCTTCAATCCAAAAGCTAGAATTCTGTTGCGGTCAAGTGCAATATGTTTGCTTCCATGAGACCCGAACTTCAAAAGTTTGGGATAGTTATGTGATATTCATGGAGCTGAAAATGTTTTCAGATACAAACAAAGCAATGTTTGTTTCCAAATTATTAGTAAAGTGTTTACTATGCATTAGACTGATAAGAGAGGGATCCAGAAGAACGCATGTCATATGATAAAAGGTGAATAAAACAACAACTTAAAGAGAAAGGAAGTGTCCAAAGGGTGTTAGTGTGACTTACACGCCTAGGAAGTCCGGGGCTAACGCCACTCTTAAGTTGGGTGCTTCTTTTGCGAGTAGGAGAAATACTAAAAGTTAAACTGTTAGAAGTATAAAGGCAGAAAGAAAGATGACTGGAATATCCAGCTCATGTATGAATGTCATACAAGTTTTTGATGTATAGAAGGCTGGTCAAAGATATAGTTCTTGGGAATTATGGTTAAACATGTTAATCACTAATTCTTGGTTATTGTGAGTTAATCACAAAGATACCCGCTTGATTGCATTACATTTGCAAATCAATGTAAGAGCTACTATGGCCTAAAAGACTAGCCGAAATGAGGTTAAGGTATACATAGGGAACATAGTAAATGTTACTATACCTTCCATCGGTGTATTGCCGTCTATATTTATTTTCATAATTCATTTAGAGTTTTACAAACTCTAGCCCATTACATCGGTATCTTGAAAGAAGGTTGTTCATAAGAGAACTTTTTATGTTCGATGTTATGAATAACACAAGGGCCGTACTTTCATTATGAATGAGATGTATGTTATGAATATTGATAATAATAAAATACCTCTGGGTTTATTTTCATAATTATTTTAGAGTTTCATACACTCTAGCCCATTGCACAATGTTTGTTGCAAAAGAGTTGTTCATAAAACCAACAATTGTTGTTAAGTATTATGAATAACATGAAGGGCCATGCTTCCATCCAAGATGGTATGTATGTTATGAATATTGATGGTAATATGATAGATCCATAATGTTGACTCTAAATTTCGCGAGACTATGAGAATACCACACATGTGTGGCACTACATTTGGTCACATTGGAGAAACCCGCATAAAAAATTCCATTATGATGGATTTTGAAGTCGTTTGATTTTGAATCATCTGACACTTGCAACTTTCCTCTGAAAAGTGAAGTGACTGAAATACCGTTCACGGGGCATAAGGAACGAGCAACAAACTTATTGGTGATCATACATTTTGATGTGTGTAGTTCAATAAATGTTGTTGCAAGTGGTGGATTTATTTATCTTCTGAAATGACTCAAGTAGATATATGGATATTTACTTGATGTGACGTAAGTCTGGATCTTTTGAAACCATTCAAAAGGTTTTCAAAAATTAAGTAGAAGTTATTGTAACAAGAAAATTATGTTTCTGCAATTTGATTGCACAAAGGAATATTTGAGTTACATGTTTAGCGAATGTCTGATGAGTTGTGAAAAGAGTTTCATAACTTACACCTCCTGGAACACCACTATGAGTGGAATGTCTGTGAAGATGTAATCAAACCATTTATGACATGGTAAGATCAAAGATGACATAAATAAATTTGTCATTATCACTTTTAAAGAGTAATGCTTTAGAGACTGCGGCTTTTACACTGAAAAGAGCTCCATCGGGTCTGTTGAAATGATGACACAGTATGGTACGCCCAACCATGTTATATCTTTTCTTAACATTTGGAATATTGGGCTTGTGTAAAAGGTTACAAACCTATTCCAAATCAGATAAGTGCTACTTTGTAGGTTATACCAAAATGTTGGGTATTTCTCCCTCACTATACCGAGGCAAATAGTTTTGCCGCGAAACGGTGTGCTTTTAAAGAGAATGGTTCTTTCAAAAAGGTGAGTGGGAGAATAGTGCAACTCGACGAGATAAACAGTATCTTCGTCATCGGATCAAAGGAAAGAGACCTTGGAAGTAATTCCAGAGTTTCCTCTGCGATCGATACGGAAGTCTCTACAATAAAATGTATGAACTTCCGTCGAACTTGCAGCTGAACCACGTAGGCAAGGCTCGTACAGAAGCCTCTCGGTGCATAAATGAGATATTGTTGTTAGACATAATTATACCTACGATACACAAGGAAGCGTTGATGGGCCCAGACTCCGGAATTGGATAAATGCCAATACAACCCGAGTTAGTTTCCATATAAGTGATTCAAGATTAAAACCTTGATACACCTTTCGGAAGACTTAGAGTCTAACGAATATTTATGGAACTTAAAACCTATACGGATAAAAATGTTTTATCCGTAAAGCTCGACTTGTTGAAATAACAAGTTCAAGAGATGACTATGGTGAGTTTGTTTTCATCGTAGCGATGCTTAAAGTCGGTTCGGGTTGAACTAGGAATTAATACATATTTCAATCATGAGATATGAAACATGGATGACAATAGGATTTCCATCTGATGGAAATAAAACCAAGGACTTGCATGTGTTACAGTCCAAGGCATTTTGTTTATCTAGAGGAAGCTAGAAAGGGTGCAAACTTCAGAGTTCCAGCGATGGACAGAAGAGAGCAAAATGGAGTTGGAATCTTCGTGCTTTGATGAAATGGTCAAAGGGATTTGACTTCATCAATGGGTAATGAAGATGCTTGTAATTAAAGAAAGTAAGTGGGAGCGTAATAATATTTCTAAAAACCTTGTGTGCTTGACACATTTTTAATTGGAAATAAATTTCTTGACACGAATTAGGACTTCATTTGAAAATAGTTTTTTGATGAAGTGCTTAGGCTAAATAGCCTCAATATTAGGCATAATGATCTATGGAGATAGATTTACCTAATAGGGCTAAGCAATAAATACATATTGACAAGATGCTAAAACCGTTTAGCACTAAGAATGACAAGGAGTGATTCTTGCCGAAGTCACATGGAAAGAGTTTTTGCAAGAATCAGTGCCCAAAACACTGATGAGCAAAATACATGATGCAGATTCCACACACTTCTGTGTTTGGATTAATCATGTATTCCATGGTATGTAAAAAAACAGATATGTCCAATACTCCCAAGATGTTGCGAGTATGGATACTAAAGTGATCAAAGTACTGATCATGGGACAACAGTGAAAGATGTCATTGAGTACTAGAGTAAGTACTGATGATATGTTTTCTCGCAAGCGGAGATCATGAAGAGTTCATTGTAAAATGTTACATCGATGCAGTCTTCATCGTTTCTCCATGCGATTTTCGATTTAAGTTAAAGTTTTTGTGTAATACACAATATGGTGGCACGGTAGTTGGAAATTGTTCCCAACAACATACTGTGGCGAATTCTATAACAAATGACTAAGTATGTTGACGCTTTAGAAGCGACAAACAAGATGTTGAATCATATAGTTCATTCATGAACTTAGTATGGTTCCAAGATGGCTTTTGTCAATGGGACACTACTGCAGGTAGTTTCTCCATAACTCAGTCTGAGGAATCCAGGTTTAACCTGTGATTAACATTTATACAAAGCCAAGTCCGCACAAAATATGAATTTTGTGAAAGCGTGAAAACGCGAGGATATGCGAGATAGACACGGAGCTGAAGTTATCGATCGATGGACATCGAGCTATACCACATGCGAAGCATTTTTACACCGGCATGCCATAGGTGTAAAGTGCATTAGCATTAACTCGATTCTTGACTCTAGTGCAAGTGGGAGTCAGGGAGATATGCCCTAGAGGCAATAATAAATGATATTATTTATCTCTGAGTTCATAATTATGTTTATGTTCCATGCTATAACTGCAATAATTCTCGAGTCTGCAATATCCACGAGGCTCGAAGGAAGACTCATATGCACGTGTGGAATAATAAATGGTAAGAAGTATTCCTAGTTTGTCCTCTAAGACTAGCTCAAGTGTTGCATGATGGTTCCGTTTTCCTGATCATGGGCATGTCTATGCCATCAACTTTGAGGGCACAATGTTAAGAGAACATTTGTGTTGAATCGACCCGGTTTGATGTTATGCTATGAGATTCATTCGTCACAAGTTAATGGTAAATAACACAGAGATGGTTAACGTTTGCATGATTCCTTAGACCATGAGAGTATCGAGTTTCTTCATGCTTGCTTCATGAACTTTGGGGTTTGTTAAACGTCATCCGTAAATGGGTGGCTATTATGGCGGCTTATGGGTTCATGGAAAAGTGTGTCAAGTAACTTGATAGCTCAAGATTGGGATTTGCTCCTCCGACGATGGAGAGATATTCTCGGGCCCTCTCGGTGTTACGGTATCCATCATCGTGCGGCGGAACCACGGTGTGATTTGATCACAAGGATGCCGGAACACGAAGCGAGAAAAGAGAACAAAACCGATACGAGGTAACTAGCATAGTGGACAAGTTGTTGATCCACGGGGATGCAAGTAAATCTCACCTCGGGTCTTTGTAACATATCACGAAGCAACAGGAATAGCACACGGCAACTGGAGGTTCACTCGAATATTCATTCGTGTGGGTATAGGGGTCAATATGGGTGTCCACGGCTCCGATGTTGATCATTGATCGGAAGGGTTACGGGTCATGTCTATACTTCACCGAACCTATAGGGTCACTGCAGCTTAAGGGTCATCTATCTGTTGAATCTTTGGACAAGGAGTGCGAGAGAAAATCACCGAAAAAGTTTCGGACACCGGAAAAGTTTCGGACAACGGAATTGTACCGCAGAGAGAGGTCATCAGATAAGTTTCGATGATACCGAAAAGTTGTTTCGGGATATACCATTAAGTCAAATTGGTTTCGGCACATGCCTGATAATTCTTGGAGGATGCCAGAATCATTCTGGAAGCTTTTTGGAATTTTCTGAGATAAAAACCGGAAATGTTCCGGAGCTACCGGAACCACTTCAGATGCGTTTCGCAGATGAAAATCACTAAAATGGAATTGTTCCAGAACGCGCTGAAAATCATTATGGTGGGTATTGGAAATGGTTTAAGCCCACATAAATATTTTTAGTTTGAACGGACGCTGAAAAATGTCGTCGTGAATAGTGAAAGTGCTTTTTGGGATATTTATGGAAAGCCACCTTTTGGGGCTTTTCCCAAAAGGCTTATAGAAGGACTTGGGGATCAAGGAACCCCCTTTGGGGGCCCCCCATGAAGGTGGGACGTTGGAGGGTGGAGCTCCTCCATGGGGCTCCACTTGACATCCCTTTATGCCCTTTATGCCCTTTATGTGTGACATAAAGTGTGGGCATTTTGGGGTTTTCATGTGCCCCTACCCCTTGGGTTTTTCCTATAAATAGAGGTGGAGAGTCACTCTCCACTCTCATCCCTTATCATATACAAGTGCATGCAATGATCTGGCTTCTTCTCTCCCTCCCACGAAAAGAGTTTCGTAGAGCCGTAAGGCTGTCAGGTTCAAGCAGAACTAGTTACGGGCAAGCCCTGCCGGATAGATGACACCGTATGTGTGCAACTCTGTAGAGAGATCGTAGTTTCGGTCTTAGTTCGTGAGTGCCTCCCGAAGGGCTGTCCGTGTGACCGTCCGAGTTTTGAAGGTCCTCCCGAAGGGCTGTCCGAGTGACCGTTCGAGTTTCGAAGGTCGTCCCGGAGGGCTGTCCGCGACACCGTCCTGGGGGCTGTTCGACCACCTCCCGGAGAGCTGTCTGAGGAGCCGATGAGGGTATACATCCTCGCGGTGGGAAGGTTGTAAATCCTAGCTGCGGGGATCTGCACCGCCGTTCGTCATCGACTCTACTTCCCGCTGCGCTACGAGTCGGTAACGAAAAAGATCAAACCATGTATGTCGTGTCCATAGTGGTCCTGGGCTGGTGCGTAGGTCGGGAAATTTTTGTTTTCTGCTGCGTTCCCCTACATCTAAGTTAAATAAACGATCATGCATATGAGAGCCACTAAGCATTTTCTATATGGTCTTCTCGACCCCCAAAGGAAGGAAAAGAAATAAAAACTATTTACACGGGAAAGCTCCCAACAAGTAAAAAGAAGAACGGGAAATATTTTTGGGTTTTATTTTTAATTCTACTACAAGCAAGAAAATAAACTACTACTAATTCTTTTTTTGGTTTTTCTAAGGTTTATTAAACACACAAGAAGAAAGCAGGAAAAAGAAAATAAACTTGCATGAATATTACAGTGAAAGAGTATGAGCACCGACATGTAGCAATGAGTGTGTGTGAACATGAATGTAATGTCGGTGGGAAATACGTACTCCCCCAAGCTTAGGCTTTTGGCCTAAGTTGGTCTATTGCCAGGGATAGCCTGGCCGATACCCGTAGGTGTAGCTGGGGTCGTAATTCGTGGAGGCTCATCTTGTGGCTCCGGTTCCGGGGCTGGTGCAGGATTCCGATAGGCTTGAACAGCCGCCCACGGAACAATGTAAAGACTTGTAGACAAGTTAAACAAAGAGGGAGCAGGAAAAGTAATAGTCTCAGGGTGATGTTTATCAAAGTACAATTTATATTTAAGCTCCCCTTCGCGACTCTTAACAAGAAAATCATGCTCTATCATACTCTTATAATCTAAATAAGCACGGGGCAGCGCTGTTTCTTCTTTCTCCTCATGCCTAATAGGTATCTCAAAATATTCAGCTAGGCGTGAAGCATAAATGCCTCCAAAGATGGGGCCCTTAGTACGATTCATACTTAACCGTCTAGCAACAATTCCACCCATACTAACAGAGTTATTGCGGTATAAACCATGGAAAAAAATGATAATATCAGGAATGCTAAGGTTCCCACAGTTCCCGCGTCCAATCAAGCAACGACTAGCAAATAAGGCAAAATAACGTAAAACAGGAAAATGTATGCTAGTGATTCTTGCATCAGAAGCCTTCCTGGTTTCTCCCACAGTGATAGTGTCAATGAAAGCTTCTACTTCATTACGGTGTGGTTCATCTAAGTTGCCCTCAAAGGGTATTTTGCAAACCTCACAAAATTCAGCTAATGGCATTTCCTTAACAACGTCATATAAATGGAACTCTCTTTGTTGGAGGTGATTTCTTAGGGAAAAAGTAGAAGTTCTGCACAAAAGTATTTGTGAGTAAGAGATACTGATGACCTTGGTCACGGAGGAAGTTGGTGAGGCCGGCGTTCTCAATCAATAGATAGAAATCCTCATGAATCCCGGCTCTCCTCAAGAAGTCATCGGAAGGCCATTCACACGGCCGAACCTCCGCGATGCGAGGCAAATGAAATTTGGGCTTCTGTTCTTCTTCCTTTTGTTTCTCCTTAGAGCTTCGGCTCGACGAGCCCCTCAAAAGTCTCTTCATTATTTCTAAAACAAGCTGAAATTTTTAGTTACTTCAAGTAAAAGTGAACCAACTTCAATAAAATTGATAGCAACAACTCCCACAAGTGCCTAGGGCCTTTATCAAGCATTAGAACTACTTAGAACCATATAATTTTGACATGCAAGCTCAAGAACATGGTCACCTATGTAGCACAAATTTGCAATGAATAAAGCACTAGAACAAAAACTAATTGGACCAATGGAGGAGTCACATACCAAGGAACAATCTCCCAAGCAGTTTTGCGAGAGGCGCTCTGAGCAAGGAGATCGAAAATCGCAGCAAAAGTTGCTGGAACATGAGCTTGAGTTGGTTTTTCGGGTTTGTGTGAGACAGAGGAAGAAGATGGGTGCAGGGATAAGTGGAGGAGGGCCACCGTGGGCCCACGAGGCAGGGGGCGCCCAGGGGGGTAGGGCACGCCCTCCACCCTCATGACCAGGTGGCAGCTCCCCCCGCGGTAATTTTTGCACAGTAAATCCTCAAATATTCCCGAAAAAATCATATTAAATTGGCATGGCATTCTGAGGACTTTTATTTTCGGGATATTTTTATATTGCACGGATAAGTCTGGAGACAGACGTAAAAATACTATTTTACTTTATTTCTACTAAGTAATGTAAAATATAAAGAGGGTATAGAAGGTTGTGCTTCTAGTTTCATCCATCTCATGCTCATCAAAAGGAATCCACTAACAAGGTTGATCAAGTCTTGTTAACAAACTCATTCCGATTAACATGAAACCGGAGAAATTTCGAGTAACACTATGTTACCTCAACGGGGATATGGACATCCCCAATAATAAGTATATCATATTTCTTCTTGACAGTAGGGAGAGGAAATTCAAAACCTCCAAATATAATCGATGGAATTTTTCCAATAGAGTTGATACTATGAACTTGAGGTTGTTTCCTCGGAAAGTGTACCATGTGCTCATTACCATTAACATGAAAAGTGACATTGCCTTTGTTGCAATCAATAACAGCCCCTGTAGTATTAAGGAAAGGTCTTCCAAGAATAATAGACATACTATCGTCCTCGGGAATATCAAGAATAACAAAGACCGTTAAAACGTTTGCAACCGCAACAGGCACATCCTCACAAATACCGACAGGTATAGCAGTTGATTTATCAGCCATTTGCAAAGATATTTCAGTAGGTGTCAACTTATTCAAGTCAAGTCTACGATATAAAGAGAGAGGCATAACACTAACACCGGCTCCAAGATCACATAAAGCAGTTTTAACATAATTTCTTTTAATGGAGCATGGTATAGTAGGTACTCCTGGATCTCCAAGTTTCTTTGGTATTCCACCCTTAAAAGTATAATTAGCAAGCATGGTGGAAATTTCAGCTTCAGGTATCTTTCTTTTATTAGTAATGATATCCTTCATATACTTAGCACAAGGATTTGTTTTGAGCACATCAGTTAATCGCATACGCAAAAAGATTGGTCTAATCATTTCAGCAAAGCGCTCAAAATCCTCATCATCCTTTTTCTTGGATGGTTTGGGAGGAAAAGGCATGGGTTTCTGAACCCATGGTTCTCTTTCTTTACCATGTTTCCTAATAGCGAAGTCTCTTTTATCATAACGTTGATTCTTTGATTGTGGGTTATCAAGATCAACAGCAGGTTCAACTTCTACATCATTATCATTACTAGGTTGAGCATCATCATGAACATTATCATTAACATTATCACTAGGTTCATGTTCATCACCGCAGTTGTGTTTCAAAGCATCGGACATAGAGATATCATTTGGATTATCGTGGTTCGGCAATAGGTTCACTAGAAGTTTGATCAGTCCTATCATTTTCTTTTTCTTCCTTTTAGAAGAACTAGGCTTATCAATATTATTTCTCCGAGAATCTTGCTCGATTCTCTTAGGGTGGCCTTCGTGATACAAAGGTTCTGAGTCATTCTACCAGTTCTAGTAGCCACTCTAACAGCATAATCATTTTTCTTACTATTCATTTCATTAAGTATTTCTTTCTGAGCTTTAAGTACTTGTTCTACTTGTGTGGTAACCATAGAAGCATGTTTGCTAACAAGTTTAAGTTGACCTCTAATATCAGCCATATAATCACTCAAGCGTTTAATCATAAAGGTATTATATTTTAATTGTCTACCAAAATAAGCATTAAAGTCATCTTGCTCAAACATAAAGTTATCAAACTCATCCAAGCACTGACTAGCAATTTTAGTAGGAGGGACTTCAGCTTTATCATATCTATAGAGAATTTACCTTTACTACCTGTGTCGGGATATCGGGGGGTTCTTCAGTAAATAAGTAATTGAGATCATATACTTCTTAAACAGGCGGTAAATGAAGACCATATATTTCTTCAATAGGAGGTAAATTCTTAACATCTTCAGCTTTAATACCTTTTTCTTTCATAGATTTCTTTGCTTCTTGCATATCTTCGGGACTGAGAAATAGAACACCTCTCTTCTTGAGTTGGTTTAGGAATAGGCTCGATGGTGGCTCAGGAGCTGGCTCGGGAGTTGGCTCAGGAGGTGCCCAATTATTTTCATTTGTCAACATATTATTCAATAGAATTTCAGCGTCATCCACTGTTCTTTCCCTGAAAAGAGAACCAGGACAACTATCCAGGTAATCTCTGGAAGCATCGGTTAGTCCATTATAAAAGATATCAAGTATTTCAGGTTTCTTAAGAGGATGATCAGGCAAAGCATTAAGTAAATTGAGAAGCCTCCCCCAAGCTTGTGGGAGACTCTCTTCTTCAATTTGCACAAAATTATATATATCCCTCAAAGCAGCTTGTTTCTTATTAGCATGGAAATATTTAGCGAGAAGTAATAAACCATATCACAGGGACTTTGCACACAACCAGGATCAAGAGAATTAAACCATATCTTAGCATCACCCTTTAATGAGAACGGAAATATTTTGAGTAAATAAAGGTAGCGCGATCTATCATTATTAGTAAACAGGCAACTATATCATCTAACTTACGAAGATGTGCCACAACAGTTTGATTCATAGCCATAGAAAGGATCAGATTCAACCAAAGTAATTATATACGGATCAACGGAAAAATCATAATAATCCTGATCGAGAACACAAATAGGTGAAGTAGCAAAAGCGAGGTCGGGTCTCATCCTACCTCTAAAAGATTCTTTGCTCCATTTAACTAGCAACCTATCACGTTCAAGACTATCCTGGCAAGCAAGAATAGCTTCAGTAGATTCAACATTAAAAAGGTAACCCTCAGGAATAACATGTCTATTTTCATCATCACTAACATCATCGTGTTCAGTTTCAATAATTTCTCTTTCTCTAGACCTAGAAATTTGTTCATCTAGAAATTCACCAAGAGGCACAATGGTATAAAAGCATAGAAGTAGTTTCATCATAAGTATCATGCATAGCGAAGTGGCATCATCAATAACATGCGACATATCGAGCGAATAATGAAGCGGGTTTAGGTGTCGCTAGCTTACTCATAACGTAAGGTGAATCAAGTGCGAGCTAGATGGCGGTTCCTTACCTCCCCTCGTAGTTGAGGGATAAATAATTGTCTTAGCGTCTTTCAAGTTCTTCATAGTGTCCAGCAGATATAAATCCCAAGTGACTCAAAGAATAGAGCTATGCTCCCCGGCAATGGCACCAGAAAAAGGTCTTGATAACCCACAAGTATAGGGGATCGCATAGCAGTTTTCGAGGGTAGAGTATTCAACCCAAATTTATTGATTCGACACAAGGGGAGCCAAAGAATATTCTCAAGTATTAGCAGCTGAGTTGTCAATTCAACCACACACAGGAACTTAGTATCTGCAGCAAAGTGTTTAGTAGCAAAGTAATATGATAGTGGTGGTAACGGTAACAAAAGTAAAGACAGCAAAAGTAATGTTTTGGAATTTTATAGTGATTATACTTGAGTAAACGGAAAAGTAAATAAGCGTAAACCAAGATATGGAAAACTCGTAGCCACCGGATCGGTGATGGATAATTATCTTGGGATGTGGTTCGTCATGTAACAGTCATAACATAGGGTGACACATAACTAGCTCCAGTTCATCAATGTAATGTAGGCATGTATTCCGTAAATAGTCATACGTGCTTATGGAAAAGAACTTGCATGACATCTTTTGTCCTACCCTCCCGTGGCAGCGGGGTCCTATTGGAAACTAAGGGATATTAAGGCCTCCTTTTAATAGAGAACCGGAACAAAGCATTAGCACATAGTGAATACATGAACTCCTCAAACTATGGTCATCACCGAGAAGTATCCCGATTATTGTCACTTGGGGTTGTCGGATCATAACACATAATAGGTGACTATAGACTTGCAAGATAGGATCAAGAACACACATATATTCATGAAAACATAATAGGTTCAGATCTGAAATCATGGCACTCGGGCCCTAGTGACAAGCATTAAGCATAGAAAAGTCATAGCAACATCAATCTCAGAACATAATGGATACTAGGGATCAAAACCTAACAAAACTAACTCGATTACATGATAAATCTCATCCAACCCAACACCGTCCAGCAAGCCTACGATGCAATTACTCACGCACGGCGGTGAGCATCATGAAATTAGTGATGGAGGATGGTTGATGATGACGACGGCGACGAATCCCCTCTCCGGAGCCCCGAACGGACTCGAGATCAGCCCTCCGGGAGAGATTAGGGCTTGGCGGCGGCTCCGTATCGTAAAATGCGATGAAACTTTCTCTCTAATTTTTTCTCCCCGAAAGCCAATATATGGAGTTGGAGTTGGCGTCGGAGGGCATCCAGGGGGCCCATGAGGTAGGGGGCGCGCCCAGGGGGGAGGGGCGCGCCCCCCACCCTTGTGAGCAGGGTGTGGGCCTCCTGGTCTTCATCTTTGGCGAGGATTTTTTATTATTTATTCTAAGATATTCCGTGGAGTTTCAGGTCATTCCGAGAACTTTTGTTTTCTGCACATAAAACAACACCATGGCAATTCTGCTGAAAACAGTCGGTCAAGTTAGTTCCATTCAAATCATACAAGTTAGAGTCCAAAACAAGGGCAAAAGTGTTTGGAAAAGTAGATACGACAGAGACGTATCAGGGACACGCCTCCCGAGGCCATGCCCCCTCCTCCAAGCAGCAGTCGCCGCTCCTCCTTATAAGCCGCCCTGCCCCCGCCGCCTCTCCTCGTCCCACCCGAGCCGCGTTGCGCCGCCGCCGCAGCTCCGCCGCCCGCACTACCCCGCAGCCCCGCGCCGACCCGCAGCCCGCTCGAGCCGCCATTGACCTCGTCGCCACCGGTCTTTTTCGGTTTTAGGTATAAAACCGTTCGGGTTTTTTATAAAGCCTAGTTCGGTTTTTCTTATTAGATCGGTTTTCTTGGTTTAGTTTATTTTGCGAACATTCGTTCGTTAGTTCGTTTTAACAAATGAATTCATTCGTTTGCCTCTGTTAGCGGACATTCGCACTGTAGTCTTTTTCTTTTTATTTTATTTTCGGCCAGGGACCTATCCGCGATTATTTTTATCACAGATTAGCCCCTGATCTTCAAACCCTCGCAACTTTTCAACTGTTTGTCCAAATCCAGTGAAACCAACGCCAAAATCTTCGTCTTGAACCCCTCTTTCTGGTTAATCAACTTGAACATGGTTTTGACAATTTAAAATTTGGTTTCAAGAAGATTATATTCGAAGTTCTTTTGATCGTAGTTTCAGTTTCGTAGCTCCGATTCGATTGTTTATTTTTGCAAATCAAAGTTTTTCAGTTGAACTTTTAGATAGGATATTTTTATTTGAGTTCTACCCTTGCATCTATGCTTGAGTGCTCATGTATGCTATTATTTGTTTGTGATAGAATTCCCGGAGTGCGAAGCGTGCTACTACGAGTCTCTAGGTTTTGCAGATCGTTAGCAAGGCAAGTAACACTTTGATCATACCCCTTCATTACCCAGTTTTTATGCATTAGTTACAATCCTCAAACACTGCATGATTGGGATGTGATTAACTTGTGGGCATTGGGAAGTAGATGATGAGGTAGAACCTATTGCCCTTTTATTATCAAACCCTTGGGAGTTACTTCTACGTTATGCTTACGTTGCTATGCTATGCTCGTAGACGTGGTTTGGTTTGACTGATCCATGACAGATGTGAGATTGTTAATCAGTGGTTAACTTAAGGTGGCTACTTAAATACACATCTGGGTGGATTGGTTGCGGGCACCAGGGAATTTACCAGTGTTGTCCTTTGGTTCGCCACCCAGGCTCAAAGGGATCATAAGATTATTCATGCTAGAAACTTCCGTGTGCAGCAACAAGATATTATAGGCTCTAGCATAGTTGAGTATGTTGCATGACCTCTTTCAGTGGTAGACTAGCAGATGTAGGGGATGTAGGTTGGTACTGTCTACCCAGAGTAAAGAGTTAATGTTTACGAAGATCGTGTCTCGGTCATCCGTTTCTCAAACACCATGTAGTGCGAGAAATCCAATGGAGGAGATCAAGTCTTGTGGGGAGAGTGTACAAACTAATCATGGTTAGCCGTGTCCCCGGTTATGGACATCTTGAGTATCTGGTTCTTGGATTATCATGTTGATCTCATCACTCTAAATTAATTTGCTGGGTTGTTAATTACTGTTTAATTGGGATTTAGATGGAGGTACCATTCTCAATGTTTATCAACTACCATGATAGTTAAACAAAATGTATTCCTTTGATGTAGGGAAAAATTGGCTTTTCGCAAAACATCATAACCATAGAGCCTCCACCAGCCATATATGCATGTAGTGATAGCATTTATCTGTTCATTGCTCTACTATGTTATATTGTCAGCATATTCCATGTGCTGACCCGTTTCGGGCTGCAACATATCATGTTGCATACTTTTCAGACGAAGAGTAAGTTGCGCTAGGTCCTGTTGTGCACTTAGCTATGTCGTTGGAGTTGATGGACTCACTTTATCTTCCAAGCCTTCCGATGTTATCTTATTTAGATGGCCTTAAGCCATATTATTGTAGTAAGTTCTCTTTTGAGACATTCGATGTAATAAGTGTGTGATTGCACTCTGTTATAAAGCCTTCAAGTACTGTGTGTGTGTGTTTGTGTGTCAGCATTACCGATCCAGGGATGACACTTATGCACAGAGATTTGACCGCCTGAGGTCGGATCGCTACATTTTGATTGTTCCATGTTGTTTTATTATCAATCTTGGATGTTTTATAATCATTTTATAGTCATTTTATATCATTTTTTGGTACTAACCTATTGACATAGTGCCAAGTGCCAGTTGTTGTTTTTTTTTTCAAGATTTTTACATCGCAGGAAATCAATATCAAATGTAGTCCAAATGCCACGAAACTCCCCGATGATTTTTTATGGGCCAGAAGGAAGGCAATGGGCCCTGGTTGCACCTGGGAGTGCCCCGAGGGGGCACAACCCACCAGGGCGCGCCAGGTGTCCCAGGCGCACCCTGGTGGGTTGTGCCCACCTCGGGTGCCCCCCGGACCGCCTCTTTGCTCTATAAATACCCCAAAAATACCAGAACCCTAAAAGAATCGACGAAATTTTCATCCAGCCGCCGCAGAGTCCAGAACCACCAGATCCAATCTGGACACCATCACGGAGGGTTTCACCACTTCCATTGGTGCCTCTCCGATGATGCGTGAGTAGTTCTTTGTAGACCTTTGGGTCTGTAGTTAGTAGCTAGATGGCTTTCTCTCTCTCACTGAATTCTCAATACAATGGTCTCTTGGAGATCCATATGATGTAACTCTTTTGCCGTGTGTTTGTTGGGATCTGATGAACTTCGAGTTTATGATCGCTATATCTTATTATATCCATGAAAGTTATTCGAGTTTCTTTGATCTCTTATATGCATGATCTCTTATAGCCTCGTATTTCTTCTCCGATATTTGGGTTTTGTTTGGCCAACTTGATCTATTTATCTTGCAATGGGAAGAGGTGCCCGGTAGTGGGTTCGATCTTATGGTGCTCGATCCCAGTGACACAAAGGGAACCGACACGTATGTATTGTTGCTACTAAGGATAAAAAGACGAGATCTATATCTACCGCCATATAGATAAACAGATCTTGTCTACATCATGTCATCGTTCTTATTGCATTAATCCATTTTTCCATGAACTTAATACACTAGATGCATGCTGGATAGCGGTTGATGTGTGGAGTAATAGTAGTAGATCCAGGCAGGAGTCGGTCTACTAATCTTGGACGTGATGCCTATGTAATGATCATTGCCTGGATATCGTCATAATTATTTGAAGTTCTATCAATTTCCCAACAGTAATTTGTTTACCCATCGTTTGTTATTTTTCTTGAGAGAAGCCATTAGTGAAACCTACGGCCCCCGGGTCTTCTTTCTCATATATTTGCCTTGTGATCTACTTTTCCTTTGCATTTTTATTTATTAAACCAAAAAATACAAAAATACCTTGCTGCATTTTATCTTTATTTATTTTATTTGGCGTTCGATCTATCAATCTACTACAATTTACCTCACATCCGCTTGCCTATCTTGAGGTGCCGTACCCCGGAAGGGATTGACAACCCCTTTAACTCATCGGGTTGTGAGGTGGTGTTGTTGTTTGTGTGCAGGTGCTATTTATGTTGTGTTGCTTGGTTCTCCTACTGGTTCGATACCTTGCTTTCATAACTGAGGGAAATACCTACCGTCGCTGTGCTACATCATCCCTCCCTCTCCGGGGTAATACCGATGTAGTTATAGCTACCGTCAGCGATTGGCTCTTCGCCTCTTCGGGAAGTCGAGCAATAATGGCACTGCAGTATATATCATTCTGGCTATATGAGACCGAATGAATTGCTGCACGTCCACCATGTGGGCGAGGGTCGAGGGGCGAGGGAGAGTGTGTACTATTACGTCTGTTTCAATATGGACTACATAAGGAGCAAATGAGTGAATCTACACTCTAAAATATGTCTATATACATCAGTGTTTGGAGTATGTACTAGTATTTCATACTAAAATCTACTAAAGGACATATATTCCAAACAATATGATAATCTTTCTAACCAAGGTAGGGATGAGGAGTAAACAGAGGGAGTAGTAAAATTTTCTCCTCGTCCTGCGAGCCACCGCGCGCGTGGGCGAGAGACCAGGTGTAAGGCGTAGTAAGGAAGCTTCACCTCGTCCTGCGAGCCACCGCGCCCGTGGGCGGGGAAGACAGCGTACTAAGCAAGCTTCTCCTCGTTCTGGGAGTTGACGGGACACATCAAAAGTAATATGTACAGAGCATCTCGAGTGTATAGAGCCTTGCCTCTAAGGTAGGCCCCACATGGTTTGCCTCTTTTAACATAACGCGTCAAGTCACAATTTGTTTGTTCGCCCGTGGTAGACGATCCTCCATCAAGTGGAAAACCAGTACGTGTGTCAAATTACCACGTGGGCTGCCTTTTCGTACAGAAATGAGCTCCACCGTGTACCCGCGTGGGTGTGGTTGGGAAAGAAACGGGAGTACATGCGCCGTGCGTGCACCTCTTCTCTTCATGCACGTCCCCACCTATGTGGGTGTGTGTGAGAGAGATACAAACCTAGACAGATGGCGTGTGCCTTCGTGAGTGTTTTTTGTTTGGGGGTGTGATTTCGTGAATGTATTTGTGGGAATATGTGTCGATGACATCTCAAACAAAAAATTGACACATGCAATGTGTGTAAAATAGAGGCCTATCTATATCATATATATAGGGGGGCCTCCACAAGAAGAGAGGGAGGGGTCATAGATATCGATAGTCAAAGAGAGGATCAAGTGGGTGGGTGCGAGATCGATGAAGAGAGCCATCGAAATTGTGTGTGTGTGCAAGTCAAAGATATAGGGTGACTGACCTACCGCAACGTCAGAGGGCACAGGGCAAGTTTGTGTGGCAGGGAGACATGACTAGAGCGCTCGATCTATCGGTGTGTGGGGGGGGGGAAGGGGGAGGCAGAGGCCTAACTAGAGAGGTAGAACGACTCGTATATGTGTTGAGAAGGAGAGACCCAGCTATGTCTTGAGGGAGATCGGTCGACATCCATACATAACTGAAGGACGGGAAATAGGTTGGGACAGAGAGAGAGAGAGAGAGAGGAGAGAGAGAAAGAGAGGGAGGGAGAGGGGTAGAGTGTTGGATGGGTGATGGAGTTGCTTCTCAAAGATGGTGGGAGAGGCCTACTAGAAAAACTGAGGGTAGAACTGCAATATTATCAATAAGAGTGGGGATATGTTTCTTTGTGTGCCTGTGCATGATAGATGTGTCAGGACGCATGCATGGATGATGAAGGGGAACCATGTGTTTGGTAAGCAAACCTAACTAGATCGGTAGGTCAATTGTTGTTTGTCGGAGGAAGGGAGAGACATAACTAATGAGGTAGATCGATCGACCTTGGGGGGAAATGAGTTATAAGGACCTAGCTAGCTATATGTATACCGGGAGATCGGTCGGTATACATCCATTTGTTAGAGGCAAATAAGGCCCAGCGAGACGGATAGACAGAGAGAATGGAGCTAGGAGGTGGTGCGAGAGGCCGAGCTACTAGCTAGATAGGGGGAGGAGTGTGCGATTGTGAGATCAATGAAAAGAGTGGCGAGAGTTTACACGTGTGTGGGACCGTATGAGAGACATGAGGCATGGACACAGAAAGGAGGAGGTGGAAGGTGCGTGTGTATGTTGTAGGCAGACATCGCTGGAGAGGTTTATCGATCGTTGTATGTCGGAAAGGAGTTGTGGAGACTGTGGGAGAACGGCCTAAAGAAAAAAAATGAATGTGTGCGATGGATAGAATGCCGAGGGAGGGGGAGGGAGAGGAGGGCGTGTGCATGCATGAGAGAAAGTTAGTGCTAGATACAAAGGTTAGAGGATTGTGTGGGTGTAAGAGACTAACAAACATGATAATTTGTGTGGGCGGTTTGGCCGGTGGTGTCAGTCGACTGATGCTACTACACGACCAGCTGCCCCGGCTCTCGCACGTGCTGCTACCACTGCTTTTCTGTTACTAGTGCGTTTAGTTTTGACAGTAAAATTCAGTTTCGACAGCAAAATTCAGTTTCGACGGTTAAGTTCAGTTTCGACAGTTAAATTCAGTTTCGACAGTTAAGTTCAGAGATGAGCGGCTGATGTATTTTACATCTAGCACTTTGTGGTTATGTATTTTACATCATCTATTGGAGATGCTATTAGAATTCCACTCAGGTTAAAGTTGTCTCTCTTGTCCTGCTTCAGCCTCGGCGTCGTACAACTCACCAGAGTTGCTCCAACGACGAAACCCTCAATCACAGCGGAGCAGTACCCCAGGCTCCATCTCCAGACGCCTAAGATCTTCTTCCCCTCCTCCATCAGCCAAGTTAGCCGGCGCATCCTCACCGACCAACCCAATCACGCTGAGATCAACATGGCTTCGCCAAAGAGGTTGTACGGTTGTTGCATCTCTTTTTTACTCTACAGTTATATATATTGTCCACTGAGCACACGTAGTAATGTGAAATACAATTATTTTATCCTACTATATGACAAGCAGTGAGGTACCAGGCAACTTAGCTATCCGTGATGGACTCTCTTGAAAGCCATCATTATTAATCTCTGCACGTTTGAGCTGTGCATTTGTGGATGGGCCTGGGAGTTGAGCTAGTAGGGCAGTGGCATGGGTCCAAAGTAGTAGAAGTAGCACAAAAACATTTTCTGAGTGTAGGCTTTTCCTTGCTCAAGCCTGCCGACTAGAATCTCCAGTGCTTGAAAGGAAAAGTGAAGGAAAAACATAGGAATTGGAAAGTTTCCTATGGTACTACTATTCATGCATTTGGTTCAAAGGAATTGAGCAAAGGAAAATTGTAGGATTTGTTCCTTTAGTGTCTCCTTGAAAGAAAACCATAGGAATTTTAATTTCCACTTGTCCTCCTTTTCAAATTCCTATTCATGAAGCATAAGACTAAGAGATAGTAGCATAATAGCATTATAACTGTACATTTTCTTGTGGTTTGACTTAATCTCACCATGCTTCTTTGCATCCGGTGATCTTCCAATTCTTGCGAACCAAACATCCAGATTGGCAGAAATCCCGTGTTTTTAAATTCTCTGTTTTGCACATGCATTCCTATCATATTCCTATCTATTTCCTATCCCTGCATTGTTAGAATTCTCAAATTCAAACAAGGCCTTACACAATTACTTCTGTTACAGATATGTGTCAAAGAAAACCTTGTGTGGTTTGTCCTGCTCCTACTGTGTTGTGTTCCACCCCAGCTCAGCTACTCCAATGATGGAAGGGTTCACCACAGCAAGGATCCGCTCTCTAGACTGTCTTTCGCCGCCTTAGATCTTCTTCCCCTCCATCGGCAGCCATGACAACTACATTACCATCATCAACTGAGCAGATGACCTCGAGGACTACATGGGTCCGCAAGAGAGCTCACACTCTTTCGTGTCTGCTTACGTTATGCATCGCTTAATATTACATGCTACTTTATCGTCCTGTTCGCCGATTAGACTCTGAGTCAGCTCCAAACTAATGGTCAAACTTGAGTTTTTAAATGGTTGTGGGGTACATATAGGGGCCGCAATCAATAGTATCTATCTACTATCTGGTTAATCTCTGGTGTCTACTATGAGTTTCATGTTGGGTGGGAAACAAACAGTAAAGAAACCATTATCTGTATTTTTTAACTAAAGCCATTATCTACCTGCTATCATTGGTTTTGGGTCTATCCACAAGTTGCTACCATCACTCTGGATTTCTGCATCCACTCCTTACATAATCTCACTATGTTTTATTCCTATGCATGCCAGTTATTGTACACAATGGAACTGAACATCTAGAGCAAAAGGGACAAGCCTTGCGTGGCAATAAAATTTCATGCAAACGTCGCTCCATGGTAGGCGCAAAGTCAGCCCCCCTCCACCCATTTTGGATTGTAATCGAGAGGAAGATATCTGTTCTGAGGGGGATTCAAAAGGAGAAGACCACTCCTATTTACCCCCTGAGGTCTTCGCTCTAACTTGGCATGCTGATGCTGGTTATATCATGCATATGGTGCCTTGCATTCCTTACTTTATACATCAAATATGTCACCTACTTAGTTTAGACATGCTTTGTGTGAATGTCATATGTTTAGTTTATTCATCATTTATGTGAATTATGCAACGCCATCTGGTTTAGCCAGGCATCATATATGTGAATTTTGCAATGCCATCACCTTAGCAGTCATCTTATATGTGAATTATATCAGGCCATCCTTTTTTTCGTTACGTATTACATGTTTCAACAATGTTAGTACATTCAACTACTCTTCGTGTGCATCAGCCATTTGACACGGTGATGGAAAATTTTGGAGTTAAAAAAAGGTCTGTAGAGCAGACTATGCTATCTGACGAAGCGCATATCTCGCTGGTTATGGATAGCTCCTCAGAGGAGGATTCAGAGACAGATGACCAGTCCTATCCCCGAGGTGTATGCTCTAACTTGGCAGGGTTATGTTGCTCATATCATGCGTATAGTGTCTTGCATTGCTATGTCATTTGATTAGTTTAGACATACTTTGTGTGAATGCCACCTGTTTACTGTCTAATTACCATATATGTGAATTATGCATTGCCATCTTGTTGCAAGACATTATATATGTGTATTATGCAATGCTATCTTGTTTCAAAGGCATTATATATGTGAATTATTCAATGTCATGTTGTTTAGCCAATCATCATGTATGTTAATTATATCATGCTATCATTGTATTACGTGTTCCATTTGTCGACAATGTTTGTATATTCAACTACTCTTCCTGTGCATCCGCCGTTTGAAGCGGTGATGGAAGTATCTAGAGTGAAAACAAGGTATTCAGAGCAGACAATGCTACCTGCTAAAGCAGACATCTTACTGGTTACAAAGAGCTCCTCAGAGGAGGATTCGGAGACTGATGACCAATCCTATTTCACCCCTGAGGTCTATGCTCAAACTTGGCAGGGTTATATTACCCATGTCATGCATGTTATCTTGCATTGCTTAGTTTTTACATCATATATGGATTGTCATCTGCTTTCTTGCTTACTATATAAATCATATATTTGAATTATATCATGCCATCATGTTTACATCCATAACATCTATCTGAATTATGGCATGGCAACCCATTTAATAAAGACATCATATAGTTATATCATCTCATCCTGTTTAGTGTTTCAGTCATCATATTTTGAGTTATGTCATTCTATCCGTGTATCATGCTATCATGTTTCCATAGGCGGCATGTATGTGAATTATGGCATGACAACCTATTTAATAAACACATTTTATAGTTATATCGTGTCATCCTGTTTACATAGTCATCATATTTTGAACTATGTATTTCCATCTTTTTTAGTTAGCCATCATAATGTGAAACTGTGTCATGCTATCTTGTTTAGTTAGCCATCATATATGTGAAATTGTGTCATGCTATCCTGTTTGGTTATACAACATAAATGTGAATTATTTCATGCCCTCTTTTATTCCCCACTATCCATTGCACCTGTCTATCATGTAATGTCTGTACATTCAATTACTTTTCCTGTTTATCAGCCATTTGAATTGGAGAGGGTGATGGCAATATCTAAGGGAGTAACAACACGGTCTTCAGAAAAGATAGTGCTATCAGTTGATGCTGATAGAACCACGGCTGTACTTGCCCAAGAACCAACCCCACCACACATAACCCAGACTCTCGCAGGTTGTACCCCTACCCAGTTGGACAGAGAACCAGCTACACCCCTTCTAACCCCAACCTCAGCAGATAGTAACCCAGTTCCAGTTGACACAGCACCGTCTCCACCATAGAGCACCTAAACACGAGCAGTTAGTAAGGGAACTGGAGTGCCCAAAGCACGAGGACCACCACTCTGAATCCCAACTCAATCTTAAAGGAGAAGAATTGTTCTCAGGTCAGGTTCTGTAGCTATGGTGCATACTCCTTTGCTCTTGCATCACTGTATTTACTCATACCAACTATTTTCAAATTTGAAGGATGGAATTGAAACTCCAATGGCGCAACAAGTATGTTTTCAACCTATTTCTTTAAATGGTTTGCTGTTGTAACTTGCTCTATGTTGATTTCAGTTTCAATTGAATAAACAGTTATGTTCTCATGTCATGCACATTACAAGTGTTGTTATTGCTCTATAGTTTCCCACACTTATATTCTGTCTATTCTGCTTTGTCTTGAACAAATATTATTTGAATTGTGTCTCTATCTTGATTTGGCAACAAAAACTAGAATGGTATAGACCATAAAGTGACCATGGTACATAGATATATGTTTGCTTCATGTTGTTATCCTGTCCACTTTACTACTGAGCTGATTTACCAAAATGAGTTTCATATACAACATGGTAAACCTGTGATGTGTCTACTTGTTTCTCTTTTAGAATGCAGACGAAATATTGGAGAACAGTACCCCATTATGCAATGGTAAAGGAAGTAATGCAGATAAGGTTCAAGATAGTGAGACATCCCTGTTGGTCTCCAAGAAAGCTGATAAAAACTATCTTGATGATAGTGAGAGAACCCAAAAGTCATGTCTTGATGTAGTGTTCGAGTTACTGGCCACTACTGCTGGCACAAGCTCTTCGAACTCGCTGCCTGAATCAATTTGTCTTCTTGAGTCTCAACTTCAAGCTGAAAGACATCGATCAAACGTGTTGCGACAGGAAGCTGAAGGACTGAGGAAGTCCCTGCAGAATTCAGATGCATACTTTCTGGTGCAACAGCAAGCGGTGGAGGATTTAAGTGCCAAACAAGAGAAAGTTCATAAGCTTGCTAAGCATCTTGCCAGCATTATGGGTACCCAAGATATTTTTTCTTGAGCTCTTCTGAAGTGGTTTCAGTTCTGGACTTGTTTTGTCATGCGTTTATTTGCATTGGTCGCCAACTTTGACAACCAAGTATATGATATGCTGCTTTGTTCCCTATATTTGCACCGGTGGCGAACTTTGATGCCCAAAGTGGATGTAATATGTGTAATAGCCGTGATAGCCTAGCGTAAGCTGCTTGCTTATTTATTTCCTTGTTGTCTTCTTTATTTGTTTGCTTGTAGTCAATGCAGTTCTTTTTCCGCGGTTTGCTAGTGGCCGCAATAACCTATTTTTTAAAACTAGGCCACAATAACCATGGGCTACATATTTACTGTAGTTACCATGGGCCTCCTACGGGCCGTAGAAACAATGGGCCTTCTAAGGGCTGTAGAAACAATGGGCCTTCTACGGCCGTAGCATCAGTGGGCCTTCAAGGGGTCGTATGATCGATCGGCCAAACATGGGCCAATAACATACCGCATTATGGGTCGTAAACGGGCTAGATTTGGAATCGTCCGTTCATGGGCTGACCATAAAAGGGCTGTCGTTAATCGGCCGTATTTGATGACGCTATGAAAACAGCCCAACGGATTAACGGGTCGATTGTAACCATGGGCTGAATTTGGCCCACAAGCATAAAAGGCCAGTAACGGGCCGTAAGTAACTGAATGCTGGAAATAAGCCCAAGAATAAATGGGCCCTGAGAAGGCCGAAAGATAACACGGGTTGGAAACGGCCCAATGGAATAATGGGCCGTCAATGGGTATAAAGTGATACACTGTTCATTGCGGGCCAGATTCACCACAGGCCGTTAATGGGCCAAGAGTTACAAATGGCTACGCATGGGCCGAAAGACATCATGGGCCATACATGGGCCGAAAGTTACAATGGGCTAGAATCATATTGGACGGCCCAGATGAAGCTACAGGGCTTAATTCCGATAGGCCGTAACGGGCCGTGAGTTAGCGGGCCGTAAATGGGCTATATACGAACAGGCCATTAATAGCCTTTCTGTGAGCCGGCCCGTTACCTTTTTACCAAGTCAAATGGGCCGGCCTTTTAACCGGAATGGGCCTCTGTTGAGCCGTGCCACGTGTCGACCTATCATAGGCGCCTCCTGTCCAATGAATGGATGACATTTGTCCCAACGGTTAGCTAACATGTGTCGATGTACTAGAGTAGGGGTACCCTAGTATCCCGAACTTGTGCACGGGCAGTTGCAGCCCTCCGCGGCAAGGCTTACCGGGTGACCGCCAAGGTCCTCCATGGTTCCTTTGGAGCCATTCAAGAACAAAGTATTCAAGCCAAGGAGACAAGGCCCCGGCAAGAGGAGCTTGCCGGGAAGGCCACCCAAGGCACCTAGGAGACAAGGCCCGGCAAGAGGAGCTTGCCGAAGGCCACCCAAGGCACCTAGGAGACAAGGCCCGGCAAGAGGAGCTTGCCGGGAAGGCCCGATGAGCGACAAGCTTCCGGACGCGACAAGACAACAACCGCGGCAAGGCGCTTGCAGCAGACCACCACTCACACTGCGCTCCAAGACATCCACTAACGTGTCGCCACAGGACCTTTCGGTAGCAGCGTAAGAGGCCGTCTGCGGCCAGCGGAGCGCTGATGGCAAGCGGTGTCGACAAGATTGCCATCGTGGTAAGCGGTGGCGCCTGACGGTCCCCTTTCAACCGTTAGGGCGGCGAGACGGGCATTTAATGCCTTTGTCCCCTGCCGTCAGGGTTAGGTATGATACACTGTACAAGTAGCTGTACAAACCACTCCTTTTCCATTTTTACCCTTGTCTACGTTGCCACCTGTCGGAGACCCCTTTAGCATATAAAAGGAGGCCCATGCGCAACGTAGGGAGGGGTTGGAGAGGTTCGAGAGGTAGAGAGGTTCGAAGCCAGAGAACACTCACGCTCGGTCTCGTTAGCGACTTGTGTGTATCAGTAGCACTCAAGCCCCGAGCAAGAACTCAATACACTCGGACATGCAAGAAGAGTAGTGTTATCTCTCCGGAGAGCTCCGAAGCTGGGTAAACCGCTCGTGTGCTTCGCCTCGATCTGCTCTTCGTGCGACCTCCGCCCCGCGCCGAACCGAAAGGGGCTCGGTCCGCCGGTCCCATAGGTGTTCGTGGGCCATATCAGCTTCCCCGACATCTTTGGCGTGCCAGGTAGGGGGCGTCGAGATTGTGTGAACCTGTTCCGGCAACCACCTTTTGTACAAGTCTTGCCGATGTTGCATGCAATCCTTTGTACAAAGCCGGGCGCAGACCCCGTGCAGATGTGCTTCGCACATCTTGTCAATTTCATGCTTTCTACTTCTATTTTGCATGCGTTATCTGACACTTTGTGCAGCACCTACCCCGGTAAGCAATAACGAGCCATAAGGCTCCATATCTTTATTTTCTCTTCTTTCTCTTTCTCAAAGAAAGGAAGGTTCCCTCGCCCAGAAGTTTGCCAGGGGGAAAGGAGAAGATAATGGTGTGGACCAAGCGTCGCTCAAGGAAGTCTAGCCTTACCGGGAAGCAAACGACAGAAAAGCTAAGTTGCTAAAGTTTGAGCAATCAGTTTTAAATTTTTTAAGTTATCTTCCTCAAACGACCGTACTTTGTATGGAAAACACATGCGCGGAGGAACCAACTCGTAGCTAGTTGCGCCCTTACTTTGTTTCGAGTCCGCTCAACAACTTAAGTGAGCTGCGACTAGTTGCAGCTAGTTGCGCCCTTACTTTGTTTCGAGTCCGCTCAACAACTTAAGTGAGCTGTGACTAGTTGCAGCTAGTTGCGCCCTTACTTTGTTTTGAGTCCGCTCAACAACTTAAGTGAGCTGCGACTAGTTGCGACAAGGTTTCTTGTCGGTAGCAAGACCGCCAAAGGCCGACGTCTCAAGACTCGGCCATGCCTGTGTGCTCATGACAAGTTCCCTAAAAGCGTAGGGCCAAAACATACAAAGGAAGGAACCAAGTAAAGGAAATAACATAGCAATTGCTACCCGAAATAGAGTTATATTACAAGATAGCTTGTCGCAGCTCTAATAGATTGTTCTCATAACATGACCAGCAGCAGCAAGAAAAAGAGAAAGCGGGCGGCCGGCCTTCAAATAGGCGCCGGGCTGGGGCTCTTCGGAGCCCGACGCTGCCACAGCGGCGGAGGGATTGGCGGTCAGCGTAGCGCCTGGCGCTCCTGCGGCCTCAGGGCCGTCAGTGCGATCGCCGGACCCCTCGCCAGCTTCTACGGCGGCAGCTTTGGCGGCCTCTTCGCCGGCGGGCTCAACGGCACCAGCTTCTTCTCCGATGGCAGCGGCGTCGTCAGTATTGCCGCGCGCGTCCTCCTCGCCGGCGGCCTCAGTCTCCATTGGCTCTGTGGCGGATGGATCTGACGACCAGAAAATGAAGAAAAGTCAAGAAAATATTCAAAAAGAAAATCAGAAGAAGAAGAACACAAGGAAAGTTTTCAAGCAAGAGGATTACCTGTGCTAGGGTCTGCAGTCATGGTCTCCACCACCAGGGGATCGCTGGTTCTCCCTTGCCGGAGAACGCTCCCTTGCCGGGGAATCCTCCCTTGGCGGTGTAGTCGAAGCAGAAGGCATGTCAGGAGCGGCTTCAGGGCACTCCTGGTAAGGCTGCTCTGCTCCTACACAAATCAACAAATGATATCAGCAAAGAAAGGGCACCCATGCACGCCTAACAGCAGGAAGTAAACCATATACTTACGCTGGGGGCTGCGCCTGCCCGTGCCCTGTTTTGGGCCTGGCCCAACAGCGCTCGGCATCGTGTGTGGCCCAGGCCCGGGGGCTCCTGTCGGTGTACTAGAGTAGGGGTACCCTAGTATCCCGAACTTGTGTTGCAGCCCTCCGCGGCAAGGCTTACTGGGTGACCGCCAAGGTCCTCCGTGGTTCCTTTGGAGCCATTCAAGAACAAAGTATTCAAGCCAAGGAGACAAGGCCCCGGCAAGAGGAGCTTGCCGGGAAGGCCACCAAAGCCACCTAGGAGACAAGGCCCCGGCAAGAGGAGCTTGCCGGGAAGGCCACCCAAGGCACCTAGGAGACAAGGCCCCTGCAAGAGGAGCTTGCCGGGAAGGCCACCCAAGGCACCTTGGAGACAAGGCCCCGGCAAGAGGAGCTTGCCGGGAAGGCCCGGTGAGCGACAAGCTTCCGGACGTGACAAGACAACAACATGACAAGGCGCTTGCCGCGGAACCACCACTGCCTGCGCTCCGGCACATCCACTAACGTGTCGCCAGGACCTTTCCAGCGTAGCGTGGCAAGAGGTCTGACGGCCAGCCGGAGCGTGGCAAGCGGTCTTGACAAGATTGCCATCGTGGCAAGCGGTGGCGCCCACGGTCCCTTTCTGCCTTTGTTAGGGCGGCGTGAGCGGGCATTTAATGCCTTTGTCCCCTGCCGTCGGGGTTAGGTATGATACCTTTGTACAAGTAGCTGTACCAACCACTCCTTTTCCATTTTTACCCTTGTCTACGTTGCCACCTGTCGGAGACCCCTTTAGCATATAAAAGGAGGCCTATGCGCAACGTAGGGTGGGGTTGGAGAGGTTCGAGAGGTAGAGATGTTCGAAGCCAGAGAACACTCACGCTCGGTCTCGTTAGCAGCTTGTGTGTACTGTAGCACTCAGCGCTCCTGAGCAAGAACTCAATACACTCAGACATGCAGCAGTAGGAGTGTTATCTCTCTGGAGAGCTCCGAAGCTGGGTAAACCGCTCGTGTGCTTCGCCTCGATCTGCTCTTCGTGCGACCTCCGCCCCCTGCCGAACCGAAAGGGGCTCGGTCTGCCGGTCCCATAGGTGTTCGTGGGCCAGATCAGCTTCCCCGACAAAAACAGATAACACTGGGTTCCCCAGGTGCCTCAATCCACCCAGATGTGTATTAAAGTTGCCACCTTAAAGTAAACCATTAATTTACAATCTCACATCCGTCATGAATGTCTCTCAAACCCAAACCACGTCTACGAGCATAGCATAGCAATATAAGCAACACGTAGAAGTAACTCCCAAGGGTTTGATAGTAACAGGGCAATAGGTTCCTACCTCATCATCTACTTCCCAACCCACAAATTAATGACATCCTAACCATGCAATGTTTGAGGATTGAGCCAATGCATAAAAACTGGGTATGAGAAGAGTATGACCAAGTGTTACTTGCCTTGCTAACGATCCGTGAATCCTAGAGACTCGTAGTAACACGCTTCGCACTCCGGGAATTCTATCACAAGCAAACAATACATACATAAGCAACAAACAAAGATACACAAACGAAACTTCAACTGAAAGAGGTTGACCAGAGAGTTCAACTTAAGAACTCCGGTTTGCAAAAAGAATCAAACCAAACGGAGCAACGAAATTCAAACGGTGAGAAAAACAAGATCCGTTTACTAATCTGAACTAGGGTCAAATTTTACAGAGACAAAAACTGGTTTAAGTTGGCTATTCGGAAAGAGGGTTTCGAGATGAAACTCCAGACGCTTGAATCGCCTGATTCCGATAAACGAGCGAAAAGTTATACTAATTCGAACATCGGATCAGAAATCACGATCGGAATAATCGCGGAATAAAACCGATAAAAGAAAACGACGAACGACTAAACGAATGAACGTTCGTTAGCAGAAACTAAAGGACGAACGGTTCGTAAAACGAACGAACGGGTGAACATTCGCAAAATAAATAAACCAGAAAAAAAAACCGATCTATATAAAAAAACGGCTAGGGTTTTCTAAAAAAACCGAAGGGTTCTTTAAAAAAAATGGCGACGAGGGCTACCTCCGGCGAGGGCGGGCGGCCCCGGCGGGGTGCGGCGAGGGGGCTAGAGGGGCGGCGGCGGCTTGGCGACTCGGCGAGGCGGGTGGCGCGGCAGGCGGCGGCGACGGCCAAGGCGGCGGCGGCGCGGCTTGGGCTCGGGCTCGGCTCGGATCCGAGGTGGGCGGCGGCGGTGGTGGTTAGAGAGGCGGTGCTATTTAAAGAGGGGCGGGCGGGCGCGGTGGCTTGGAGGAGGGCAAGGCGGCGGGAGGAGTCCGGCTCGGACTTTGTCCGTGGCCAGTGGCGGCTGGTTGGGCCGGCACCTTTCATTGGGCCTTTAGCCCCATCGGTCGCGGTTCGCTTAAAAAACATTCACGAAAATTGTAAAAACCATAGAAAAATAAATAAAAATCTAAAAATGCCAAAACAAGTTTTCTTTGCCTAAATAAAATATTTAGAACAAGATGAACTTTTCTTGGCCCCTAAAATGCAATTTGAAATATATGCAAATTTTTCTCTAGGCAAATAAAATTCCAAATAAATAAAATAAAATTCCAAATAATGATTTTAACATTTTTCCTCCGATATTTCAAAATTTTTTGGAGAAGTCATATTATCTCCTCTCATTTATTATTAAACATGAAATATTTTCCGGAGAGAAAAATAATAAAATCCAAAATCCTCGTCTTCATTATTTGATAAAATTCAAATATGAAAATCGGAAAATCCCCAACTCTCTCCGAGGGTCCTTGAGTTGCTTAGGATTTCGAGGATGGCAAACGAGAATGCAATAAAATATGATATGCATGGATGACCTATGTATAACATGCCAAATTGAAAATTTGGGATGTTACAAACCTACCCCCCTTAAGATGAATCTCGCCCTCGAGATTCGGGTTGGCTAGAAAATAGGTGCGGATGGTCCTTGCAAATATCATCTTCTCGTTCCCAGGTGGCATCCTCCTGTGTATGGTGGCTCCACTGAACTTTGCAAAACTTGATAACTTTGTTGCGGGTGACTCGACTGTCGAAATCCAGAATCTTTACTGGCTTCTCCTCATAAGTCAAATTACTATCCAAGCAGACGCCTCTAGGGGCCTTGTATCCTTTAACGGTATGTCGGCCATCTCGGTGGCACTTCTTCACCGTGATACGTGAAACACATCGTGAACTCCTGACAATCCTTCGTGTAACTCCAGCTTGTAGGCAACTTCTCCCATCCGTTCCAAAACATGATACGGTCCTACAAATCTTGGGGCTAACTTTCCCTTTACTCCAAAACGTTTCACTCCCCTCAGGGGTGATACTCGCAGATAGGCCCTGTCTCCAATTTCATAGGTTACTTCCTTGCGTTTTGAATCTGTGTAACTCTTCTGTCTAGACTGTGAAATCTTTAGTCTGTCGCTGATGAGTTTAACCTTCTCCTCCGAGTCTTTGATCAAATCTGGTCCAAACAACTGACGGTCTCCTACCTCATCCCACATCAATGGTGTTCTACATCTGCGTCCATCTGAGCTTGAGCGGTGCCATCTTCAAACCGGGCTTGGTAGCTGTTATTATATGAAAATTCTGCGTCTGACAAATTGTCATCCCAACTAGATCCATAATCTAGCGCCACGGGCTCTTAACATATCCTCCAGGATCTGGTTAACTCTCTCTGTCTGTCCATCCGTTTGTGGGTGGAACGCGGTACTGAATTCCAATCTGGTACCTAAGGTCTGATGTTGTTGATGCCAAAATTTTGAAGTAAACTGTGTTCCTCTATCTGATACGATGCTCCTCGGAACTCCGTGCAAACATACGATCCTGGTCATATATATCTTGGCCAACTTGGCACTTGTATAAGTTGTTTTCACTTTGGGATGAAGTGCGCTACTTTGGTCAAACGATCCACAACTACCCATATTGAATCATATCCTGCTTTGGTTACGGGTAATCCGGTGATAAAATCCATGCCAAGTTTGTCCCACTTCCATTCGGTATTGGCATAGGCTGCAGATCCTGCTGGCTTTTGATGCTCTGCCTTCACTCTCGGCATACATCGCATAAGCGGCTACATACTCGGCAATATCCTTCTTCATACCAGTCCACCAGAAACGTTCCTTCAAGTCCAAATACATCTTGGTGTTTCCGGGGTGAATCGAGTATGGTGAGTCATGGGCCTCTTGAAGTATTAACTTCCTGATCTCCGAATTGTTGGGCACATAAACCCGGTCCTCAAAACACAAGGTATTGTGTTCATCCTCGCGAAAACCTTTGGCTTTTCCTTTGCCCATCTTCTCTTTTATCTCGGCAATCTCTTTATCCTCTTTCTGAGCTTCTCGAATCTTTTCTAACAATGTCGACTGAACCTCCATTGTTGCAAGAAAACCTCTGCTAACTCCTTTCTGAGCTTCTCGAATCTTTTCTAACAATCTCCAACTGAAGTTCCATAATATCCTCTGCTAACTCCTTTGGCATTCCTCTACTTTCAAGGATATTGGCATAGCTCTTCCGACTCAAAGCGTCTGCTACGACGTTGGCCTTTCCTGGATGGTAGTGTAGCTTCATATCGTAATCCTTTATAAGCTCCAGCCATCTCCTCTGTCTGAGGTTCAACTCCTTCTGTGTGAAAATGTACTTCAAGCTTTTATGATCCGTGTACACATCACAACGGTTTCCAATGAGATAATGTCTCCAAGTCTTTAACGCATGCACTCCAGCTGCTAACTCCAAATCATGCGTGGCATAGTTCAACTCATGTGGCTTCAGTTGTCGTGAGGTATACGAAACCACTTTTCCGTCCTGCGTAAGAACACATCCAAGTCCCAAGCGAGAGGCATCACAATACACTTGAAACTCCTTGTGTATATCTGGAAAGGTCAGCACTGGGGCTATAGTCAACCATTTCTTCAACTCTTGAAAGCTTGTCTCGCAATCCTCTGTCCATTTGAACTTAGTATCCTTCTTTAGCAATTCTGTCATTGGTTTAACAAACTTGAAAAAATTCTCAATGAATCTCCGGTAATATCCTGCCAGTCCAAGGAAACTGCGAATCTCATTGGCCAAGTGGGTGCCAACCATTCGATGATCGACTGAATTTTCTTTGGGATCTCTTGCTATACCATCTCCTCGATATAACATGCCCAAGAAATCCAACTTCCTTCAACCAAAACTCGCACTTGCTGAATTTGGCGTATAATCGGTGTTCCACTGAGTTTCTCGAGAACCAAGCGTGGGTGTTCTGCGTGCTCCTCTTCGTTCTTCGAGTAAACCATAATATCATCAATAAACACAACAACAAACTTGTCCAAATACTCCATGAACACTTTATTCATCATACTCATGAAATAGGCAGGGGCGTTAGTCAGTCCAAACGACATGACCGTATACTCATATAATCCATATCGAGTGGTGAACGCTGTCTTGGGTATATCCTTCTCCCAAATCTTCAACTGATGGTATCCCGATCGTAGATCAATCTTCGAAAACACCTTAGCTCCTTGCAACTGATCAAACAGATCATTGATCATCGGTAATGGATGCTTGTTCTTTATTGTTACTTCATTCAGAGCTCGGTAATCAACAACCATCCTTAGGGATTTATCCTTCTTCTCCACCAAAAGTACCGGGGCTCCCCAAGGTGATGAACTTCTACAAATGTAACCTTTCTCCAATAGCTCCTTGATCTGCTTCTTAATTTCCTCCAGATCATTTGCGGGCATCCGGTAGGGTCTCTTTGATATTGGCCCTGTACCTGGCATTAGTTCTATCGAAACTTCGATGTCTCGATCTGGTGGCATGCTGGTAACTCCTCTGGAAAAACATCTGGATAATCCTTTACTACGGTACTTCCTCTGTACAACTCCGTGAGGGTATTCACTTGGCTCCTCCTAGGCACATGCCTAGATACATACTTAATCCTTTTTCCCTCTAGGGTGGTAAGATAAATTGACTTGCTAGCAGTCAATACTTCCTCAAACTTTGACATCCAGTCCATACCTAATATCACATCCAATCCTTGCGACTCCAAGATAATTAGGTCAGACGGAAAAACATGCGTGCCAATGATTAGGGGTATCTGGGTGCACCACTTGCTAGCCATGTACTCTTCTCTAGGTGAGCTCACTAAAAGAGGGGTCCTAAGGGTCTGGGTTGGTAACTTAAACTTATCCACAAATCCCCTTGATATGTATGAATGCGATGCACCAGTATCGAAAAGAACAATAGCGGTAAATGACTGAACCAAAAACTTACCTATTACCGCGTCCGGCTGCTCTTCAACTTCGTCCACGTTAACGTGGTTCACTTGTCCTTTGTTGAATGGATTGGGCTTCTCCCCAGCGCTCCCATTTCCGTTTCCATTCTTTCCTTCAGGGCAGTCATTGGCATAATGCCCTGCCTTCCCGCACTTAAAGCAAATAACTTGGCTTAAGTCCCTCTTGGCGGGTGTAGCTGGGTTTGAGCGATTCTGATTATTGTTGACTCCATTCCCATTCCCATTCTTCGCACCATTATGTGATCCTCCTCCAGTATGGTTATGTCCTCCATGGTTATGAACAAGTCCTCCCGAGTTCGGGGTTAAGCAAGGCTTCTGGTGAGCTCCTGAGTTATACTTCCCTTGTCCATACTTTCTCTTACGACTCTCAATTTGCTGCTGCTTTCCTTCAATCATTAGCGCCTTATCTACCAACTCCTGGTAGTTGTTGAAAGTTGCCACCATCAACTGCATACTCATCTCATCATTCAGCCCTTCCATAAACTTCTCTTGCTTCGCGGCATCTGTGGCTACATCATCGGGGGCATAGCGTGCTAACTTGCTAAATTCATGCACGTACTGAGCCACAGTACGGTTCCCCTGGCGTAAGTTGCGGAACTCACGCTTCTTTATCTGCATGGCTCCAGTTGAAACATGGGCCGTGCGAAAAGCTTGTTGGAACTGGTCCCAAGTGACATTGGCTATAGGAAAAGTAGCGTGTAATTCTCCCACCATGCGGCTGCTGGTCCATCCAATTGATGTGCGGCAAAGCGCACTCTTTCAAGATCCGTGCATCCTGCGGTAGTTAACTCCTTCCAATACGGCGTAGCCAATCATTTTACAACTATTGGCTCGGTGCTCTTTGGAAAACACCGCGGTTGTAACCTCGTAAACGGGCTAAATTGTCCCTTTGGCGGCGGGTTGTTGTTGTTGTTGTTGTTGTTGTTGTTGTTGGCATTGCCTGGTTCTGAACTAGCAATTGCATCAAGGCATTCTGCTGTTGGATCAACTGAGTGAGCTCCGGTGGGAAAATAAAACCGGGGTCACGTCTCGGAGGCATCTGAAGGTTTAGATGGAAGAGATTAGAATAGAAAGAAGTCTAGCGAGAAAACACTACCCATATGCACATGAGGCAAACACATATTCATTCAATCAAGCAAGCAAGGGCATACAAAACGGTCTAGGACTATCACATAAGTGCTCAACTACTACTAGTTACATGGGGAAAATACTACTATTATATGGTGGTCATCTAGAAATTTTGATCGGTGGAAGACTCCATGATGTCTGCTCCAGCTTCGTCTTCATAGTCATCATCACTTGGATCTGAGTCGGTGTAAATGCGATGATGATGTAGTTGTCCGGACAAGCGGGATCTTCTTCCTCTTCTTGCTCCTCTTCTTTGGGTGCTGGTCCTCCCATGAAGACTCGATCTTCTTGACTAAGTCGTCATTCTTCTCCAAGAGGGTCTTGATTTCTTCCTCCATATCCATCGCGTGTAGACTTGAGTTCTTCATCCAGCTCGATGAGCCTAGTTATCGCCTTCTTCAAATCCATCATGTCTGCACATCTGGTTCTCTTGACGTCGAATGTGCTGGTTTAGCTCCTGGATGTAAGCTGCAATGGATCTATCCTTCTTGGTGTTGATTACTTCCCATTGCTCGTCTCGGCGCCCACATATTTGGTATATGGTGTCTTTAAGCTCCTTATTGTAGACTTCTCCAATGCGTCCCATGGTAATGTGAGCTGCCATACTCTTTCCCAAACTCCATGTTGGTGCATTGAAAACGCACACTATGGGCTCCGTGCTTACGCATAAACGTCCTTCCGGGAACTAGAGCTTGAATCTTCCATTCTTCTTACGGTAAGGTGGCGTTATGCGTCCGGTGAAACTTGGTATTCCAATATTCAGGTACCTAGTGACTTCCTTCAAGTGGCGTCCAAAAGGTGTGTCTTCATCCGGTTGTGCAAACTTGTACTTCATCTCCGTCATCCTAAAGAGTGGAAAAATGGAGAGGGGTCAGAAATGAGTAGAGAGGAGTGACCTATGGTTTTATCTTAGTGGTCGTGTCCTACACTCAGCGTGTGCTCTGATACCATCTTGTAGCGACCCGATCTCAGATGGTCAAGTCTCTGTGCTTCCGTGTCATCCCTGGATCGGTAATGCTGACACACACACTACTCGAAGGATTTATAACAGAGTAGCAATCACACACTTATTACATCGAATGTCTCAAAAGAGAACTTATTACAATAACATAGCTTAAGGCCATCTAATGCGATAACAGCGGAAGGCTTGGAAGATAAAGTGAGTCCATCAACTCCAACGGCATAGCTGAGCTGCACGGCAACGACCTATCGAACCTTACTCCTCGTCTGAAAAGTCTGCAACATAATACGTTGCAGCCCGAGAACGGGTCAGCACATGGAATATGCTGGCAATGTAACACATAGAGAGTAATGAAAGAATAAGCTATGCTACATGCATATATGGCTGGTGGAAAGCTCTCTGATTCTGATTTTGCAAACAGCCAATTTTTCCCTACATCAAAGGAATAAATTTTACTTTAACTATCATGGTGGTTGAAACATCATTGAGAAGGTATAACCCCAACTCAATCCCAATTAAAGTAATTAACAACCCAACAGTATTAATTTAGAGTGATGAGATACATGTGAATACTCAAGTACTAGATACTCAGAATTGTCCATAACCGAGGACACGGCTAACCATGATTAGATTGTCCACTCTGCAGAGGTTTAGCACTTTTCCCCACAAGACTCGATCGCCTCCGTTGATTTCTCGCACTACATGGTGTTTGAGAAACGGATGACCGCGACACAGTCTTTCAGAAACATTAACTCTCTACTCCGGATAGATCATACCAAACCTATAAAACCCACTACCCGCCGATCTACCTCTTCAAGAGCTTCACTTAACTTACTCAACTATGCTAGAGCCCATAATAGCTTGTGGCCGCTGCGGAAGTTTCTAGCATGAATAATCTCGATTCCCTTTGAGCACAGGTGGCGGTCCATAGGAAGAACACACGGGTACCCCGGGATTTCCAAAAATAAAACAGACAACACTGGTTTCCCCAGGTGCCTCAATCCACCCAGATGTGTATTAAAGTTTCCACCTTAAAGTAAACCATTAATTTACAATCTCACATCTGTCATGAATATCTCTCAAACCCAAACCACGTCTACGAGCATAGCATAGCAATATAAGCAACACGTAGAAGTAACTACCAAGGGTTTGATAGTAACAGGGCAATAGGTTCCTACCTCATCATCTACTTCCCAACCCACAAATTAATGACATCCTAACCATGCAATGTTTGATGATTGAGCTAATGCATAAAAACTGGGTATGAGAAGAGTATGATCAAGTGTTACTTGCCTTGCTGACGATCCGTGAATCCTAGAGACTCGTAGTAACACGCTTCGCACTCAAAATTCTATCGCAAGCAAACAATACATACATAAGCAACAAACAAAGATGTATAAACGAAACTTCAACTGAAAGAGGTTGACCGGAGAGTTCAACTTAAGAACTCCGGTTTGCAAAAAGAATCAAACCAAACGGAGCAACGAAATTCAAACGGTGAGAAAAACAAGATCCGTTTACTAATCTGAACTAGGGTCAAATTTTACAGAGACAAAAACTGGTTTAAGTTGGCTAGGCGCTTGAATCGGCTGATTCCGATAAACGAGCGAAAAGTTATACTAATTCGAACATCGGATCAGAAATCGCGATCGAAATAATCGCGGAATAAAACCGATATAAGAAAACGACGAACGGCTAAATGAGCGAACGTTCGTTAGCAGAAACTAAACGACGAACGGTTTGTAAAACGAACGAACGGGCGAACACTCGCAAAATAAATAAACCGGAAAAAAATAAAACTGATCTATATAAAAAACGGCTAGGGTTTTCTAAAAAAACCGAAGGGTTCTTTTTAAAAAAAACGTGCAGCAATTCATTCGGTATCATATAGCCAGAACGATATATACTGCAGTACCATTATTGCTCGACTTCCCGAAGAGGCGAAGAGCCAATCGCAAGGTTAATAGTTTGGAGATGCCAAGTGCAAGGTTTATAGGAGAACGAGTAGTAGGTGCCGCGTCATTTATAAATATTTTTTTTTCTTCAGTGGCACGTCCGCAATATAAATAGGTTCATATGGAGAGAAAAAGAAACCGCTCCACTATATACATAGGCAGGACGAGCCTACACGGTTGCTTGCTGGGGTTGCTCTCTTCAGTTTTCACACTCTCTCGCACAAAACCACTGTGGCCACATCTCTAACATCCCGGCGGATCACGTCCACCACGGGAAGGGGTGGATGCTTAGTGTAGACGCGTTCGCCGTCGCCGACAGTGAAAACCCACTATCGGCACGTCCCGATCAGGGGTCCCCGCCATTCTCTCTCACAAAGCCGGTGAGTTTGCCTTCGTCCATTGCTCACTGCCGCGACGTGGGTAGTTGCCTCCTCCTGCTTCCCTCCTCTAGGTTGAGCTACGTCCCGACATCCCTCAGGTACAACTCCCTTTACAGCCGGCTTGCACCACTGCTCCAGCTGCCCACATCACTCCATGTGAATATTTCTCTACTTCTTTGCCCCACACATACCTCTACTGGGTTCTACGTACTGTATTTGTGATGAGTTTATGTCTCATCAACTAGTCCCAATAATGTTATTCTAAACACGCTTCTTCAATTTCTTTGCCACAGGGATGCTCATCTCGATTTTGGTGAAACTGCACAAAATGATCCAATGGTCGAAGGGTTGCAAAATTCATTTCTTAGGAAGTGCCGACATTGCCGGCAAATTAAACCCTGGTTAGGGTTTACGGTTCAAGGGCTAGGGATTGCATGGATCTCTTTTTATTTAGCTATCTCTGTTTCAATGGCTAGGGACTGCATGAGTAGTAGTAGTAGTACTGTACGCCTTACGCCTGCTCCCTCGCCCACGCGCGCGGTGGCTCACAGGACGAGGAGAAAATTTTACTACTCCCTCCATTTACTCCTCGTCCCTATGTAGCGACCCGACCTCAGATGGTCAAGCCTCTGTGTATCCGTGCCATCCACAGATCGGTATCTTTGCTTTACAGTACATCAATGTATATATCAAAGTGCAATCACATGTATAAATAACGTAAAACTGATATATACCTCATAATACTCAGCGGAAACAATCAAGCGGGTGTGGAGTCCCATCAACGCCATCGGCGGGTTGAGTGTAGACCGCAACCCTGTATCGTAACTCTTACTGCGTCGAGGAAATTATCTGCAACATGATACGTTGCAGCCGTGTAGTTCAGTACATTGAATGTACTGGCAAGATCACAATAAGAGAAAACAGATGATAAACTATACTATATGCAGTATGGCTTTGTGGCTCTGTGTCTGAGTTTTGTTTTGCGTAAAAGCTGATTTATTTTCCCTACATCAAAGGAATAAATGTAGTCTGTATTATGGAATTTTCTATCATGACATGGTTCCGTAACCGTTGTCTCATAGCCCAAAATCATCATAAGTTGCCCACAATTAAGTTATCAGTCCGGTGTTGAGAGTTCCGAGATAGATCCAAGTCCAGAGGCTCAAATTGTCCGTAACCGGGAACACGGCTAATCGATTAGGTTTAAACCCTCTGTAGAGGTTTGTACACTTTACCCGCAAGATTCGATCCCTCTCTTTATGTTCTCGCACTTCAGGGTGTTTGAGAACAAGATGACCGAAACATGGTCTTCCGAAGAGTTCCTCTGACCACTGTCCAGTGCTCATCCAATCCTACCGTAGTTCTACATCTGCTAGCACCGTCCCAGCCAGTCACAACTAAGGTCAACCAAGCCGAGCCCATATTGACTTGCGGTTGCACAGGTAAGCTTCCGGCATGAAGTATTCTTCCGTCTCTTTGAGTGCAGGTGAAGCTTTCCGCAAGATGTCATGGCGCTTCTCCATGCATCCCGGCCAACCACTGGATTCTCCAGGGTGCCCGTCAACCATCCTTCACCCAGTAGTGTGTATGGAATTCTTGTCTCGAGTCTTGAAGTCTTGAGGCCTTGAAGATGCAGTCCTTGCAGATGTCATCATGGAGTTGTCATCATCGACGTAGAGTCCTCCTTCTTCACACCACTCTCGTGCACTCATACCAAACCCCGTCTACTATAGCATAGCATTAAAATAAAATATCGTCCCGGGCTTGGTAACAGGGTGATGGGTTCCTACCTCATGCATACTACTCAACTACAAGAATTCAGTATCACTACTGGAGAGTTGTTACAAAGATGCCACTAAATGCAATAAAAACATAGGTATGGAAGCATGGTCAAAGTGAACTTGCCTTGCTGACGATCTTCGAAAACTAGGGACTCGTGGTAGCAAGCTTCGCACTCCGGAAATTGTACCGAGGCAAACAACAATCATATAAGCATACAAACATATGATCACTTAACATAACAACATACTAATATGAAACACACAAAACAATCGAATCAAAACCCAAAGACAAACTCAAGAAATCCAAATCAAAGTTTTTACCACATCAAACAACAATCAAGAAATAGTTTTGCACAACAAAAATTTTCTTAACAGAACCTAAGCATGGGTTTTTGCTAATTAACAGAAAAGAATTCATCAAGCAACTAGGAGCAAAAAGAATCACATTAAAAGCTATTATAAAACTCCTATTATGCCTAAAACAATCCCTAGCAAGAAAAATAAAATAAAAGTTTTATTTATTGTAAATAAAAGTTCATGCTCTAAAGTTACAGAAACTAACCTAGAATAAACTATCACATAGGAAAAATAAAATTATTTGCTAATTAAAACAATAGGAAAACAGTAGCTAGTTAAATAAATAGGAATAACATGATTCTGATTAAAACTATTTTTTATTAATTCTAAAATGCCCAAATAAATACCTACGGTTAGGTAAGGTCAAAACAAAGTTGTTACAAAAGAATCACTAAAAATAATATTCCTAACTCACTTTATAGCAGAATTACTATTCTGTCTAAATCTAAAATAAAACATTTTTAAATAATTTTAATATGACTAATTATATTTTCTACAGAAACTACAATAAATTTGCAAACCAACAAAAAAAGAATCACTTAAAAATATTAAGTAGATTAAAAGATATGAATTTTACAAAACTGAAACTATTCTGTTAAAAACAGAAACGAAAAAAATTAACTAAAAGGAAAAACTGGGCTATGGGCCTATCTAACGCATCGGCGTAATATAACTAAAACGCGCCGGGGAATTAAACCGAGTCGGGACGGTCTAATAAAACCGCGATTTAAACCGGAACTAAACCGGATCTAAACCGGTTTATTTTAAAATAAACCTACCCCTTCGGGGATTCTAATCTAACGCGTTCGTTTTAGATCGGACGGTGGGGAAGATCTCCGGCTACTTACCGACGGCGGCGGTCGACGGCGGCTCGGGCGTCGTTGGTGCGGCGGCTACGGTGGTCGGGGACGGCGAAAGGCCTCCGTGGTCTGGCGGAGCAAGGAGTTCGAGGTGGAGTCGGGCGAGCTCGGGGTGGTCGGGGGTGGCCGGAACGGTGGCAATGGCGGCGGCGGCGTGCTCGGTCTCCCATGACGATTGCGGCGAGGAGGAGGTTAGGCGAGGGGCGAGGAAGCAGGCGGGGGTATATATAGGGGGCGTCGACTTGGGACGAGGCGATCAGGCGAGGATCGGGAGGATCCCGGAGATCACGGGATTCCGTGAGGCGCGGTGGCTGGCTTGGGCGAGGGAGGAAGGAGGGTGGGGCCGGGTGTCGGGAGAGAGAGGCGATCGGGTCGGGCGACCGAGGCCTAGGGGTTCGGGCGCTGGGTCGGTTGGTCGGCTCAGTCTTGGGCCGGGTGGCTGGCTCATTGGCCGGGCCTGGGCAGTTACTGGCCGGGTTGCCGGGCTCAGTCTGGCCGGGCTTTGGCGCTACTGGTGGCTGGCCAGTGGCCTGGTAGCCTGGGTCCCTTTTCCCAATTTTTTTGAATTTAGAGAGAGAGAAAATATATGTAAATATAAATATTTTATATAGGACATATATATATATCAAAATGATCGAAAAAAGATTTCCTACAACATGAACTATTTTTCAAGTTCAAATAAAATACACAAAAATTCAAATAAAACAAAGAGTGTTTCTGCTCTAATAAAATCCAATAAAAATCATTTTAAAAATACCAAAATGACTTCAAATTTATTTTCTCCTAATTTTCCATTGAAGGGAATCATTTTACCCATATTTCCATTTATTTATTTTTAGGAGAAAAATAATTTTGAATAAAATCCAAATAATTCCAAATTTGAAGGGGAGTTTCAAAATACCTTCAAATGACTTTCAATTTGATTCTTTTTAACTTCCAACTCATATTTCATATAATTGAAGAAGTCATTTTGTCTTCCCTCGTGAAAATCATTGAGTTGCATAAAGCTTTGAATTTGAAATATTCTCAAATGAAATTCAAATCTTTTCAAAACCCTTTTCATTTCCAATGGAAGAAGTCATTTCATCTTCACTCTAGGGTTTTGGTGTTGGAATGGAATTGAATTCATTGAGATCCAAAAAGGGCAAAAGGGGATAGTTTTGGGAAAGTCATTGTATTCCCTCTCATCCAACTTTCAAAAGTTTCAAATTCCACTCAATTTCACTCAATCAATCAAACAAACAATCAGACAACAAGCATAGTTATTTATCTAATATAACATTCCAAAATTTAGAATTTTGGGATGTTACACCCTACTACCTTGGTTAGAGAGATTATCATATTGTTTGGAATATATATGTCCTTTAGTAGATTCCAATATGAACTACTAGTACATACTCCAAACACTGATGTATATAGAAGTATTTTAGAGTGTAGTGATAACCCACAAGTATAGGGGATCGCAACAGCTTTCGAGGTAAAGTATTCAACCCAAATTTATTGATTCGACACAAGGGGAGCCAAAGAATATTCTTGAGTATTAGCAGCTGAGTTGTCAATTCAATCACACCTGGATAACTTAGTATCTGCAGCAAAGTGTTTAGTAGCAAAAGTGGTATGATAATAATAGTAACGGTAGCAAAAGTAAAGATAAATGTTTTTGGGTTTTTGTAGTAGTTGTAACAGTAGCTACGGAAAAGTAAATAAGAGAAGAACAATATATGAAAAGCTCGTAGGCACTGGATCAGTGATGGATAATTATGCCGGATGCGATTCCTCATGCAATAGTTATAACATAGGGTGATATAGAACTAGCTCCAATTCATCAATGTAATGTAGGCATGTATTCCGTAAATAGTCATACGTGCTTATGGAAAAGAACTTGTATGACGTATTTTGTCCTACCCTCCCGTTGAAGGGGGGTCCTAGCGGAAACTAAGGGATATTAAGGCCTCCTTTTAATAGAGAACCGGAACAAAGCATTAGCACATAGTGAATACATGAACTCCTCAAACTACGGTCATCATCGAGAAGTATCCCGATTATTGTCACTGCGGGGTTGTCGGATCATAACACATAATAGGTGACTAGACTTGCAAGATAGGATCAAGAACACACATATATTCATGAAAACATAATAGGTTCAGATCTGAAATCATGGCACTCGGGCCCTAGTGACAAGCATTAAGCATAGCAAAGTCATAGCAACATCAATCTCAGAACATAGTGGATACTAGGGATCAAACCCTAACAAAACTAACTTGATTACATGGTAAATCTCATCCAACCCATCACCATCCAGCAAACCAACAATGGAATTACTCACGCATGGTGGTGAGCATCATGAAATTGGTGATGGAGGATGGTTGATGATGACGACGGCGACGAATCCCCCTCTCCGGAGCCCCGAAAGGACTCCAGATCGGCCCTCCCGAGAGAGATTAGGGCTTGGTGGCGGCTCCACAAGTAAAAGCAGCGATGAAACTTTCTCCCTGATTTTTTCTCCCTGAGACGGAATATATGGAGTTGGAGTTGAGGTCGGAGGAGGTCCAGGGGGCCCATGAGATAGGAGGTCGCGCCCTAGGGGGGGGGGGGCGTGCCCCCCTGTCTCGTGGACAGGCTGTGGGCCCCCTTGCATTAATTCTTTCGCCAAAAATTCTTATAAATTCCAAAAAGTGCCTCCGTGGATTTCCAGGACATTCCGAGAACTTTTCTTTTCTACACATAAAACAACATCATGGCAGTTCTGCTGAAAATAGCGTCGATCGGGTTAGTTTCATTCAAATCATGCAAGTTAGAGTCCAAAACAAGGGCAAAAGTGTTTGGAAAAGTAGATACGTTGGAGACGTATCAACTCCCCCAAGCTTAAAACTTTGCTTGTCCTCAAGCAATTCAATTGATAAACTGAAAGTGATAAAGAAAAACTTTTACAAACTCTGTTTGCTCTTGTTGTTGTAAACATGACAAGCCAGCATTCAAGTTTCAACAAATATTATGAACTAACCATACTCACAATAACACATAGGTCTCACAATTACTCATATCAATAACATAATCAGCTAGCGAGCCATAATAATAAAACTCGGATGACAACACTTTCTCAAAATAATTATAACATGATATAACAAAATGGTATCTCGCTAGCCCTTTACGAGTCCATAAAACATAAATGCAAAGCACCTTTAAAGATCAAGGACTGACTAAACATTGTAATTCATGGTAAAGAGATCCAGTCAAGTCATACCCAATATAAACCAATAGTAATGAATGCAAATGACAAGTGTGCTCTCCAATGATTCTTTTAATAAGAAGGGTGATGACTCAACATAAAAGTAAATAGATAGGCCCTTCGCAGAGGGAAGCGAGGATTTGTAGAGGTGCAGAGCTCGATTTTAAATTAGAGATTGAATAACATTTTGAGCGGCATACTTTCATTTGTCAACGCAACAACTATGAGATGGCTGTATCTTCCATACTACATGCATTATAGGCAGTTCCCAAACAGAATGGTAAAGGTTTATACTCCCCCAACTACCAACAAGCATCAATCCATGGCTTGCTCGAAACAACGAGTGCCTCCAACATACAACAGCCCTGGGGAGTTTTGTTTAATTATTTGGTTTTGCTTTGATCTTTTTGGATCATGGGACTGGGCAAACCGGTTACCGGCCCTTTCTCGTGAATGAGGAGCGGAGTCCACTCCTCTTGAGAATAACCCACCCCGCATGGAAGATATAGGCATCCCTAGTTGAAACATGAGCTGCTCGAGCATACAAAACAGACTTTCATTTGAAGGTTTGGAGTTTGGCACATACAAATTTACTTGGAACGACAGGTAAATACCGCATATAGGAAGGTATAGTGGACTCATATGGAACAACTTTGGGGTTTAAGGAGTTTGGATGCACAAGAAGTATTCCCGCTTAGTATAGGTGAAGGCTAGCAAAAGATTGGGAAGCGACCAACTGAGAGAGCGACAACATTAAATAAACATGCATTAAAATTAATTCACACAGTAGAAGCATGAGTAGGATATAATCTACCACGAACATAAATATCATGAAGGCTATGTTGATTTGTTTCAACTACATGTGTGAACATGTGCCAAGTCGAGTCACTCAATTCATTCAAAGGAGGATACCATCCCATCATATCACATCATAATCATTCTCATAGCATGTTGGCACGCAAGGTAAACCATTAGAACTCATAGCTAATCAAGCATGGCACGAGCAACTATAATCTCTAAATGTCATTGCAAATATGTTTACTTCATAATAGCCGACTCAGGAACGATGAATCATCATATCTACAAAAACAAGAGAGGTCGACTTCATACCAGCTTTTCTCATCCCAATAAGTCCATCATATATCGTCATTATTGCCTTTCACTTATTTAATGAGCGATGTGTATAATAATAAGAGTGTACGTGCATTGGACTAAGCTGGAATCTGCAAGCATTCAACTCAAGAGAGAAGACAAGTAATATGGGCTCTAAATTAAATAAACAATCATGCATATAAGAGCCACTAAGCATTTTCAATATGGTCTTCTCCACCCCAAAAGAAAGAAAAGAAAAGTAAAACTATTTACACGGGAAAGCTCCCAACAAGTAAGAAGAAGAACTAGAAATCTTTTTGGGTTTTCATTTTAATTTCTACTACAAGCATGGAAATTAAACTAACTATTTTTTTGGTTTTTCTTAAGGTTTAACAAACACACAAGAAGAAAACTAGAAAAAGAAATTTAAACTAGCATGGATAATACAATGAAAGAGTATGAGCACCGACAACTAGTGTGTGAACATGAATGTAAAGTCGGCGAAAATCGTACTCCCCAAGCTTAGGCTTTTGGCCTAAGTTGGTCTAGTAACAAGGACATGCTACTCTCCCAGGTGTAATGGGAGGTGTAATCAGGATACCACTGGCTGGTCATCTCCGGATCCCACTGGACAGATGATGCACGATAAGGGTCCAGTTCAGGTTCCGGCTCAGGTTAAGGTTCTGGAGTAAAAGCTTGAGCTCGACGATTGTTCACCGCTTCCGGCGTGACAAGAAAATTTTCTGCAAGCAAATCAAACAACAAAGGCGCAGGCAAAATAATAATCTCAAAGTGTTTATTATTGAATCTAAGTTTATACAAGAGCATCTTCTCTTCGTTGTCAACAATAAACTTGTGTGCTACCGTGCTCTTGTAATCCAAAATGTGAGGAGGTAATTTTGTCTCCTCCTCCTCATGGTGCATAATGGGTATCTGAAAATGTTCAGCAAGATGTGCAGCATAGATACCTCCAAATATGGGGCCTTTTCTACGATTCAGGGCTAGCCGTTTAGCAACGACGGCACCCATACTAAAAGTATTGTCTCCTAGCAAAGCATGTTGAAGAATAATAATATCTGGAACGCTCAAATTTCCACTATTTCCACGACCAATCAAGCATCTACTAGCAAATATGGCATAGTAGCATAAAACAGGAAAGTGTATGCTAGAGACCTTCGCCTCGGAGCCCTTCTTTGGCTCCTCTGCAACATTAGTATTAACAAATCCACCCACATCTTCACGATGGGGTTCATCTAATTCTCCCTCATAAGGTATCCTACATACCGCGCAAAAATGACGTAAAGACATTTCGTTGAATTCATCATATAACTGAAATGATACTGCAGGCGGTGATTTCTTAGGATAATAATAAAAGTTTTGCATGAAAGTATTGGTGAGTAAGAGATACTGATCGATTCGGTCGTTCATGAAACCGGTGAGGCCTGCAGTCTCGATTAAAGCATAAAAGTCTTCATGAATTCTGGCTTCTTACAAGAAATCCTCGCATGGCCATTCACACGACCGTACTTCCGCTAAGCGAGGAAGATTATACTTGGCTTTTTCCTTCTCTTTGGCTTGTTTTTCCTGAGAGCTTTGGCTAGAAGAGCCCCTCAAAAGTTTCCGCAACATTTTCTGAAAATTTCTAAAATTTAGTAACTTCAAAATAAAAGTGAATAGAACTAAACAAGAATGGTAGCAACTACTCTTACAAGTGCCTAGAGCCTATATCATGCACTAGAATTGCTTGGGACCTCAAAAATTGAACATGCAAGCTCAAGAACATGGTCACCTATGCAGCAAAAATTGGCAATGAATAAAGCACTAGAACAAAAACTAATTGGACCAATGGAGGAGTCACATACCAAGCAACAATCTCCCAAAGCAGTTTTGTGAATGGAGCTTTGAGCTAAGAGATCGAAAATCACAGCAAAACGAGCTAGAACTCGTGCTCGAGCTGGATGGGGATTTTTTTTTGGGTAGAAGATGAAGTGTGTGGGTACTGGCATAAGTGGAGGGGGGCCACCAGGGGCCCACGAGACAGGAGGGCGCGCCCTACAGGGGGGGCGCCCTCCTCTCTCGTGGCTTGGTGCTTGGCCCTCCTGCAGTGTTTTCAGTGCCTAAAATCCTCAAATATTCCAGAAAAATCATACTAAGTTTGCAGTGCATTTGGAGCACTTTTATTTTTGGACTATTTTTTAATGCACGGATAATTTAGAAAACAGACGGATAATACTATTTTTGCTTTATTTGTTCTAAGTAACATAAAGTAAAAAGAGGGTACAGAAGGTTGTGCCTTCTAGTTTCATCCATCTCGTGATCATCAAAATGAACCCACTAACAAGGTTGATCAAGTCTTGTTAACAAACTCATTCCGAATAACACGGAACCGGAGAAATTTCGAATAACACCAAGTTACCTCAACGGGGATATGAAAATCCCCAACAATAAGAATATCATACTTTTTCTTGACAGTAGGGAGAGGAAATTCAAAACCTCCAAAAATGATAGTTGGAACTTTTTCAATAGAACTGATGCTATAAACTTGAGATTGTTTCCTCGAAAAGTGTATCGTATGCTCATTACCATTAACATGAAAAGTGACATTGCCTTCGTTGCAATCAATAACAGCCCCTGCAGTATTAAGAAAAGGTCTACCAAGGATAATAGACACACTATCGTTCTCGGGAATATCAAGAATAACAAAGTCCGTTAAGATAGTGACATATGCAACCACAACAGGCACGTCCTCACAAATACCGACAGGTATAGCAGTTGATTTATCAGCCATTTGCAAAGATATTTTAGTAGGTGTCAACTTATTCAATTCAAGTCTACGATATAAAGAGAGAGGCATAACACTAACACCGGCTCCTAGATCACATAAAGCAGTTCTAACATAATTTCTTTTAATGGAGCAAGGTATAGTTTGGAACACCCGGATCTCCAAGTTTCTTTGGTATTCCACCCTTAAAAGTGTAATTAGCAAGCATGATGGAAATCTCAGCTTCCGGTATCTTTCTTTTATTTGTAATGATATCCTTCATATACTTAGCATAAGGATTTACTTTCAGCATATCAGTAAGCGCATACGTAAGAAAATAGGTCTAATCATTTCAGCAAAGCGCTCAAAATCTTCATCATCCTTTGACTTGGATGGTTTAGGATGAAAGGGCATGGGTTTCTGAACCCATGGTTCTCTTTCTTTACCGTGCTTCATAGCAACAAAATCTCTCTTATCGTAACGTTGATTCTTTGATTGTGGGTTATCAAGATCAACAGCTGGTTCAATATCTACATCATTGTATTTGCTAGGTTGAGCATCAACATGAACATTATCATTAACATTATCACTAGGTTCATGTTCATCACTTGATTGTGTCTCAGCATCAGAAATAGAAATATCATTGGGATTCTCAGGTGTGTCTATAGTAGGTTCACTAGAAGCATGCAAAGTTCTATCGTTTTTCTTCTTCTTCTTTTTAGAAGAACTAGGTGCCTCTAAATTATTTCTCTTAGAATCTTGCTCGATTCTCTTAGGGTGGCCTTCAGGATCAAAGGTTCCTGAGTCATTCTACCAGTTCTAGTAGCCACTCTAACAGCAAAGTCATTTTTATTATTCAATTAATCAAGCAAATCATTTTGAGCTTTGAGTACTTGCTCAGCTTGAGTAGCAACCATAGAAGCATATTTGCTAATGCGGTGAAGTTCATCTTTAACTCTAGCCAGATTATCACCTACGCGTCCTATCTCGACAACATTATTCTTTAACTCTCTACCAACATAAGCATTAAAACTTTCTTGTCTAGCCATAAAGTCATCAAATTCATCTAAGCATGGGCTATGAAATTTAGTAGAGGGTATTTCAACTTTATCATATCTATAGAGAGAATTTACCTCTACTACGTAATCGGGTTATCAAGACAATGTGGTTCTTCAGCGGTATATTAAGACCATGTATTTCCTCAATAGGTGGTAAATTCTTAACATCTTGAGCTTTAATACCTTTTTCTTTCATTGATTTCTTTGCCTCTTGCATATCTTCAGGATCGAGAAATAAAAACCTCTCTTCTTGAGTGGGTTTAGGGATAGGCTCGGGAGTTGGCTCAATTGGTTCAGGAATTACTTGAGGCGGCTCGGGAGAGTCCAATTATTTTCATTAGTCAACATATTATTCAATAGTATTTCAGCTTAAATCATTGTTCTTTCCTTGAAAACACAACCAACACAACTATCCAAGTAGTCCTTGGAAGCATCGGTTAGTCCATTATAAAAGATATCAAGTATTTCATTTTTAAGAGGATGATCAGGCAAAGCATTAAGTAATAGGAGAAGCCTCCCCAAGCTTGTGGGAGACTCTCTTCTTTGATTTGCACAAAATTATATATTTCTGCAAGGCAGCTTGTTTCTTATGAGCAGGAAATATTTAGCGAGAAGTAATAAATCATATCACAGGGACTACACACACAACCAGGAGCAAGAGAATTATACCAAGTCTTAGCATCACCCTTTAATGAGATCGGAAATATCTTAAGGATATATAAATAGAGAGACTTCTCATTATTAGTAAACAAGGTGGCTATATCATTCAACTTGGTAAGATGTGCCACAACAGTTTCAAATTCAAGGCCATAAAAAGGATCAGATTCAACTAAAGTAATAATATCAAGATCAACAGAGAATTCATAGTCCTTATCAGTAACACAGATAGGTGAAGTAGCAAAAGCAGGATCGGGTTTCATTCTAGCATTAAGAGACTGATGCTTCCATTTAGCTAATAATTTCTTAAGATCATTTCTATCATTGCAGGCAAGAATTTCTATAGCAGCTGCTTCATTCATAACATAACCTTTAGGAACAACAGGTAATACATAATCATTGGGGGAACCTTCATCATCACTATCATCAATAATAGGTTCTTCAATATTTTCATTCCCCCTAACTCTAGCAAGTTGTTCATCTAGAAATTCACCTAATGGCAAAGTAGTATCACGCATGCAGTAGTTTCATCATGCATAGCGAAGTGGCATCATCAATAACATGCGACATATCGTAATTCATAGCGATAGCAGGTTTAGGTGTCGCAAGCTTACTAATAACGGAAGGAGAATCTAGTGCAGAGCTAGATGGCGGTTCCTTACCTCCCCTCGTAGTTGAGGGAAAAATCTTGGTCTTAAGCGTCTTTCAAGTTCTTCATAGTGACCAACAGATATAAATCCCAAGTGACTCGGAGAATAGAGCTATGCTCCACAGCAACGGCGCCTTGAAATTAGTCTTGATAACCCACAAGTATAGGGGATCGCAACAGCTTTCGAGGGTAAAGTATTCAACCCAAATTTATTGATTTGACACAAGGGGAGCCAAAGAATATTCTTGAGTATTAGCAGTTGAGTTGTCAATTCAACCACACCTAGATAACTTAGTATCTGTAGCGAAGTGTTTAGTAGAAAAAGTGGTATGATAATAATAGTAACGGTAGCAAAAGTAAAGATAATGTTTTTGGGTTTTAGTAGTAGTTGTAACAGTAGCAACGGAAAAGTAAATAAGCGAAGAACAATATATGAAAAGCTCAAATGCCTGTGATGGATCGATGATGGATAATTATGCGGATCGATTCCTCATGCAATAGTTATAACATAGGGTGATATAGAACTAGCTCCAATTCATCAATGTAATGTAGGCATGTATTCCGTAAATAGTCATACGTGCTTATGGAAAAGAACTTGTATGGCGTCTTTTGTCCTACCCTCCCGTTGAAGCGGGGTCCTAAGCGGAAACTAAGGGATATTAAGGCCTCCTTTTAATAGAGAACGGAACAAAGCATTAGCACATAGTGAATACATGAACTCCTCAAACTACGGTCATCACCGAGAAGTATCCTGATTATTGTCACTTGAGGTTGTCGGATCATAACACATAATAGGTGACTATAGACTTGCAAGATAGGATCAAGAACACACATATATTCATGAAAACATAATAGGTTCAGATCTGAAATCATGGCACTCGGGCCCTAGTGACAAGCATTAAGCATAGCAAAGTCATAGCAACATCAATCTCGAACATAGTGGATACTAGGGATCAAACCCTAACAAAACTAACTTGATTACATGGTAAATCTCATCCAACCCATCACCGTCCAGCAAGCCTACGATGGAATTACTCACGCCTGGCGGTGAGCATCATGAAATTGGTGATGGAGGATGGTTGATGATGACGGCGGCGAATCCCCTCTCAAGAGCCTGAGCGGACTCCAGATCAGCCCTCCCGAGAGAGATTAGGGCTTGGCGGCGGCTCAGGTCGTAAAACGCGATGAAACTTTCTCCCTGATTTTTTCCCAAGACGGAATATATGCAGTTGGAGTTGAGGTCAGAGGAGGTCCAGGGGGCCCACGAGATAGGAGGTCACGCCCTAGGGGGCGCCCCTGTCTCGTGGACAGGCTGTGGGCCCCCTGGCATTAATTCTTTCGCCAAAAATTCTTATAAATTCCAAAAAGTGCCTCCGTGGATTTCCAGGACATTCCGAGAACTTATCTTTTCTACAATAAAATAACATCATGGCAGTTCTGCTGAAAACAACGTCAGTCTGGGTTAGTTTCATTCAAATCATGGAAGTTAGAGTCCAAAACAAGGGCAAAAGTGTTTGGAAAAGTAGATACGTTGGAGACGTATCATGTAGATTCACTCATTTTGCTCCGTATGTAGCATAAAGTTGAGACAGTTATTTTGGAACGGGGGGAGTACATATTTGCTATGATCTGTCAATCATTGAGATGCAATAGCATGCATGTTAGTCCTTTGTATTTGATGAAATGTTACAACGGGCAACCTTGGACCTTAAGATACATGTAACGAGCTGGAAGCTTCATAGCATTGTACTATCTCACGATAAATTACAAGATGCATTACTATACAAGTACTTCCTCCGTTCCTAAATATAAGTCTTTGTAGAGATTTCATGATGAACCACATACGGATGTATATAGATGCATTTTAAGTGTAGATTCATTCATTTTGTTCCGTATGTAGTCCACCTAGTAGAATCTATACAAAGACTTATATTTAGGAACGGAGGGAGTACTATGTAAAGAGTTAGGTGTTGCACGGTGTCCAGAAAATATGGTGGTAGTGTGAGGTGGGCCATGTAATCACTGAGCATGCGTGTTTTCACTACTCTTGCACTCCTCCACCGTAAGAATGGAGAAAATTGTAATCTAGTAGTACCTCCTTTCATCGAAAGCGTGGGACATCCAACAGTCCTAACACCTCAGTAATAATGACCAATGAGCCGTCAAATCACATAGACCCAGTAGTAAGTTGGACGGACGAAGCAACCATCACTCTTGAATCCGCTTCTCCCTTCAACGCAAGTGCCAGTGAGAGGTCGCGTCCGCTCTGCCCGGGCATGAATGCGGCACTGATTCTTTGGAGCGGCGCTGACCGTTTCGGGCGGGAAGCGCGCGCGGGCGATGGATGGGCTTTGGGTGGGCCAGGCTGGTCAGGAGCGGGTGTGGCAGCTATCCACCTGTCCCTACCGGACGCCCAGAAACGAGAGGATGCACCAACTCTCGCGGCTAAAATCATACACTACACACCATCTCTCTGTAGGAGTAGGTCGATTTGTCGCTCTCTCTAACACACACATGCTGTTAAACACACACACGCACATGCACACGCACACACAGGTTCATAGAATAGGAAAATCGTGCGAGTGTGAAGCCACGGGACGTGAGATACAAATGGAGTACGTACAAGAAGAGAAGAGGTGACGGATATTCCATCAAACCAGGACTAAGGAGTAGTATTCCCTCCGTCTAGGTGTTAAGTCATCCTACGGAAATCAGATATTCCCAAAATGTTTAGGCGTCGTCCATTAACTTCGCATCTCAATCCCCTCCTAGCCTCATTGCTAGTGAGCGTTGTTACTTAGGGAGTGTTGGGGTCCTTAGTAAGAACAGCTTATAGCATAGCCGGGCAAGGTTAGGCGTTTGGAACTGTTAAAATATGTTAGCTTTTGTGTGCCAGCTAGCTTGGGTGGGCTAGAAAAACCTTGCTAGCTCAGGAGAGCCAGATCGACTCGCTTCCGACGGCAAACTTCGCGTAGTAGTAACATAGACTAGTAACATATGCATGTTGTACTAGTCCAAGTTACTCACCACTATGACCAGCCTAAGCAATGTAACCAAACGCTCCTTAATTACTCTGCCTTGTTATATTCCCCGGAAACCCAATGCATGGAGCGCAACTACGTGTTTATCAGTTGAGAAATCAAAGTCGGCTTGCATGCTAGTTAATACGTGACCCTGCATGGTAGCCAAAATGGCATCTCTTAGTTGTTTGGATTAATTGTTGCGTTTAGAGATAGAAATCAGGGCTTTGATTGGAGGAATGACTGATCATGTTTCTCCTTCTCCTCCAATCTGCTTGCACCTTGGTCCCGCTGCACCTTCTAACATGACTTCTTACACCTATACGGAGGGAGTCGTACGAGATACGGTGGCACACTGACTTAGGTCGAATACAAGTGCCCAAAATTGTGTGCATGTTATATAATAAGGATTCACTTAAAATAGTACGTGAGTGAACAGAGGGATCAATTGGACAGTGTTCCCGAGCAGTAGCGAGATGTGTGAGGTAAGATACACCGTTGGCGCTTTTAATTTTTCTTATTAATTTGTTTGTTTCACCCTCTGACTGGTGGGACCCAACGTACTACATGGAGAGAGGTAAGGTGACTAAGGCTGCATTATTTCTGCACCACTATGGATAGTCTTACCACCAAAGCCACATGACACGATTATGATTTAAATCCCAATGACTCCCACACACCAAAAAAACACGGCATGCTTGTCACATGAATGCAGGAATGTATAAAAGGTTATTTTCCTCTCATTGAACATAACGGGAGGGTTGTGTAGCTGGTTAGCCTGTTCGCTCATCAAACTTGAGGTCTCGGGTTCAATAACTACACTTGAGCATAATTCATGCCAGGAGGATTCTTTGGTGGTCAAAATGGATGGATACAGAGCTATCTGATCTCGTAGTGGTCGTATAATCACCTCATCACGTATAAGCTGCAGCCTCGGCGCTTGTTTTCTAGGGTTTGCACTCTTCACACTCTCTCCGATTATATATATACCTTTGGAGCCTCGGTAGCTTGTAGTTGCTCTCTTCACTCTCTCACCCTCTCCGAGATCTAAACAAGACTTCGTTGGCCTCTCTCTCTCCCCTCACTTCTTTGATGCCTTGTACTTGCTCTTTTCACACTCTCTCACCATCTCCAGATCTAAACAAGACTTCGCTGGCCTCTCTCTCTCCCCTCACTGTTGGTCAAAGAGCCAGCATGATCCGTCCGCCGGGAAGGGAAGGAGGCTTAACGCTGTCGCCGTCGGCGAGGGAGGGAATCCACTACCGGCGCAGCTGTTCACTTTCACCCAGTGGCGGCGCGGGAGGGCCTCTGACCCCTTCTTCTTCGCCGCCGTACATAGTGTGGGTTGAATGGTCTCCGGTCACCCACCGGACCACACCCCAAGAACCTTAAGGTATAATTTACTTATTCCACATGCATTTCTCTAGCTGCATGTGGGCTTTTTCGCTTCTGCACTCGAGTCTAGGTGTTCGATCAAACAGGAAAGTAGTGGGGAAAGTTGTATACCATGAATCTAGGACGTGGTTCAAAGAGGAAAGGAATGGGGGAAAGTAGTGGGAAAAGTTTTATAGCATGAATCTAGGACATGGTTCAAAAAGGAAAGGAAGGGGGAAAGTAGTGGGGAAAGTTGCATCGCATGAATCTAATACGTGGTTCAAGGAGGACAAGAATGGGGGAAAGTAGTGGGGAAAGTTGTATAGCATAAATCTAGGACGTGGTTCACAGAGGAAAGGAAGTGGGGAAAGTACTAGTACAGACTGGCTATCCAGCACCTACATTGGTCGAAAAGGGAAAACAATGATAAACGCAGTACGCACATCTGTAAAGAACTGATCTTTTGTTTTTGGGGGACAAGGCTGTAGAGTTTGAGCATGACTAGATTTGCTGCGCTCACATAGGGAAAGGTGTCTAAAGATAACAAAACTAGGACCAACACAAATATGCTCCTTGGTTGTTTGTTCTTTGTTGCAACAGACTGTGCATCACCCCAATATATCGGTAGATGCACATGGTCCTGGTGCGTCCACTGTCCCGTGAAACTCTTTAGCTGTTGTTAATCTAAGGCCCTGTATGGTTAAAAACTCCCTAGTCCCTACCTGCTTGGTTCCAGGGACTAAACATGGACTAGAGGTTATTAAATGACATGCTAAAAGACCATGTTTCCCCTAGTAGTGAACTAATAGAGACAAGGTGCGATGCGTGGCAGGGGCAACTATTGGAAAAAGTCCCAAAAAGACTCTCCCTCGGGGTCTTCTTTCTTTAGTCCCAAAAAGTCCCTCCTGTTTGGTTTAGATGGGACTGACACGGAGTTTTTTTAGTCCCTCCACCAAAATATCCCTGTAAACAAACACCCTCTTATAATGCCGCTGGAAAATTGATGCAATGCCACAGTTAAAACCAAATTACATGTTTAACGAATTTTATTGTTAATATAATCTCTTTGATAATATTAATCAATGCCACCGTTTGAGAAATGCTACTATCTTGCTTTCTTTCCCATTTAGATAAGGTAGATGCTTCTTTTTGTTGGCTTCTGTGTCATCCACCGTTATTGACCACTAGTTGTTTCCTTTGCACCTCTGTGTAAACAGGGTTATCGACTTCACCTCGTTGCCATTGTGACCTTTTGTTGCACTGCACAAAACACTTTTGTTTTAAGAGTGTTTTGTGCAGTTCAACCAAAATGTCACACCGACAATGTTGCTTGATTGCTTGATCTTAGTGGAACTGCACAGGAGGAGATCTTACTTCCTATCCGTGTTGGAAAATTTGGTTAAGATCTTCTTCTTGTGAGTTGTTTGAATTCCGCGTCATGAGAGGTCAGTACTAGCCTTCTTTCACATGATTCTGCAGTGTGCTTTCATATGTTGTGCTACTTGTACGGTAATGTTGCTTGATTTTAGTGAACTGCACAAATGGAGACAAGACTTCCAATCTCTATGTGCACCGTAATATCCCATTGAGGTAAGATAAAGGTATTTCACAACTGTTGGCATGTATTTTGCCACTTTCATCAGAAAATTAATGTCATTGTTTAGTGCTATACTTGTGCAACCTAATTCACATGCCAAACCTTACATTGAAGGCGAAGCTTATCTGTTATTGAACCAAGTGATGAAGGGGAAGAACAAGCGGAAGATAAACAAAAATCAACTCCTGGTGCTGTAATGAAGCACTGGAACTATGATGACACAAGTAATGATATAGTTTTGCATCTTAATTTATTGCTTTGGCTGGAACGAGCAATTGTTTTGCCACTGATTTGATGCCACCCTTAATGTAATACGTAATTATCTCTACTTGTGCAAACAGGGATCTTCTTTGAAGATGCCATATATTTTAGTGGAATTGCACAAGAAGATGTTGGAAACATTAATCTAATCGAGGAGTATATAGTAAGCATGGCCACCACAGTAGATAGCAATAGATGGTTCTGGAGAAGTGCTTCATCTGTATGCTCTACACAATAAGCCTCCTGACAAAGGTTGGTTCTCGCCCACTGATTTCATCCATATGATTGAGCTTTGTCATCTCTATTGGTGTTGTGCTAATGTTTAGATGCTGTCATCACAAAGTGGTATTGTCCTTGAGAAGTGCTTCATCTGTGTTGTTTTAATATTTTCTTTCCTTTTTCTCGAGCAAACAGGGATGCTAGCATTTAGTTATCGTGTTGTCTTTGCACAACATGATCATCCTCCTCTGAAGAAGAATATGGAGTACGTGAAGTGACATGTTCCGATTATGCCAGGATGAAGAAGCCCTCTCTATCTTCTCATCAGAAGGAGCAGTTGAAGGATAGTTACATTACCCCCCACAAGACCAAACTAACTTCAGCTTAGAAGGACTGACAAATCTCCATTTTCTTGCTGTGATGCGCGAGTACAATGTTGTTCTAGGATTCTTTCCGGTGAGTTCCATTTTTGTAAAAGTGTGTTCTACATGGACCATGTAGGTGCCTGTTTAAACTGTCAATTCATAGTACAGTTTGCTTTATACTAATCACTTTTTTGTATTTGTGCAAACAGGGGTGCTCAGCTTGATTTCAATGGGAACTACACAAAATGTTCATGAATACATCGAATCATTCATTTCCACCACAAGAAAGGAGGCGCCGATAAGTTCAAGGCGTTGCAACATATAAGGGCAAAATCATACAAGCTATGCGCGAATTTGGTTGATTTTGGTGGAACTGCTCAAAAAGAACAACTGTTTTATTTAGCACAAGGTGCCATGTCAATGTCCGAACTGATGGCAAACCCTGCCCATTCCACAATCGTAGGCATTTGATATTTTGGAATGGGAAAACCTTGTCAAATTTTGCTCATTGATTTTAGCAAGAAGACATGCGTTTGATATTTTCGAATGGGACTCCCTTTCTTTGTCGCTGGCGTCGATCCATTTTTTTCTTTATTCTTTAGTTGTGAAGTAAATATTGGCTCTGACATGTGAATTGCTGAGATGCATAATCATCGATTGTTTTGAATGTTCTCTATGACATGTGAATCGCTATGATTGTAATGTACAGGAACGCTAAAAAGCTGCTCAAACTCTTTGTACTCATACATTCCTTTTACTACTGCACATTGTCCGGTAGCATACAACTGAAGTGCTCGAGTTCTCTAGCAAATGACTGTATCTCATGAGCTTGCTCAACCATGGAGCGCTCTTCAATCATCCTGTAATCATAGAATTGCTCCATGATGTACAACTCAGTGCTAGTAACCGGAGGGTAGCAGCGGTGGCCTTACTTGGACCCGAGCGGCGGCGACCTACCGTGTTCTACTCTTCCTCGTTTTCTGTGTGGCGCGGCCTCATTGTCAGCGGGGCAGGGCCTCAGCGGAGCCGGCGATGTCCTCTGTCTCGTTGCCGGTGGGCGGCGCCTCGATGGAGCGGGGGGAAATCCTCCCCCTCGTTGCCGGCAGGGTGGGGCCTCGGCGGAGCCGGCGGTGTCCTCGGCCTCATTGTTGGCACCGCGAGGCCTCGGCGGAGCAGGACTTCATCGACGCCAGCAGAGCGGGGACTCGTAGGATCCGGCATTGTCCTTTGCCTCGTCCTCAGTCTCACCAAACAACGCCTCGGCCGCTTCATCTCCCTCTTTGTAGGCGGCCGCAGCCTCCGCCACCTGCATGCAATACCACCAGCGCTTGAGGCGGCCCTCGCGGGCGGAGCGGTACGAGTCGAGCAGCGCCTCCTGCTCCGCCCACTCCGCGGTGATCTGCTCCTCCGCCTGCAGGTGCTCCTCGAGGAGATGGTGGTTGTAGGCGGCGTCGGCCTGCTTCTCCCGGAACTGCTCCTCACGCTTCTGCCTCACCGTGCATATATTGGGCATGGGCCTTGCCGATGGTCATGGTGCAATGCACCGGCGAGGATGGCGCGAAGGAGGGTGTTGGCACCGGATTGTCGACTACCATGTTCTCCATTGGGACGCTGTCGTCCTCCGGCTGCTTGCCGGCCAGCCAGTCGGCAGCAATGGCTGCCATCTCCTTGTGGTCTGTCGTCCGGCCGTCCCGAAGAGCGCTGGAGCGAGAGGAAGCCATGGTGGGCAGTAGTGGTGTGGACAGGAGAAAAGGAACGGATGCGGATGACTGCGGCTCTGGCCAGCGCAGCAGTTTATATAGCAATGGTGGGCGGCGGAGGGACGGACGTGTGGTGCCGGAGTAGCTGCCTCAGCAACCGTGTATCATTAATGTGGGCGGCAGAAGGACGGACGGACGACACTTGTGTCGTTTGAAGGCGGAGCAATCACATGCACCGGGAAGCGGGGCGGGCGGCGCTGACCGTTTGAGCGGAAAGCCAGCAGCGAGGGAGGCAGGTGGGCCAAGGCGGTCGAACTTCGTGCTTGGCGCTGGTCGGTCCAAAATGACATCTTGGCTCGCCAGCTACCTCACCGAGCTGAGCGACGACAATCAGACGATGGACGTAGCTTCCGGCCAGGAGCCGGCTCCACTGTCCAAGCCGGTTCATGCCATGTTCACCATAGAGCAGGTGCAGCCGCAGTTTGACGCCCTATTGGCGGAAGAGCTACCAGCACAGGAGGACCTGTGCTGCAACCTCCGTCTCCTCAACTAGCATCGATGAACAAGCGAACGACAATGCCGTCGCGGACATGTGGCCCTATATCATACCATCCCTAGGGCCCGCGAGGCCCTCTCCGTCGTCCTACGAGTTGTTGCGCTCGCCGTGGCGCCGCTGTCTCCCATTGTCAACATGGTCAACGGACATGAGGATGAGGAGATGACTTTACTTGGAGAGGATGACAGCAAGTGCCTCCTTATTAGTATATAAAACTATATTTTTTTGCTTCCTCCTGGTTTCCTGACATCATGGTCCCACACCATTGTCAACCTATGTAGTCAATAAACGAGAGAATTGCACAAGAAGCGGCCGACAGCTCGGACCAAGCAGCTTGAGCAGTATTTGTGTTTTTGAGGTGTGGGCACTTCAGAGTTTCTCTTGAGCGATGTTTAGCCCAGATATTAATTTTTCTCCTCTGAACAACAACGAAAACATCGCTGCAGCTATTAATTGGGCAGGCCGTGGCCCGTCTAGCCGAGGCCAGATATCCAGCCCAGATATTAATTTTTTTTCAAGCTGAAAATGGCTAGCCCAGCTATACTTCTTTTTAGGAATGCCCAGGCAAGGTCAAGTTGTTATTCTCCGCATTTGGCTGCAAATCTTTCCTAGGAGGGATGCATTAGGCTTAACAAGAAAATGGGCTTTAAGAAATAATAAATGGGATGTAATTATAAAAGCTGGGCGGTAACTATAAAAATGCACCAAACACGTAATTACTTTATAAAATATTATTTTTGGATATTGAAAATTTTAATTTCATTAATTGTTGCGAGCGCAATGTTTCGTTGGATTTTTACGTAATATAAATTTATATTGAAATTGTATTTAATCTGACTAGAAATTTCGGGATAAAAATATTGTGGGAAATTTTATTGAATTCTGTTTTGAACGGTTGGTTGAAATGGGCTGTACTTTTAACAAACTGTAAATGGGCCGTAGTAAATTCCATTAGAATTCAAAAATTGGCTGCACATTCTTACAAACCAGAAATGGGCTATAAGTTCTCTGCCACACACTTGTGGCCTTACTACGTTGACGCGTCCCCTAAAAAAGAGAGTTGACATGTATGCAAGGCTTTGTCAACTTATAGTCGACACACGGTTCTAGCAGCAGTGGCCGTTGGATGTCCATCCAAGGGATGCCGTGCTTCTTCTTCAATCTCGGATATTCTAGCTTCACCCGCCCAAAAAATGATTCCTCCCCCTAACATCTGGGGCGCACCGTTTCGGAAGCTGACCTGTGGGCCTACTAAGTTGACGCGTACCAAGGGCTTTGTCAACTTAGTCAATATAAACGATTCTAGCTGCAGTGACCGTACGATGTCCATCCAACGGCCGTAGTGCTTCTTCAACGTCACGTCTTCCCTAGCTCCTCTCCGCGCGGGCTTCCACTGTCGCGTCTTCCCTAGCTCCGCATCGTCCCCTTCCTAGGCCTTGCCGTCGTCTACCGCCCTGGTGCTCTCGGCGTGGCGTGGTCAACATGGTCAAGGAACGACTTCCATCGGACAGCTGGGTGCACGACGGCAGCAAGGAAGTGCCTCCTTATTACATGGAAAATAATGATTCCTCCACCTGACAGCAGGGACCCACCGGATGGGCCACCGTATTTCATGAAAAAAACGTTTCCCCCCTGACTGTTGGGACCCACCGGATGGGCCACCGTATTGCGCGAAAAAACGTTCCCCCCGTTGTCAGCTCGGACCCACCGGAAGTGCCTTCTTATTACGCACAAAAAAATGAATTCCTCCCCTGCTGGTTGGGACCCACCTTGGTGGGAGGCTGACTTGTGGGCCTACTAAGTTGACGGGGACTGAGTGCTTTGTCAACTTAGTCAATATGAACGATTCTAGCTCCAGTGACCGTACGATGTCCATCCAACGGCCGTAGTGCTTCTTCAACCTCTGGTCTTCTTGCTCCAGCCGCCCAAAGCAGCGCCGGTCGTGCCGCATGCTCCTGCCTCCCGTGGCCGGCTATGCTGCCGCGGAGGCCTCACTGCCCCCTACTATTCCCACCACTGACCCGGGCCACTGCGGCAGCAGCCTCACACCGCAGCCGAACCAGTGAACCCTCGTACTCCTCTCCGCGCGGGCTTCCACTTTCGCGTCTTCCCCGGCTCCGCATCGTCCCCTTCCTAGGCCTTGCCGTCGTCCACCGCCCTGGTGCTCTCGGCACGGCGTGGTCAACGTGGTCAAGGAACGACTTCCGTCGGAAGAGTACTGTATGCACTACAAAAAAAAGACACATCCGTGACATTTTGGGTTGAACAAATTTTTTTTCTGTCATACATATGACACTTCTATGACGATAATTGTGACAAACCCGGTGTCATCATAGATGTGTAGGGCTCCTACTTCTATGACAAAAAATCATGACAGAAAATGGGCTTTTCGTCCTGGGCGGGCCGGAGACGTAGCTACATGACATTCTTTGGGCCATCCATGACGGAAAAAACCATGGTAGAAGCGAGGGGGAGGAAAATTTCAGGGAGTTCCCGGTTACGGTGGGAGGTCGGGGGCCGAGCGATGCTGCTTTCTCGTATACGTCTGGCGTGTGTGTGCGGCGTTGGCTCTAATCAACTCGAAAGCGAGGCGTTGGGCTCTAATCGAACCCGGCGATTGCAGCAGCTACGCGTTCTTGAACCCGGCGATCGATCGATGGTACGTTAACTGAACCCGATCGAGCGATTCCTTCGCATCTTGCTGCTAATCAAGCCGATCGATGCTGCCTCTGGGATGAGCGGTGAGTGTTGCGGGGGGTGGATGAACAATGAGCGGTGGCGTTGCCTCTGGATGAACAGGACCCGTGGTGTGGTGGAGGGCTGGATGAGCGATGAGACGGTGGAGGTGTGCCCGTGGAGGGTGGTTGAACAGGACCCGTGGTGTGGAGGGCTGGATGAGCAGAGACGGTGGAGGGGTGGTTGAACAAGAGCCCGATTGGAGTAAGCGCGGTGGAGGCTGGATGAACAGGAGCCCGTGGAGGCTGGAGGAGGTCGACGGTGGAGATGAACAGTATCCCGTGGAGTCCCGTTTTGCGGTACGCCACACCCCTCCCGATGAACAGGATCCCCGTTTCGACCGTAGGAGGTCCGTTTCGTCCGTTTTGCGGTACGCCACACCCCTCCCGATCAACAGGACCCCCGTTTCAAACGTAGCAGGTCTGTTTCCTCCGTTTTGCGGTACGCCACACCCCTCCCGATCAACAGGACCCCGTTCTGAACGTAGGAGGTCCATTTCCTCCTTGTGCGGTACGCCATGCCTCGTTTCCATCGCCTGTTCCATCCAAGCTCTCCCGATGAACACGACCACGCATTTCGTTCCGACCCAGCCGCTTGGCTCCCCATGAACACGACGACGACGCTGTTTCTCCGTTCCGACCCAGCCATGTACGTATGCGCGAGTAGGCGTTTGAGACCCTGCCCGTATGTACGTACGTGGCCGTATTTTATTTCTTGCACCCTCGCCGATGTACGTACGTGTACATACTACGTGCGCGCTCTACTACGACACGTGCGCGCTTCTAAAACGACCAGTATGTACGTACACGTTCGCGACAAGAATGACAACGCTACGTACGCTTCGACCAGGTGGGTCCCGGTATCGAGCACTTCCTTGTGTGCGAAGATGTAGCTGGTGGGTCCCAGAAGTCAGGGGGCGAATCGTTTTTTCGCCCGGACGCACTTCCTTGCGTGCGAAGATGTAGCTGGTGGGTCCCAGCAGTCAGGGGGCGAATCATTTTTTTTGCCCGGACGCACTTCCTTGTGTGCGAAGATGTAGCTGGTGGGTCCCAGCAGTCAGGGGGCGAATCATTTTTTCACAAAATACGGTGGCCCGTCCGGTGGGTCCCCGCTGTCAGGTGGAGGAATAATTATTTTGCACGTAATAAGGAGGCACTTCCTTGCTGCGGCCGTGGACCAAGCTGTCAGCCTCTCCACATACAGTCCACGTCCGATGGAAGCCGTTCCTTGACCACGTTGACCACGCCATGCCAAGAGCACCAGGGCGGTGGACAACGGCGAGGCCTAGGAAGGGGATGACGCGGAGCCGGGGAAGACACGGCAGTGGAAGCCCGTGCGGAGAGGAGTACGAGGGTTCACTGGTTCGCTGCGGTGTGAGGCTGCCGTCGCCGCAGAATAACAGGGGGTGTGGGTGAGTAGAGGGATGGCCTGGCCAGCGGTGGGAGTAGTAGGGGCGGTGAGGCCTCCGCTGCATCGCAGACGACCACGGGAGGCAGGAGCACGAGGCACGACCAGCGCTGGTTTGGGCGGCTCGAGCAAGAAGACGAGAGGTTGAAGAAGCACTACGGCCGTTGGATGGACATCGTCACGGTCCTTTGGAGCTAGAATCGTGCATATTGATTAAGTTGACAAAGCCCTCCATCCCCGTCAACTTAGTAGGTCCACATGTCAGCCTGCCACTATACTGGGTCCCAGCTAACAGGCGGAGTATTCACTTTTTTTGTGCGTAATAAGGAGGCACTTCCTTGCGTGCGAAGATATAGCTGGTGGGTCCGAGCAGTCAGCGGTGGTAACTTTGTTTCACGAAATACAGTGGCCCTTTTGGTGGGTCCCTGATGTCAGGTGGAGGAATCATTATTTTGCGCGTAATAAGGAGGCATTTCCTTGTGTGCGGCCGTGGACCCAGCTGTCGGCCTCTCCACGCATGATCCACTTCAGATGCATGTCGGTCGTTGACCACGTTGACCGAGCTACTTGAGAGCACCAGTGGCGGTGGACGACGGCGAGGCCTAGGAAGGAAACGACACGAGGCAGCGAAAACTTCGGCGCTTGTTTCCCACACGGAGGGGAGTACGACTGCACGGGGTTTATTGGTTAAATGCCGTCATGGGAGAATAACAGCAGGTGTGGGTGAGTAGAGAGATGGCTAGGCCAGCGGTGGGAGTACGGTTGGGCGGTGAGGCCTGTGTGGTAGTAGAGCCGGCCGCGGGGAGGAGGGAGCAGGCAGTCCCACCGGCGCTTGTTTGAGCGGCTGGAGTAGGAAGAGCAGAGATTGAAGAAGAACGACGGCCGTTGGATGGCCTTCCAACAGTCACTGCTTGTGCGTCAACCTTTTTTTAGGAAAGCCTCAAATCTGTGGAAAACAGCATACATCCCATCTTCCATTATTTCTAATAATTTACAGCCCATTTGCTAATTCTTAAGGTTTTTTTTGGAGCCCGTATTCTTTTTGTTAGCATTACAACCCATATTGTGGCCACGGTTAAAAAATTATACGAAATTTTGCATATTTCGGTGCGGTCCGAACTGTTTTTAATCCAGAAATTTCGACTCACATTCAAACTGATTTTAAAAATAAATGTATATCAATATAAAATCCAACAAATTCTCCACGCATAAAAATTAATGTAATTTAAAATCTCGAAATGAAAAAAAAGATATTTGAAACTAATTGTCGGTTTGATGTGTTTTAGAAAAGTACAGCCCGTTTCTCATTACTGATGGGCCATTTTCTCGGCCAGCCGAATGAAAGCTCTCCTTGTCTTGAAATATTTGCAGCCCAACAGGCCTGACAAAGCGACTTACTTGGCAAATCATAAAAAAACTGGGCTGTGGCCGTGGACCCAGCTGTCAGCCTCTCCACGTCTGATACTCTTCCGATGGAAGTCGTTCCTTGACCATGTTGACCACGCCTTGTGAGAGCACCACGGCGGTGGATGACGGCGAGGCCTAGGAAGGGGACGACGCGAACTGGGAAGACGTGGCGTGGAAGCCAGCGCGGAGAGAATCTGAGGGTTCACTTTGGTTAAACGTCTGCGGTGTGAGGCTGCCGTCGCCGCAGGGCCTTGCCAGCGGTGGGAATAGTAGGGGGCGGTGAGGCCTCCACAGCAGCACAGCCGGCCACGGGAGGCAGGAGCATGAGGCACAACCGGCGCTGGTTTGGGCGGCTGGAGCAAAAAGACCAGAAGTTGAAGAAGCACTACGGCCGTTGGATGGACATCGTACGGACACTGGAGCTAGAATCGTTCATATTGACTAAGTTGACAAAACCCTTCATCCCCGTCAACTTAGTAGGCCCAAAAGTCAGCCTCCCACCAAGGTGGGTCCCAACTAGCAGGGGGAGTATTCATTTTTTTGTGCATAATAAGGAGGCACTTCCGATGGGTCCGAGCTGACAACGGGGGGAACTTTTTTTTTTGCGAAATACGGTGGCCCGTCAGGTGGGTCCCAGCAGTCAGGGGGCAAACGTTTCTTTCGCAAAATACGGTGGCCCGTCCAGTGGATCCCTGTTGTCAGTTGGAGGAATCATTATTTTCCGCGTAATAAGGAGGCACTTACTTGCTGCGGCTGTGGACCCAGCTGAGACTCTCCACGTACAGTATACTTCCGATGGAAGTCGTCCCTTGACCACGTTGACCTCGCCGCGTTCCATTGCATGCATGCGTTCATGGGCGTGGTGCGTCCCCCCTTGTCGACCTCTCACTGCGGTCATCTTCCGATGACTCTCGGTTGTTGACAACGTTGACCACACTGTGTCGAGCGCACCCAGACTGGAACGAACCGGAGATGGGGAAGACGGGGCAGTGGAGTCGCAGATGGAGAGGAGTGGGAAACTTCACTGGTTCGGTGCAATGCAGCACAGCCGCGGTGCCGCCCATGGGAGACAGGAGCAAGAACAGAGGTTGAAGAAGGAGCACGACTGTTGGATTAACATCCAACGGTCCAGCTGCTAGAATCATTTGTTGATTAAGTTGACAAAGCCGTGCGTACATGTCCGCTTAGTAGGCCCACAAGTCACCACCAAATCGACGGGTCCCAATCATCAACGGATGAATAATTTTTTTCGCAAAACAAGGAGGCACTTCCTTCCGTGCGAAGATACAGCTGGCGGGTCCCAGCTATCAGGTGGAGGAAACATTTTTTTTCCAGCTTAATAAGGAGGAACTTTCCTTGCGTGCGACCATGGACCTCGTGGGTCCCAGCCATCAGGCTCTCCACGTACAGTCCACTTCCGATGACTCTCGTTGTTGACCATGCCGCACCGAACACAGCGAGGCGATGGACGACGGCGAGGCCCCGGACGGGAACGACTCGGAGATGGGAAAACGCGGCCGTGGAGTCGCAGATTGAGAGGAGGAGAAGGGTATAACTGGTTCTGTTGCGGCGTGGGGCTGTAATGCATGGAGAATAACGGGAGGTGTCGAGGGGTGGAGGGATAGCCTGGCGGCGGTGGGGTAGCGCTCATGGCGATGCGTGCTAAGCGAGCCGCTAAGCGCCGGAGGCGGACCAAAGCGGTCCCGGCAGCTGGAGGAAGAAGATGAGAGATTCAAGGTGCATGCCGGCCGTTGGATATAAATCCAATGGCTGTGGATGACACAATCATTTGTTGACCAAGTTGATAACGCCCTGCGTAGGCTTCGACCTATTGGCCCACATGTCAGCCTGCAAAAACGTGGCATATATTTAACCCATGTTTTCTAGAATGTACAGTCCATTTGCTGGGCTAGGTGAACAAATAATTTCGCGTCAATCAGGCCCATTTATATTTTCTAAGAAATCCCAGCCCATTTGCACTTCCTTGAAATACACGTATTAGGTGGGCTCGTTATATATATAATGTTATGTTAGAAGGAGCAATTAATATCAAAGAATAAACCGGAGAGGCACATTATATATATATATATATATATAATTAAGAAATTAGTGAGTTATTGATCAAAATAAAAATGAGCGTGTTATTATTAAATTGGTCCTTAAAATCTTCACAAGATTTTGTACGCAATCACCAAGATTTTCCTTGCCTGTGAGTCAAAAACAACCAGGATTTTCCGTTAAACATTTACTTTTATAAGTTAATAACACGTGGGATGTTTTTATAATGTATATATAAGTCTCTATAAAATATACGATAATAGTAATAATATAAATATATATAATGTGGTTAGAAGGGAAAACATAAATTGGACACATCATTACTTTTATAAGAGACCTGCGTTTTATACCCCACAATACGCATACTAACAAGTTCACACACAAATACAACAGAAAAGGTAAACATTCATATAAAACTCAGGTTCATAGGACACATTCATATTCATAGCCAACATTCACTATCAACAACTCAAAAGATTCATATATACACAAGCTCAGCATATCTATGCATCCAAATGATTGATAGATCACACGACAATATTAATACTTAATTCACATAAATATTCATATATACACATGTTCAGTTTGTTTATGCTTGCAAATGATTGAGATCACAACCAATATGATCCATGGACGAACTTTAATTACCTAGGGTACAGATGGTAAATGGTGTTCAATCGGAGGTACTTCTTGCTAAAATTAGTTCTTGTACGAGTAAACTTTTGAGTACATAAGAGGCGACAGACAATCTGAACTTTGCTTGTAGGTTTATCCTCAAATAGTGGCCTCGTGCCGAGGGAGGTTTGAGCAACTTGGCCACTGCTTTCATCCAACTAGTTTACTGGCTCATCTTGGTCTTGTATCTCGCCAAAATTCTACATTGCAGATGAGAAAGGAGGCGGTTGAGAAAATGAACCACCCAAATTTTGTGTGCAGTTCAACTGAAATGGAGCATCCTTGGCGTGCAGACTGATTAAGTGCCAGATGAATATACGCGTCAACCAACTTGTCTAGAATCTTTAGACTCCATTCCATATAGTTCGCTACCATATGTGCCGACAACCAAAAGGCACAAGTTGGGACCAAAGAGTGGACTGCATTTTTCTGGGCTATGCACCAAGCAATATTTTTGGCGTTCACTCTCCTAATACTTGGAGTTTGAAAATTGGTTGACGCCGGTTGATACTCGAATGAATATAGGCACTTCTTGTCAACATCGATGCTTGTCTGAGTGAACTTTGGAGTACATAGCAGCAGCATAAGTACCTGTCCATCTAATCATTTTGTGAAGTTCTACTAAAATCACCCGATGTAATGATTTGCCTGTGAGTTCAGGCTCCAAATTATTCCTTTATGAAATCGGCAAACAGTAGCACAATACCAAATTACCAATACATATGACAGGCACAATAATCAGGATAAAGACCAGTACCAACTTGTGTGAGGTAGCATATCAATTACTATTTCCTTTGACTGGAAGCCGAGATAAGCCAAGCGACTGACAGCAAAGGAAGAAAGCAAGCGGAGATTAGCGACTGACAGGAAGGGACGGAAGCTGTCGAGGCAATGAAGCACCCAAAGTGTTTGTGCAGTTCCACTAAAATCGAGCATCCCTGTTGGCACATATATTGAGAGAGTGAGATTACTGTAATAATGGGACTAGTTGATGAAACATACACTAACAAATAGAAGCACCCTCATTATCTTAATGGGCAAAGTTAGCAACATAGTAGTCTTGCTTAAAGAGAGGTATTAGTTTACTTAATCGGTGCCAATTAGCTCAACTCAACACTCAAAGCATTGCCATTTATCATAGGTTGCAAAACTTAAAAGTGCAAAGATAAAGGAGTTTCTCATGACAAGAGTAACGATACAAATAGAGATGATGACAAACTAATATGGATGAAGGCCTTAGGCCCGTACCAACCTGAGAAAAAAGCTTATTCATGTAGTCCCATAAGAGATGATAAAGCACTCACTGAATCACACAATAGTATATATTTTGTGCACTTCAAATGTATGGTTGAAATAACTCTTGTTTACCGTCTGAGATTATATCGAAGATTATCAAGAACTTCCAAAGAGAGTTAAAGCAATCGGCTGGGATACAGTTCATTGTATTGTCTTGTGTAGTTCCATTAAAATGTATGATTGGCACGACATGATCCCTGTTTGCACAAGTAGGAACAAGGTGAAACCTTCATTAGCTTAGTGAGAAAGGATAGGAAGACATTAGCATATTACTCATACAGTAGCATCAAATTCATGATGGACAATATGCAAAACATTGCCCCATTGAACCAATGGCAATAAATTGACATGCAAAACAATAGCACTATTATGTCATGACACTAATAATATTCCCTCCCTGCTCCACCACATGATTCACCTCCATAGAAAAACATTCACACGTACATGATTCAAAGATAGGGTCCTACTAAAGATTTGTTTAACTCCAACAGGAAAATTAGGCGGTAATAAATTAGTGGTACTTAAGTACTCCTAATTAATTAAGTGAGACAGCGAAGTGGAAGGGCTCCACAGACGATCGTCTCACATGTAAGGTAGTCGTTGCGGAGCCCTTGAATGGCCTCGACCGAGGCCTCGGCTTCAGCAAGATTGCCTTGGCACTGCTTATTCTTCTTCTTCTTTCTCTTCATGCTCGCTTTCTCTTTCTCCTCACCAGTTGGTGAAAGCGAAGTACATGATTGGCCTTCTAATTCAGAATTGGTTTTGTCCTTTGAGGGAGTACAAGTGTACTAGTAAAAAACAGCATTATTTTCTCATGGCGATGGAATAGAGACGAACACATGCATTAAATATCATTCTTACCTAAAGGAAGGTTATGGCGCCAATATGGATGATGAGGATTGGAACACAGATCTCCCTTTGTGCAGTTCCACCAAAATGAACCAGCTGTTCCATTATGACATTCCAGTTAAACAGCACAAAAGTCACTTCTTTTAAGAAGAGTTTTGTGCAGTGCACCAAAAGGTCACAAAAGCAACCAGGTGAATTGGATATCCCTGTTTGCACAAAAAGGCACAGAGGAAACAGTCAGAGTCTCAAACAATTACAGGCAAAAACATTTGGCTAAACTTGCAGAGTCTCAAACAATTACAAGCAAAAACAGTGGCATGGCTTCATTTTTACCAGCGACATTATATTAAGAACAGCTAAGGCTGCGTTCGGTTCATAGGTTTGGTGCAGGATTTTCGTAGGAACACAATTCTACGGTATTCTTTCCCTTCCAACCATTCGGAACATGGGAAAGGTGAATAGTGTTTCATAGGAAAGCTGGTCTGGTAGTACCGATTCCATAGGATTAGAAACATCCACGCGCTGCTCATTTTTTGGGCGGAAGCCCGAGGCAGGCGCTCGCTGCCATGCGTTAGACAGGTTATTGTGCTGTGTTTGCCGGAATAAAAAAATCAACCTATGTGTGGTACGTGAGGTGAGGACAAGCGTAGTCACTGTGCAGCTGAATAAACAAATAGCATCTCATACTGCCAAGCATGCTACTCTAAAAAAACAAATATGTACATTTCATAGTCCATCCGAACACATTCTCTTGAGAGTTTCCTCCGGTTCATTGTTCCATAGTTTTATACCTACATTCCTTTCCTATTCCTCTATTTTCATCAAGATCTATGTTTTCTGCCCTTTTATTCAATCGAGCCTAAATATTTGGTATAAGGGCATGGGACAGTGGGTGCACCAGTGATAAAGCACCATGTATGTAAACAGGGCATAAAGTGGTGATTCATAGTTTTTTGAACCTAGAAACAAACATCCAAGAAACATTTCTGGGTTGGTCCCATTTTTGTTCACTCTAGCCACCTACTCCTATGTGTGGATAGTAAATCTAGTCCTGGTCATACCACTGTGTACAGCGTTACCCCTATATTTCCCTTTTCGACCAAGAGACCGGTTGGATGACCAGTCCATACTACTTTCATCCCCTTTCCTTCCTGTTTGTACCAAGTCCGATGTACATACTAAATTCCCACACCCCACTTTATTTCTTGTTTGAACCAAGTACTCCCTCCGTCCGGAATTACTTGTCATCAAAATGGATGTGTCTAGAACTAAAATACATATAGATACATCCATATTATTTTTGGACGGAGGGAGTACAAGATTCGACTCCATGAAGTAGCTTTACCTCTAACAATAGAAGAAAAAAATAGGTGACGTTGGACCATCCGATCGAGAGGGGCTGAGAGGTAGAAAATGATGCACATGCAAAGGATTTAGCGAAATGGGGAAGTAGAGCTAAGGCGGTTTCGAACGAAGATATACCTGAATGTCGTTGGGATGTGGATAGGTGGGCGGCGGGAGGCCGGATCCGCCCACAGGCAACGACGAAGGGATCGGAGGACCTCCCGCGCCGACGCTCGGCCAGAGATAACGGTGCGGCCGGCAGTGGGTCTCCTCCCTCGCTGTCGACGACAGCCTAAACGCTGCCCCTCCTCCCCTTCACTGGCAGAGGGGGATACGTCCGGATCTATAACCAGCGGTGAGGATAGAAAGCTAGTGTTTTTTTAAGGGAGAAAGACAGTGTTACTACCCCTATCTTGTTTAGATCTGGAGAGGATGAGAGTATGTGAATAGAGCAACCCTAGCAAGCAACAGCGGAGGCTCCAGCCTATATATAAGTAGTGGGGTAGTTTTCCTTTTCACTCCATCAAAACAATCGTTTAAAATTGTGTACTACTACATGCCGTGTTTCGGGTTTTTAGTTGTTGATTGTTTTTTGAGATAGCTACCCGCTTGTTCCAAGTGGTGTTACGGTGTGCCAGGTCGCACATTGTATCGTTCAAGTCTGGTACTACAAGTCCCTCCATTAAATGAACAACCAACCCCCCGTAAAAATTGTGAACAAGCCCACGGCTAAAATTAACGGAAACATGGGTTGCCCCAACATGCATTATTATTTATATTTTCTACTCCCTCCGTTCCTAAATATAAGTCTTTTTTATTAGCCACACCTAAGACAAGAATTTTTTATTAGCAGTGAACCCCACATGTCATAGACACAAAAATTGTGGCAAGATTCCCTTAGGCAAGCCAAAGTGTGTCTAACAATTTGAGCAACTCAGGTTAGGCAAGTGTGGGAAAAATAATGTGGCAACATAAGACAAACATAGTCACAATCCAAACAGCCCCATAATTTTTTGTGACATGCATGAAAATTTGGTTAGTTAAATTTATAGTCAAAATTTGGCAAGGTGCATCAAATCAACACATGCAAGTATCAAAAGGAAAGTCACGGCATGCATGCATGCGTTGTACTCCCTCTGTTTCCAAATATAAGTCTTTAGAGATTGCAACAAGTGACTACATACGAAGCAGAATATGTCTGCTCCTACATAGGAAGTAGCCCATTTGAAATGTGTAAAAGACTTTTATTGAGTGCAAGGTTTTGATGTGTCGCGTCAACTCGCATAAGACCGAGAAATTTGATTACTACGACGCTCTCTCCCTCAAGGACTGAGCTCGGTGTTTATCCGCACTGCCTTTGGCTGCATGACAGGAGGGCCAACCACCTGTTAGGCCCACCTGTCATAGACGCAAAGGCAGGAGCAGTAAGTAGAAGCTTTCGCTACAGGCTATCCCTCCCGCACGAGGTGGACGGACATGCAGCAGTGGACTCGATACTGTAGAAGTAGGAGTAGCATCATTGTTCGTCTTCTCTAAGAGGCGAAGAGCCAAGCGCAACCCGAACATGGCAGTTGCAAACGCTCACGTGGTGCGGTTCCTTGGAGCACGCATATACTAGCCAGGCTCTTGCATGAGACAAAATTGCTACTCCCTCCTTTCCGGTTTATAGTGCTCAATTCAAAAATCTCACCAATCAATGTAGATGGTGAGTGGTGGAATACTGATTTGTAGTTTTGCAAAAGCACCTAATTAATGCTCTTGTTTTCCTCAAAAAATTATGTTTATCAATGCATTAATTGCAATGCATGCATGCATAAAGTACATGCATTGGTCAATTTTGTCTTAATACTTGCATGCAATAATTTAATGCACCTTGGAATCTGAAAATGTGATGGAAAACAACCAAATTGAGCCTTATAAAATGGAAAACATAAAATTTTGAGATAAGCCCTATAAACCGGAAAGGAGGGAGTATTGTTTAACAATTAAACTCCATTATCCATTGGTTGATACTCATTACGCATAGGTCCACGCGCTTAGCACCGCTTTCCTCCTGGGGTCACCAATGTTTATTTGCTAATTAATAGCATTGCATGCAATGAACTAGCCATTGAAAGTCATTAAAAGCATGCACACCTCTCATCTCTTATTGGTTGATATGTCAAGAAACAAGAAACAAGGTAGAAGTTAATGCACCGCGCCTAAGTGTTTTGGGACTATTTGGTTTTCGTAAGATTACTTACACACCTAGACGGAGGGAGTAGTATAGACCTGTAAACGGGAAAGGAGTATTTGCCTTTCTAGAGATTTCAACAAGTGACTAGACTACACCGTGTGCAGTACCCCCTCCCTTCCAGTTTATAGGGCTCAAATCTCAAATCTCATGAACCAAGGCATTTTGCGATTGGAGGAATGTATCTCGTACTTTACAAAACTATCCTAATTAAACTCATGCATTAATTATGTAGTTCTCTCGTTTTCCTCTCCGCCGTGGTCGCGGTGCACAATATTGAGCACTCCTATATGACTAGCCGCTCTATCTACATGCGGGACATTTCAAAGCATCCGGGCCCGCGTGCCATCCACCAAATCACAACGAGGTGCTACAGTCGAGACTCACCTGTCACCCCAGTGTGGCTGTCATGACCCGTCATATCACAAAACACACATCTTCACAAACAGTGGTAAGGTGGCCTCCAAGTTGGACTGGACGAAGCAACCATCATTTCATTGGAACGCTCGTTCAAGCCCTTTCTTCCCTTTCTTGAAGAAAACCTCACTCCAGGCTACTCACTTCTGCCATTTTTCTTCTGTACCGACGAAGGAAAGGTGGGCAAATCAGTTATGCTGCTATATTTTCATTCCAATATTCTTGTTTTTGTGAAGCACCGACCGGTTCTCACATCCTATCCTTTTCCCGTTTTCATTGCGATTGTGGTTTCCTTTCGATTGCTTTTTGTTTGTCAGTTCATTGATGGATCCTGGAGCACTAGGCAAAGAGTTGCCGGCGGACAACCCACTGGAGACAGCGATCTCCAGGAAGTGAGCACCGACCAACGAGTTGACCATGTTGGCGGGCCAACCCATGGAGACGAAGAACTCCAAGAAACAAGCACTGGCCAAAGAGTTGAGGACGTTGGCGAAAAAACTCCTCAAAGAAAGTTGGAAGAACAACAAGGGCCCCACCGTGCCGACCCCAGGAACTCTGATTGCCACCTATGTGAGGCTCAAGACCGAGTTTGAGGAGATAGTCGCCGTTGAGAAGCAGTATTCCCCTGGCAAGGTGATGGCCCCCATCGAGGACGAGGAGATGGCCCCCGGAGGGATGAGATCCCCTGGTGAGCAGCACAAGGTAAAAAATAATGGCTTATTACAATAGTTGTGGTTTTTAATTATTTGCAATGTGCTTGCTAATATGTTAGGGTTGTGCAGGTGCCGGTGGTTGTCCTTGATGATTCCGATGTCGTGGCCCGTCCTGTTGGCATCGCCCCGGAGATCGATTCCGATGCCGCTGTCCATCCTGTGGACATCGCCCCAGAGATCGATTCCGATGTCGTGGTCAGTCCTGTGGACATCGCCCCAGAAATTGATTCCCATGCCGCTATCCATGCAGTGGTCATTGCCCGAGGGATCGATGACAAGAAATAGTTCGTCGCGCTAATCCTTCATGGTAGTTTGCATTGCCCTGTGTTTAATTACCAGAACGATGCGTGTTATCAAACCATCTTAGGGCTAGTGCAATCGCCTTGTGTGGGCGGATCTTGCTACTTTTGTTTGATAGTGAATCATGCGATGAATCATGCGAACCCTCCGAGTTATGGAAACAGATGTATCCTAACCAACTTTTGATGTAATATATGGCATGCTTAGATGTAAGTTTGAACTTTTTATCATATCAGCAGGGCTTGTTTGATGATTCTTGGTGTTAGTAGGCTAGCTACTGTACGAGCTATAGTACTTGTAAAACACTCACCAAAGAGAAACGTTGGGGCTGATGAGCTCGTGTACGCTTATACTTATCCCTCGTCGATCGACCAATAGCCCTAGCTCCTAAAATTGTAGGCTTAGCGATCGATCAGACAATAGTCGACATACATAAAGGCCTCATTTGGTTCATAGGGTAGGAAAATCGTAGCAAAAGTATAGAGAACATGCAACACAAAATCATAGCAGTGCAGAGACGTACTCCCTCCGTTCCGAAATAGATGACCTAGGCGGGCTAGTTTGGCCTTGTGGGTTTCAAAGTGATATGGCGTGGTACAGTGCCGTCCAGTGTTCACGTGTGGTAGTAGTATTGCAGGTACAGTAAGTTTTCTTGAAGAAGCGAATTCAACGAAGTCATGATGGTTCCTTCGTCTGAACAACTTACAGTGGGAAAGGTTGGGCCTGTGATACGACCGGGGTAGACCAGGATAATTTTATGCATGGCAGGTGGACCAGGATGGTCGACGTCCCACATGTCGGCGAATGAAAGTATTCTTTCCGATATAGAGGACGAGCAACGAGTATTCATTGTTTATTTTTGATGAAAGCTATTTTCTCCACTATTACTCCTTGACTTTGTCAATGCCTCTCTCTCCTCCACATAAGCGGTGACTACTTGCTATGCTTGCAGCGGGCAGCTGGCGTCTTGAGGGGCCAGGGCGGTGAGAGCAGGCTCCGGAAGCGGTCCGTACTCCAGCATGGCCCACCTCACATTATCACCATATATTTCTAGGAGTCCGTCTTGGCGGGCGGCGATCTCTTCTCCCTCCCCGTTTCTCTCTTCTCACCGACGCCTCACGAGTGATTAGATTTCGGCTATCGACGGTTTATTCAATTACAGTCCCACATGTCAGTGAAATTGCAAGACAACGCGTGTCCCCTCTGGTGAGCGGCATGCGAGCCGGACTGTCGGGGTTGCGAAGCGTACGAGTCGTAAGTGTGCCGCCTTTTCTTTAGAACTTGCGAAGCGTAGCATTTTCGCGCGATCGATCGATAGAAATCCAGAACAAAATGACGAGGGTGATGCTTTCCCGCTCGTTAGGCGGGCTAGTTTGAGTGATATGACATGCTACAGTGCCGTCCACTTGCTCCATTTTTATGTAAGCAAGAGTTTACACTCTTATGCGGGAGGAGTGCGAAACACCAAGGATCTGATTTTGATCGAGGCATAACTGTTCCCTGCCAAATAATGGAGGATTGTTAGCGATTATAGCATGATAGTTAGGGCATCTTCAGCGCTGGCCCACAAATTTACACCGGCATCTGTCCGAGGACACTAATGGATGTCATCCGATGCTGCCCGGAAACCTTTCGACAACTATATGAACTAACCGGACGAAATTCGTGCAAACAAAGCAAATTTCAAATTAACCGGATGAAATTCATTACATTTTGAAAACTTTTCCTACAAACTGGACGAAATTCATTACATATTTCGCACAAACTGTACTAAGACCTACTGTAAACCTAATCTAAACGATCGCCGGCGCCCGACCACCATGTCCGGCCATGAACCCGAGAAATACGGCCATTGCCTTTGCCTCCTCCTCATCCGCCTCAATAACCTCCTTCTCCGGAGCACAAGGTTCTGAAGATTTCCGCTTCCACGTCGCCGTCAAGCGGCTAATCGGCCGCCGATGTTTACCCCACCAAGCTTGGCGTCGACTGATGGAGTAGTGGTGGCCTTCCCGGGACCAGAGCGGCGGCGACCTACCATGTACTACTCTTCCTCGCTGCCAGCTGCGCCCGCGCACGCGCGCCGGCTCCGTTCTCGTGGCGGCGGAGGGCGGCCGGGGGGGGGGGTGCCAGCGATCTCCTTCGTTTGCTCCTGCGACAGTACGTCGAAGAGCGCTTTGGAGCGTTCCCGGAGCGGAGCCGTCGATGTCCCTCGTCTGCTCCTGCGATAGTACGTCCAAGAGAACTTCGGAGCGCCAGGAGGCCATGGTTGAAATGGTGCTGACAGAAGGAAGGGACCGGAGGAGAATAAGTGTGGGTCAGCTGGGTGCTGGATGTCCCACACGTCAGCGAAAGGAGTGGGACATAAACAGCGTGGTAGAGCCCAGCGTAAAAAAACAGCGTGGTAGAGCGTCTCCACTTCTTCCACTTCTGGGGTCGGAGACCACACGTTGTAGTACTTAGTGGTATGAACGATACAAAGTGCAACCTGGAGAGAAAGACACTTCTAGTTGGAAGGTCTCGGGGCATACACGTAAACAAATATAAAAGTTAATATGTGCCTCCAACTAATATAGTAGTAGTAGAGTACTTAGGCACGTACTCCATAACATCACCGTGCATTGCACGTACAACATTTAGTGGTAGTATGTAGTAAGAGACAAATGCCGCCTAAGAGTTCCCTTCTCGACCTACTTTTGGGTGTTTGGTAGAGTGTATGGAGGGTGCATGAGTCCACACTAGTTTAGCACAAATACACTAGAAGCATGCATGAAGAGGGGTGTTGAGTTGAGCATGCATGAAGAGGGAACAACTATGCTGAGACGAGAACGCAACCAAACACACCCTATATGCCACGCATGTTCATACCATTTGTGCCTTTCTACTTCACTTACTGCGCTACATTACTCAGGTTAAATACGTTCACTCCACAGGTACATGTCCGTCTCGTAGTTCCAGTCCCATGTGTTCTTCATATAGATGGAACGATCCTTGCATAACACGTGCACCTTGATGATAGATGTCTCGCGTGTTGGCAAAAGGATGAACAAAGCTCACGTAAAAAAATTAGAGTGGAAGAACATAGATTCCGGACGACCGAGAAGGAGCAAGGAACCTCGTGGTGGAGTGTCTGCACTCATAATATTTAATATTATTCAGCGATATAAAATTAACCAATCATCTCCACAGTGGACTGGAAGAGTACGAAACATGGTAGCCCAGTGTAGTTACATCATACTAGTACATGGCTAACCCACGCTATCACCATATTTCTTGGCTTCCGTGCGACACCTGTCTCTAGTAATCTAGCAGCCTGTATTGCTTCTCCCTCCTCGTCTCTATCAAAGTGTGGCGGGCTGGCGTTTCTCCCGTCTATTGAGGTCGGTTAACTATCACATGTTAGCGACATGCCAAGAGCATTCTAAAAACATTCCTTTCATGTTCCATTTTCAAAAAGAAAAAAATCCTTTCACGCATTTAATTTGCTGTATGCTTTGAGCAACTTGCATGTCCTATACTGCTCTGTTTGATACTCTAACTTAGCTAGAGGTTAGACTAACTCATGACTAACCCTGAACTAATCATAGCCAAAGAGGTGTTTGGGTGACAGGGTTAGATTGACAATAAATGCACTTCATGGAGAGGGAAAAGTGATTTTTCTGTGGTCCCAATGAGAACTATCTCCAGTTAGCACCTCTTGGGTGGGATAGTTTTTTTGGTGGGTTCGGTGCAACTTGCTCCAATTTAAACCCTCATGCTTGGATACTTTAGGGCTATTTGATCCCCCAACTAGCTCAAACTAACTCTAACCCATGGATCCAAACAGGGCCTATGGTCAGTCTCGATGCGGAGCAGTCGCGTGCCCCGGGAAGCGGCGCTCTCTCGACCGTTGCGCCACTTCAAAGCCGGCACCAGTGAGAGGTCGCCTCCGCTCTGGCCGGACATTAATGCGGCATCGACGCCTGTATGGCGATCTTTGAGCGTTTCACGCGGAAGCGCCGCTACCGCAAGGGAGTATAGGTTTTGAACCGTTTGTGTGTAGTAATCTTGGTAGTTTGCAAAACTACTCAATTATTGCACTCAGTTTCCTAAGAAATTGTGGTAAAAAACGTTACTCCACAACCCACTTCCCTTCTCCTTCATCTTCCACCGCCCGTGCACGTCCGCGGGAAGAGACCGGTCAACCCTTATATAGGAGTGCTAGCACAAAAATATGCATGCATGACCACTAAAATTTCCATATTAAAGCGCCCGCTCCGTGGAGTATGGCGATGTTGTTACCTTCGCCGGCCCATAGCTCTTTGGGCGACGGCGACGAAGAAGAGGCGGCGGGAGGGAATGAATGCAGCTATTGTTTGGGTTCGCCTTCGGCTTAAATAAATGCAGCATCACGTGTACCCGTGGGTGCACAAATTGTAACATACTCGTGTTCCGCTTAAGTGGGCGCCACGTAATCGGTGTGTGTGTGAGAGAGATTACGAGAGACAGAGTGCGTGTGTGCGACTCTACTCTTCGGACATGTACTCAACCTTTTGCATCGGGATATAAGTATAATGGTATTTACTTTAGCTAGTGATTTACGTGGCCATGTTAACGTGGTTGTGTCACAAAAATGTCACTTCACCTTTCGTGATTTGCGTTATATAATTACAAGCAAGATTCTCGTGCATTGCACGGAATATCAATATGCATTTTTTTACAAAACACCTGTTGTGATTGACCCATGCAGTAGTAATCCCATGTGTAAAAACTAATGATATCTCGAGAATTTTATCGGAAAACTGGTATCTCGAGAATGTCATCGAAAAAATGACAGATGAGAGATAAGGCGAGGAGGAGTGGAGCATGGTGGTGACTGGTGGTTGGAATGGGCGGAGGCATGGGGATGGACGGCGCCGGCAGGCGACAGCGGCCACCATGCATGCTAGATTGTTCCAGAGACTTATTCCTTTTTTAATTGATGAGCAATGAGGTTGCGGGAGATAATGATGTGGAGAGAGGTGCGGGTATCTTTTGTAAAATTATCATAGTTTGCTTTCTATCCGTCAGATATAGATCATACGGTCTGTATTACGAGATGGCAGGCACACCATCATCGGCAACTCATTTTTTATAAGGGTACAGATGATAAGTTTGCTGACTACTAAAGTAAAGTGGAATTTGTCCATGTTATGCAAGTAAATAAAGGTGATTGTTTATCATACGGGTAAGGTTGGATGAAGGGTGGTATGAACAAATGCTCCGCCTAGAGCATGTGTGTGTGAGATGGAGTCTTAGTGTGTGTGTGGGGTGTGTGTGTGAGAGAGAGAGAGAGAGGAGAGAGAGTGATGGAGTCTTAGTTTGTGTGTGTGTGTGTGTGAGAGAGAGAGAGAGAGAGAGATGGAGTCTAAGTGTGTGTGGGGGGGGTATGTGCGTGTGTGTGTGTGTGTGTTTGTGTGTGTGTGAGAGAGAGAGATGGAGTCTTAGTGTGTGTGTGTGTGTTGGGGGGGTGCGTGCGTGCGTGTGTGTGTGCGTGTGTGTGTGTGTCGCGGGGTCCTCTATGGCGGATCTAATTTAAGTGTGCATGGCTTCATCATAGAGAGGTGATATCTATGGCAGAGTCCACCAACGATGGGGTGCGAGAGAGAAAATGCCCGTAGAGAGGGAAGAGAAGGTGCGTCTTGGCGTGAGAGGACTCAACATCGAGAGCACATGTTTGTTCGAGAGACCCCGGGGAAGACTACTATATGTCGATGGTGCATGTAGGCGGGAATTGAACAAAGGGATGGTCTTATTGGTTTCGGGGATATAGGGGAAGAGTGAGAGGCGCGGGGGGGGGGGGGGTTAGCTAGAAGGAGATTGTTAAGTGTGAGTGTGTGTTTTACCCATCCAGACGGAAGTTATGTGCACAAAAGAGGAGAATGATTCGATGTGGCGTTAGGATTGAGGGTAATTAACTACGTATGGAGACATAGAGACCTTGAGCGTGCATGTGTGAGAGGTATACATGTATACGTGGGATGCGTGTGTGCGCGCGCGCATGATCGAGATAAAAGAAAGAAGACATAAGGCATAAGATCAACGACATGGGAGAGACGGATCGGTATAACAATTTGCATGCATGTGAGAATGCAGGGGAGAAGGCCCGACAATTGAGCATGTGTTTTTGTCTTTAAGAGATAGTGGCGTGGTCTGGAGCATGCATCTATGGCGAGCAGAGGGGGTGAGGCGCAACGATTGTGCAAAAGAGATCAACCTATAAATGCATATGTATGGAGAGACATATATAGTGTGGGTGATACGAAGCAAGACTCCGTGCGAGAAAGAAATGTTGACGGAGAAACTACAGATAGATACAGAGATGGAGATGCTAGATAGAGAGATATCCGCTAGTTTGGGTGTTGGAGATGACCGTCGGGTGGTTCAAAGGATGAAGTTATATATGTGTGTGAGAGGGCACTTGACTGCATGTAGAGAGAAACATATGTAGTGTGTGTGATAGGAATCAAGAGTGAGGGCGAGAAAGAAGGTTGATGGAGAAACAGATAAATAGAAAGATAAAGATGCTAGCTAGTGTGCATTAGAGATAGGAGTCGAGTGGATCAGAAGGCTGGGTTATGTGTGTGGGTGTGAGATAGATAGAGAGAGGGTGCATGTGAGTCACATACAAACAGATATCAGAGAGAAATGAGATCCAGAGAGATGGAGTTTTGTGTCTGTGAGAAAGATATTTCACAACGAGAGTGATAGCTAGAGAGACATATGAGGGAATGCAAGATATCTCTAGGGAGAGAGGGTGTGTGTGAGCGTCATACAAGAGAACAATGGAGAAATATGAGACCCTGGGAGACAGAGTTTGTGTTTGTGTGTGAGAAAGAGATATTGAAGAGGAAGAGTCGTGGGTTCTCCTGTCTAAGGAGCGAAAGACATCTCTCAGATGAGGGGTGTGCGAGTGGCACACATGGGAATAGTAGAGAGAAATGAGACCCCGCGAGACAAAGTTTTGTGTTTGTGTGAGAGAAAGAGATTCCACATGGAGAATCATTGTTAGAGACACATTGCAGGGAGCGAGATATACTTAGAGATAGATAGAGTGATGAAGGTCGAGGGAGAGAGTACCGTCAGTGTGTTACGAAGATAAAAGATCATTGTCGACATACAGGTAGCACGAGAGATACTTGAGAGACGATGAATGCGTATAGGTCCAGAGAGATAGTCCTATATAAGCATGAGTGATAGCTATATGAGACGAATATTTGGATTAAAGGGTATTCAAATATTTAAATTGGAGATCACAACATCGATAATATCATAACGCAAATTGGTGTATCAAACATGCATATTCATTTGAATTTGGGCACACGTGTAATGTTATATAGTTTATCAATATTGCTGATCCATAGATTCTTCAATTACGAACAATGCATGGTTTATATGCAATTAATGTCTAAACAGGATTACACTATATGTTGCGTGTGTGGAACACATTATACATGTTTGAGAAGTTAAAAAAAACCCGCATGAAACACACATTAATTGGAGATAATTAGCGAGGAATGCATACATTGGAATTCAACATAAAGTGGTTTCAAATATTTGAAAATCCAAATTGATGGATACAACCTTATGAATCTGAGATCATGCCATTTGTAAACCATATTTATGTATAAATGGTGTTGTGCTTTTGAAAGTATATATAAAAAATGATGTATATAGAATGTAATTCCAATTGAAAATGGATCCCGCCCGAAAAAATAGAATACAAACGGGATTCGAATTGAGTTGGCACGGTAAACGTGCACTCTGCAAAATTTGAATGAAGCGGAAAAGTCGCAGAATCACCGAAACCAAAATCTGTGAGATGGAAATCACTACGCCTATCCTCGCCACGCAAAGCCTATCTGCTGGATTTCTATAGGTTTCGATAGGGGTAGGTTTGTAATTTCACCCAAATGTGACGTAACCGCCTCTCACCAGGATTCATACATGGTGGGCGCCAAAACACAGTGTGTCCTCGGCCGAAATCGACTCCCTCTCCGATTCATATTCATACACGGTGGGCGCCAAAAACAAACTCTCGTCGGCAAATATTCGGTGTATGCGAGATTACTGGCCTATCCCCAACCGACTAATGTTGTTGTGATGTAGTAGAAATTTGAAACGGGGGCTAGGTTTGTAAATTTCCTCGCATTTGAGACAAACGCGCCCTGAATACATGGTTCCCCCCTTCCTCTCTACCTCCCTTTTCCCATTCGTACTCCGTGGGCGCCAAAACACCCTCTCCATCCCACCCTCCTCCGTCCGCCACCGTCCGCCACCCCATCCACCGCCGTCCTCCTCCACCATGCCGGAGCTGATACCCCGACGCCGCCGTTCGTTACAAGAGATCGACCTCTCTCATCCACGCCTTCGGACCGGGATCCTTGCATCCCGTCCTCTTGCTTCATCCTCGCCGTCCACCTTGCCGGGCGCCGCTCTCTGACCGTCTCGTCCATCGCGCCCCGCCGCCACCGTCTACCATCCTAGATCTGCTTCCACGCTGCCGATAGCCATCGCTACCGCAGCACCGTCAAATTCTCAGCAGATGCGTACACGGCGCCGCACCATAGGCGGTACTCTTTCGTATTTGCTCAACTTATTTATCGCAGCAAGAAAATAGATCGCCACTGCTTTACTCTGATTTCTTATCTTGGTTGCGAAGTTGCCTTTGTCCGGTTGCACCTTCAGATCCGCCATGGCACGCTCAACACTATACTCCCAATGCTTATGGTTTTCCCTTTTATATTCCACACTAGTTAAATCACAATAGACTAAATTTCAAAATTGGGTCAGTCGATTTTTCAGAGCTCGCCGGAGTTCGCCGGTGCGATCGAAGGGGCTCGGGTGGTTGTGGGGCCTCGCCGAATGAAGAAAACTCGATGCGGGTGGGGGTTGGGGCGCGGGTGGGGGTGGGGGTGGCGGAGGAACACAGGCGGTGGGGGCCGGTGGTCCGGCCGGCGGCCCGTGCGGTGTTCTGTATGGGAAGAATCAGAGATGAGGAAGAAGAAGGGTTAGGAGACGTAGGATCTTCATCCAACCGCCTGAAATGGTCGAGAGACGGTTGGGAGTTGCATTCTTAATGTGCTCTGGTTCATCATGTGTGGGCATTGCGCAACCAACATTTTATTATCCAAAATCTGCTTGCTCTTCTTTACCATGTTCGATGGAGTTGGCCTGTACGTGATCGATAGGCTTTCAATTACTAGCAGCAATACAACACCGTATTTTCAAGCCAATTCCACTTTCCCGATTTATATATCATGGTTATAGTGTACCCCTATTATGTACACTATGATATGCCTAGTTGCTGTGTGCTCTTGTTGTCATGGTTTGGCAATAAACTCTCTATACAGTATATTATGAACCTATCATTTGCCAGCTATCCTTACTTTTGGAGCCTATTTTTTGTGTACTTGTGCCAGATTATATAAATGCACGCACCATATTACAACACACATGAGCTGTCTCATCAGAATCCAGTGATAGCACATAAGTGTTTACAGGGGCGCCCCTATATTAGAATATCATCTGCATTACAAAGATAATCTCACAACTATTTATGTTTTCATGGTTCTCAGATATTATACGCAATTACGGTGAATATCAGAATTCACGCATCAGAAGAATATTGTGGAACACTGCAATGACTTACAAAATTGGCACCAAGGCATTGAGTGCCATTCTGGAAGCAATGAAACTTGTACGCTCCCCACCTGTTGATTCTTGTTCAGAATATCATCCTAATGACTATTCTAACCTCGAGGAGTCAAAGGCAGATGGCCTGTCCTATTCACCCATCAAGGTGCCTGCTCTAATTTGGCAAGGTTTTATTGATTGCGCGTATCTTGCATATGTTGTCTTGCATTTCTTCTACTTTGTTGCACCGCCATCTTCTTAGTTTACTCATCATATAACTCGAGATGCCATGCCCATCCATTATCCATACATATTCCATCTGTCATCATACCATGTTTTTCCACTCAAATGATGTTCTTGTGCATCAGACATCAAAAAGGAAGAGGGTGATTGCCGAACCTGATGGAGCACCAGCAAAGTCCTTGAAAAACATGATGGTGCCGGAGAAATCAGACAGCGCCCCACTTATATTGGCTGTACAACCAGTGACACAAAACATAGGACCGACTCCAGTAGATTGTACCCATACTTCACTGGTCACACCACTAGCCCCACCACACAGGACCTGCACTCCAGCAAAAAGGTATACCGATTTCATTTACCATAGCACCAGCCATACCACAGAAAAATCCCACTTCAGCAAAAAGTACAACAAGTCCACCGGCCGAAGACCTATCCCAACTGCAGAGACGGCCAATTCCTGCAGATTGGAACCCCATTCCATTTATTCCCAGTTTAAAAGACAATGATTTCAATGTTGTTAGGGACTACGTGCATATATTCCCATCATGGGAAGATTATAGTGAAGACAAACACCATTTTCACATCTTCCTGTCCAACTTACGTGTAAGTGCTATTATTCATGGTTATTATTTTCCTGTTTTCTGCTGATTGAACACATCAATGTTTTACATTACATTGTTGTAACTAGGCAAGGGTCAATCTGGATAGTCATGACGAGCAAATCTTGCTTGTGCTTTTCAAGGAAGCATTGCAGCGATGTCGGTGTTACCTGAGGAAATCACACTTTGATGGCAAGTCTATAAACGAATTTCCGGTGAAGTCTCCTGTGCTAAATTTAGAAGACATTGAATGGAAAAACCTTGTTATGCACCGGTCTCGTTCCCAGGATGAGGTACTGTCTATGAAATCACATGACAATTTGAACTTCTACTTTTCCCCATGTGCCTTACGGATCTTTTTTGCAGGAAATCTGCTCGAAGAAGAATTCCGGTTTGAAAGGAACGACAGGATATCGCAAATATGCCGCCCACTGCTTTGCTCTTGTTAGTACCTGTTGTCCTGTATCACTGTACTTGCATACATACCTGGTTCATTATGTGACGGCACTATGCATGATAGCTTGCTTATCAATTGTTCGCTCCAAATTATCTGATCTGTATGAACGGTTACATTAGTGTAGAATATATCCAATGCCAATGAATTTTTTTAGCTCTGCATTGTTCTTGTAAGTACATGTTGTCCTTTATCAGTGTACTTATATTGATAGGTAGTTGTTCATGTACCATCACTCTGCAGCTTATTTTCCTTTGCCCTCCATTTTCTACACATCAGATCTATATTTACTCTTACCATAAGGTTGGTACTGAGGAAGTTTATATGTGCATTGCTCTTGGTTGTGCCTTTTGCCTGGATCGCTGCACATACATTTATAGCTACTTGGTTATGTAGCATCACTCTTCATCTTATCTTAAATATTCTCCATTTTTTCATATATTATCACATATATATTTACTGTTAACAAAATGTGGAATAAAGGCAATGCTTATGAAGAAGATTATGTGCTAAACTTCTTGAATCCCCCCCCCCCCCATCAGCATGGACAAGGGCTTTATAGAGCCTTTCTTCACCAGTAATGTAAGTTTGTCCTTCTCAAGCCTTCAAACTTTGTTGTGTATATTTGGTTAGGCATGACTGCAACAGCTATTTATTTTTGGTGTTTGCATCAAATTGCATGTTTAAAGTTTATTATGTACATAAACAAAAGTTTGTCCTTCTCAATTTAAGTTTTCAGTTGTACAACCAAGTTCCTTCTTCATACCATGTAAATTAAACTATACAGAGCAAGTGATCTTCTTTTGCACTGCATGTATGCTTCTGTTCTTCATCTGTAATCCAGTGGTCTTGTGAACCTAACCACTTAAGCACAATGTCATATTCTGCAATGTCTTAACTATGAACAATGTCATATCATTCTACTATTATTTAAACCGTCTCTTTATTTGCCAATCTAAAATAGGATAAATTGACAAAGACACTAACCATTGATACTTATGAGTTCTTGATCTCAGTAATCCAAAGGTGTCGTGAAGCTGCCAACTCCTTCACAATGTCATTTCCTGCCATGTCTTGACCTGAACAATACCATATTGTGTTAATGCAATTTTAAACTGTGTCACTTTATTCACAAGAAGAAATGTGATGAATTGTCAAGATCGATACTTTTATGTGCAAAACCTGTCAACTGTCTGCTTGTTTATCTTTCAGAGTGAGGAAGATATAAGTGTTGAACAAGCCTTGATCTCATCATCTTGCTCATTTGCTTGTACTGCAAGTCCCCAATGAGCTAACCTTTCTTGAACTCTATTGAAGTGTTGTCGGTTTTGTATATTATTTTGTCGGCGTGTTTATTTGCAATCGGTGGCGATCTTTGATGCCCAGTGTATGTAATCTGCCGTCTGCTTGTGCTTTATTATCATAGTGGCAAACTTTGATGCCCAGTGGATGTAATATGCCGTAATTTCTTTATTATATAGTCTAGGTTTTTTCTTATTCACGATGTTGTAGTTAATTTACTGTATATATATCATGTCTTCACAGTAAACCGGCCAAACCGTAAAATTACGGTACATAATCGGGACGTCATGCAATCACGATGTATGATCCGCATCATGGGCCCCATCAAATTGGCCCACTAGTAGATTCAGGCCTTTAATAGGCCGAGTAACCCCCGGCCCTCTTTTCGCAAGAAAACTCAATGGGCTTTTAGGAGGCTGAGAAGTAGGTTGGGCACGAACGCGTGCGAATAGCTCACGGTCTGGCAGCAGCCCGAAATGGACCCGGCCCATGATTGTGCGAATCAATTCACGGGCTTTTAACAGGCCAAAGTTGTCTCGGTCCTTGTTTGGCCCAATCAGATATCCGCTGCGAGCAGGCCAGATGCAAACCGGGCCGTAGTTAGGCCCAACTATATGATGGGCTTTTAACATGCCGAAATTAATATAGGGACGAAATGTTAAACGGGCCCTTAACAGGCCGAAACTAATATCAGGCTAAATTACTAAATGTGCCTTTAGCAAGTGGGCCCAAAAGCATAGCGTCCAGTTAACAGGTCGAATCTGATATGCGCCATAACTGAGCCCAAAGCCTCTTAAAGGGCCGGACCTGATCTGGGCCGTGATTTGGCCCAGAAAGTGGGAGGCTTTTAACGGGCTGGATCTTATATGGGCCATTATTAGGCCCGGAACATGCAGGCCATTAATGGACCGGATCAAATATGGGCCGGCATTTGGCCCAAAACATGGCAGCCAGTTAATGGGCCGGCCTACTAGGGTCCTCAAAAATCTTGTGGGCCTACAGCTGGGCCGGCCCATTAATGTCGGCGAAATCTCATTGGCCTTTTGCTGGGCCGGCCCATTATGATCCGCAAGAATTTTGTGGGCCTTTACCTGGGCCGGCCCATTATGGCACACAAAAATCTTGTGGGCCTTTACCTGGGCCGACCTATTATGGCACGCGAAATCTTGTGGGCCTTTAGCTGGGCCAGCCCATTATGGTCCACAAAATCTCGTGGGCCTTTAGCTGGGCCGGCCCATTATGGCCCGAAAAATCTTGTGGGCCTTTAGTTGGGCCGGCCCATTTAAACTTGATGGGCCGTGCCACGTGTCGATGTATCATAGGCGTATACATCCCGGTGAGTGGATGACATATGTCCCAACGATGAGCCGACACGTGTTTCCTCCGACCAATGATGATTTTACACGTGGAAAATCCCCATTGGTCGGGCTGTTAACGGGTTATCGGATCCAAAACCTGACCCGATAGCTTAACGGCGTTCCGTTACGGTGGATGCCACGTGTCGGTCACCCTGACGAAAAGCACTTCGTGGCGCGATTTATCTTCATGGAAGTGGACACTTTCGTGATGATAATTTTGGTAATGTCATGGAACACTTCTACGACAAAGACAGTATGACTATCTTGATTCTGTCATAAAATCGTCATGGATGTAGATGCATGACAAAAAACGCGACCTACTGTGGCAAACACGTATCATCACGGAAGTGTATATTTTTTGTAGTGATGTGGAGAGGCTGACACCTGGGTCCACGGCGGCCGCAAGGAAGTGCCTCCTTATTACGCGCAAAATAATTATTCCTCCACCTGACAGCAGGGACCCACCGGACGGGCAACTGTATTTCACGAAAAAAACATTTCCCCCTGACTGCTGGCACCTACCAGCTACATCTTCGCACGCGAGGAAGTGCGTCCGGGCAAAAAAAAACGATTCGCCCCCCTAACTGCTGGGACACACCAGCTACATCTTCGCAGGCAAGGAAGTGCCTGACAGTCGGGACCCGCCTGGTCGAAGCGTAGGTAGCGTTGTCATTCTGGTCGCGAATGTGTACGTACATACTGGTCGATGTAGAGGCACGCACGTGTCGTAGTAGAGGCACGCACGTAGCATGTACACGTACGTACAGTGGCCAATGTGCAAGAAAGAAAATACGGCCACGTACGTACATACGGGCAGGGTCTCGAACGCCTACTCCCACATATGTACGGCCAGGGCTCGTGTAGATGGCTGGGTCGGAACGGAGAAACAGCGTAGTCGGCGTGTTCATGGGGAGCCAACCGGCTGGGTCGGAACGAAATGCGTCGTCGTGTTCATCGGGAGGGCTTGGACGGAACAACCGACAGAAACGAGGCCTGGCGTACCGCAGAATGGAGGAAGCGGCCTTGTGTTCGACCGGCCACGTTCGAAACGGGATCATGTTCATCGGGAGGGGTCTGGAGTACCGCAAAACGGAGGAAAAGAACCTCCTATGGTCGAAACGGGGGTCCTGTTGATCGGGAGGGGTGTGGCGTACCGCAAAACGGAGGAAACGGACTTGTGTTGGATTGCTACAGTCGAAACAGGAGTCCTGTTCATCGGGAGGGGTGTGACGTACCGCAAAACGGGACTCCACGGGATACTGTTCATCTCCACCGTTGACCCCCTCCAGCCTAACGGGCTACTGTTCATCCACCATCGACCTCCTCCAGCCTCCACCTGCGACTGTTCATCCACGGGCTCCTGTTCATGCAGCCTCCACCGTGCACTACTCCACCGGCTACTGTTCAACCAGCCCTCTCCATGGGCTCCTGTTCAACCACCCTCAACGGCTACTGTTCATCCTGCCCTCCACCATATACTGTTCATCCTGCCCTCCACGGGGTGGTCCTGTTCACCCAGCCCTCCACGGGGTCCTATTCATCCATCCCCAACTGGCTCGATCGATCGGGGTACTGTTCATCCAGAGGCAACACCACGGGGTCCTGTTCATCCACCCCCACCGGGAACTGTTCATCCAAACCCCCCAGCAACGCTCACTGTTCATCCATAGGCAGCATCGATCGGCTTCAGTTAGCAGCAGTAGCGAAGGAATCGCTCGATCGGGTTCAGTTAACAGCCATCGATCGATCGCTCGGGTTCGATGAACGCGTAACTGCGGTCAATCGCCGGGTTCGATTAGGGCCCAACGCCTCGCTCGGGTTCAGTAAGAGCCCAACGCTTCGGACCCACGCGCGTGCGTGTACGAGAGAAATGTGCATCACTCGGCCTCGACCACCAAACGTAACCGGGAACACCCCGATATTTTCCTTGCCCTCGCTTCTACCATCGTTTTTTCCGTCATGGACGGCCCAAAGAATGTCATGCAGCTGCATCTCCGACCCGCCAGACGAAAAGCCCATTTTACATCATGATTTTTGTCATAAAAGTAGGACCCCACCACATCTATGATGATACCGGGTTTTTTCACAATTATCGTCATAGAAGTGTCATAAGTATGACAGAAAAAAAATTCATTCGGCCCAAAATGTCACGGATGTGCCTTTTTTTTGTACTGATAGTTCAGTGTGCCATGCTTTACGACTTAGAATCGGAACTTCAAAGACATTTTTAAAGTCATAGGCCGTATGAGATGTTCTAGGAATTGAAGTTAATATTTCAATCAAATGCCCGAGTTGAGAGATATGAAGTCTCCAACAAGTTCTACAGCTGCAAGATGGAGGAGAACAGTTGTGTCAGTGAACAAATACTCAAAATGTCTGGGTATCATAACCACTTGACTCAGTTGGGAGTTAATCTTCCAGTTGATAGTGTTATTGACAGAGTTCTTCAATCACTACCACCAAGCTACAAAGGCTTCGTGATGAACTATAATATGCAAGGGATGGATAAGACAATTCCCGAGCTCTTCACTATGCTCAAAGCTGTGGAGGTAGAAATCAAGAAAGAACATCAAGTGTTGATGGTTAGCAAGACCACTAGTTTCAAGAAAAAGGGCAAGGGAAAGAAGGGGAACTTCAAGAAGAATGGCAAGCAAGTTGTCACTCCCGGGAAGAAGCCCAAGTCTGGACCCAAGCCTGAAACTGAGTGCTTCTACTGGAAGTGGAATTACCCCAAGTATTTGGCGGATAAGAAGGATGGCAAAGTGAACAAAGGTATATTTGATATACATGTTATTGATGTGTACCTTACTAATGCTCGTAGTAGCGCTTGGGTATTTGATACCGGTTCTGTTGCTCATATTTGCAACTCAAAATAGGGAGTACGGATTAAACGAAGATTGGCTAAGGACGTGGTGACGATGCGCGTCGGGATGGTTCCAAGGTCGATATGATCGCCATCGGCACGCTACCTCTACATCTACCTATGGGATTAGTTTTAGACCTGAATAATTGTTATTTGGTGCCAGCGTTGAGCATGAACATTATATCTGGATCTTGTTTGATGTGAGATGGTTATTCATTTAAATCATAGAAAAATGGTTTTTTCTATTTATATGAGTAATATATTTTGTGGTCATGCACCCTTGAAGAGTGGTCTATTTTTGGTGAATCTCGATCGTGGTGATACACATATTCATAATATTGGTGGCAAAAGATACAAAGTTGATTATGATAGTGCAATAGATTTGTGGCACTGCCGTTTAGGTCATATTGGTGTACAGCGCATGAAGAAAATCCATGCGGATGGACTTTTGGAATCACTTGATTATAAATCATTTGATGCTTGCGAACCATGCCTCATGGCAAGATGACTAAGACTCCGTTCCCCGGAACAATGGAGCGAGCCACTGACTTATTGGAAATAATACATATCGATGTATGCGGTCTGATGAGTGTTGAGGCTCGCGGCAGGTATCGTTATTTTCTAACCTTCACAGATGATTTGAGCAGATATGGGTATATCTACTTAATGAAACACAAGTCTGGAACATTTGAAAAGTTCAAAGAATTTCAGAGTGAAGTGGAAAATCATCGTAACAAGAAAATAAAGTTTCTACGATCTGATCGTGGAGGCGAATATTTGAGTTACGACTTTGGTCTTCATTTAAAACAATGTGGATTAGTCACAACTCACACCACCTGGAACACCACAGCGCAATGGTGTGTCTGAACGTCGTAACCATACTTTATTAGATATGGTGCAATCTATGATGTCTCTTACCGATTTACCACTATCGTTTTGGGGTTATGCATTAGAGACAGCTGCATTCGCGTTAAATAGGGCACCATCTAAATCCGTTGAGACGACATCATATGAATTGTGGTTTGGCAAGAAACCTAAGTTGTCATTTCTTAAAGTTTGGGGTTGCGATGCTTATGTAAAAAAGCTTCAGCCTGGTAAGCTAGAACCCAAAACGGAGAAGTGTGTCTTCATAGGATACCCAAAGAAACTGTTGGGCACACCTTCTATCACAGATCGAAAGGCAAGATATTTGTTGGTAAGAATGGATCCTTTCTAGAGAAGGAGTTTCTCTCGAAAGAAGTGAGTGGGAGGAAAGTAGAACTTGATGAGGTAATTGTACCTTCTCTTGAATTGGAAAGTAGCTCATCACAGAAAGCCGTTCATGTGATGCCTACACCAATTAGTGAGGAAGCTAATGATGTTGATCATGAAACTGCAGATCAAGTTACTACCGAACCTCGTAGGTCAACCAGAGTATGTTCCGCACCTGAGTAGTACGGTAATCCTATTCTGGAAGTTATGTTACTAGACCATGACGAACCTTCGAACTATGAGGAAGCGATGATGAGCCCAGATTCCGTGAAATGGCTTGAGGCCATGAAATCTGAGATGGGATCCATGTATGAGAACAAAGTATGGACTTTGGTTGACTTGCCCAATGATCGGTAAGCCATACAGAATAAATGGATCTTCAAGAAGAAGACTGACGCTGATGGTAATGTTACTATCTACAAAGCTTGACTTGTTGCGAAAGGTTTTCGACAAGTTCAAGGAGTTGACTACGATGAGACCTTCTAACTCATAGCGATGCTTAAGTCTGTCCGAATCATGTTAGCAATTGCTGCATTTTATGATTATGAAATCTGGCAAATGGACGTCAAAACTGGATTCCTTAATGTATTTCTTAAAGAAGAGTTGTATATGATGCAACCAGAAGGTTTTGCCGATCCTAAAGGTGCTAACAAAGTGTGTAAGCTCCAGCGATCCATTAATGGACTGGTGCAAGCATCTCGGAGTTGGAATATACGCTTTGATGAAGTGATCAAAGCATATGGTTTTATACAGACTTTTGGAGAAGCTTGTATTTACAAGAAAGTGAGTGGGAGCTCATAGCATTTCTAATATTATATGTGGATGACATATTGTTGATTGGAAATGATATAGAATTTCTGGATAGCATAAAAGGATACTTGAATAAGAATTTTTCAATGAAAGACCTCGGTGAAGCTGATTATATATTGGGCATCAAGATCTATAAAGATAGATCAAGACGCTTAATTGGACTTTCACAAAGCACATACCTTGATAAAGTTTTGAAGAAGTTCAAAATGGATCAGTCAAAGAAAGGGTTCTTGCCTGTGTTACAAGGTGTGAAGTTGAGTCAGACTCAATGCCCGACCAGTGAAGAAGATAGAGAAAAAATGAAAGTCATTCCCTATGCCTCAACCATAGGTTCTATCATGTATGCAATGCTGTGTACCAGACCTGATGTGTGCCTTGCTATAAATTTAGTAGGGAGGTACCAAAGTAATCGAGGAGTGGATCACTGGACAGCGGTCAAGAACATCTTGAAGTACCTGAAAAGGACTAAGGATATGTTTCTCGTTTATGGGGGTGACAAAGAGCTCGTCGTAAATGGTTACATCGATGCTAGCTATGACACTGATTCGGATGACTCTAAGTCACAAACCGGATACATATTTATATTGAATGGTGGAGCTGTCAGTTGGTGCAGTTCCAAGCAAAGCGTCATGGCGGGATCTACGTGTGAAGCGGAATACATAGCTGCTACGAAAGCACCAAATGAAGGAGTCTGGAGCAAGGAGTTCATATCCGATCTAGGTGTAATACCTAGTGCATCGGGTCTAATGAAAATCTTTTGTGACAATACTGGAGCAATGGCCTGTAGCGACCCGACCCAAAATCGGTCAAGTCTCTGTGTAGTTGTACCATCCCAAGATCATGCTGGCACACACAGTACATTGATGCAAAGATTCAAAGTTCAATCACACCTGAATTTATTACACGATTCTCATATCGAGTCTTTATTACAAGATAATAAATTCGGCCGAAGGCCAACTCATGAGAAATAAACTAAATAAAGCTGCGGAAGCGTAGACGAATAGCGAGTCCATCCGACTCAATAGGGCAATCGCCAAGCGTGGATCGTAGCCTCACTCCTGATCGGAAAACTCCTCTGCAACATAAGACGTTGCAGCCGTGTAGGTCAGCATTTTGAATAGGCCGGCAAGACAAAGAGAGAACAACAATAAAATTACTAACACTATATGCAATTTGGCTGTGGGGCTCTAAGTTTCATTGTTTTATAAAAGCCGCTTTTTCCCTACAACAAGGACTTGTTTGCAAATACTACAAAATGTTGGTAGTTATTGAGATGGTTCCGCCAACCAATGTCTCATTCCCAATTATTAAATAACCCCTCAATTAATTTATTAAGTTCGGTGTTGAGATATCCGAAATACTCCAAGTTCCAGAGGCTCAAATTGTCAGAATCGGGGACACGGCTAACCGATTAGATCTTCACTCAGAGAGGTTTTGCGCACTTTACCCGCGAGAATCGTTCCCTCCTTTAAGTCTTCGCACTTCCTGGTGTTTGAAGACGGACGAACGTAAACAGGGTCTTCCGAAGAGTTCCTCAGGCCACCGCGTGCCCATCCAATCCTACCGTTCTTCTACATCTCGTAGCACCGTCCCGCCAGAGTCACGCCTAGGGTCGACTCAAGCCAGAGCCCATAATGGCTTGCGGCTGCATGTAAGCTTCCGGTCAATGTGGTATCCATCCGTCTCTTCGTGGCTGGGTGAAGCTTTCCGCAAGATGTCATGGCGCTTCTCCATGCATCCCGGCCAGCCGCTGCTTTCTCCAGGGTGCCCGTCAACCGACCTCCACCCGATGAGTGAATTTTGAAGTCCATCTTGAGTTTGAAGTCATGGGGTTGTCATCATCTTGACTCTCACATCTCCCTTATGAATCACTCAACCAACCCGCTCTCTGAGCATAGCAAAACTAAACTACTTCGTCCCGGGCCATGGTAACAAGGGGAATTGGTTTCATCCTACCTCATGATACTACTCAAGAACATAACTTAAAACTCTCCTACTGCATGCATGGTGGGGAGGTATAATTCTAATGCAATGAAATCATAGGTATTGTAAAAGAAATCATGATCAAATGACTTGCCTGGCTGACGGTCTTCGAAAGCTAGGGACTCGTGATAGCAAGCTTCGCACTCCGGAAATTCTACCGAAACAAACAACCATCATATAAGCATAAAACATACAATCACTTACAATAACAGCATGCTAACATAAAACACACAAAACAATCGAACCAAAAACCAAGGAAAACTCGAAGAAACCCAAGCCAACAACTAACAAGAAAATAAAATAAACTTTTTATTTTCTGTAAATAAAAGTTCATGTTCTAAAACTAAGAAACTAATCTAAAATAAACTATAACATAGGTAAAATAAAATTATTTACTAAATAGAACAATAGGAAAACAGTAGCTAGTTAAATAAACAAGAAACACATGATTTTGACTAAAACTATTTTTTTATTAAATCTAAAATACCCAAATAAATTCCTACTACTAGGCAAGGTCAAAACAAAGCAGTGACAAAAAGAGTCACTAAAATAAAATAATCCTAACTCATTTTATAGCAGAAATACTAATCTGTCTAAAACTAAAATAAAACAATTTCTACTAATTTAAACATGGCTAAACATATTTTCTACAGAAACTACAACAAATTTGCAAGCTAACAAAAAAGAATCAACTAAAAATATTAAATAACCTAAGAGATATGGATTTTACAAAACTGGAACTATTCTGTTAAAACAGAAACGAAAATATAACTAAAAAGAAAACTAGCGCTAACGGGCCTATCTAACGCTCAGGCGATATATAACTAATGCGTGCCCGCGGTTAACAGAAAATAAACCGATCGGGCCGGTCCAACTAAACCGCTAACTAAACCAAAAAATAACCGTAACTAAACCAGCCTTTTTAAAATAAAACGTACCCCTTCGTGTGATCTAATCTAGGCCGTAGGTTCTAGATCGGACGGTGGAGAATGGCTCTGGCGACTTACATGTGGCGGCAGCGCGACGGACGACGGCGGCTCGGGCGACGCAAGAGCGGCTCCGGTGGTCCGGGGCGACGGCGGAGGCGTCAGGCGGGTGCGGCGGCTCGAGGGGAGGTCGGGGGTGGAGTCGGTGAAGCTCGGGGACGTCAGAGGAGGACGGCGGTGAGGTTGATGCGGCGGTGGCGTTCGGGCGTCGGCGGATGACGGTGTCCGGTGGGTTTCGGGCTCGGTCGAGGGCACGGGGAGATGCGGACGAGCGAGGGGAGTCCGGAGGTGGTCTCTGGGGCGGCGAGGGGGTCGGAGTAGCTCGGTGGGGCGGCAATGGCGCGGCGGGGCACTGCCCGGCGAGCAATGGCGGCGAGCGGAGAGGGTTTCGGGCGCGGCGAGGGGGCGGAACGGGGTGACGGGAGAGGTATTTATAGGGGCGGGGTCGACTTGGAGGAGGGGGCGAATCGGGGAGACGATCCCGAGATCTCCGGGATTCCGGCAGCGGCGGCGGTGGTTCTGGCGGCGAGAAGGGGGTGGGGTCGGCGCGATGGTGAGAGAGGGGGAGAGGTGAGCGAGCGGGCGACCGAGGGGAGGGATTCGGCACGGCTCGGGCAGCCGGCTGGCTCAAGGCTGGCTGGCCTGCCCATTGGTGGGCTGCCTCAATTGGCCGGGCCGGGTCATTCGGGCTCGGGGTTTTTCTTTTTCTTTTTTTTTTGAATTAGGAAGAGGGGGAAATATATAAAATATATATATTTTTATATAGGACATATATATATCAAAATAATCAGGGGAATTTACCCTATAATTTGGACATTTTTCCAGGGGCAAAACTCAAACTAAAAAAACATTTTCTAGAAATCCCAAATAAAATCAAATTTGAATTCAATCTTTTTGGCAAAACTTTTCTTCTGACATTATTGGAGTGTCATGTTTACTCCTCTCATACTTTTTCTCAAGTATTTATCAGGCATTGTTTTGAAGTAAATTCAACTGCCAATTTGAATTCAAATTCCAACAAACTCAAAAGCCTCTGAAATAAATCAAATGTCACTCAATTCAAACAATAATGCATAGATTCTTAGCTATAATTGTAAAACATTCCAAATGGGAAATTTGGGATGTTACAAACCTACCCACCTTAAGATGAATCTTGCCCTCGAGATTCGGGTTGGCTAGCAAATAGGTGCGGGTGGTCTCGGCGGAGGTCTTCTTCTCGCTCCCAGGTGGCTTCCTCCTCGGAATGATGACTCCACAAAGACCTTGCAAAACTTGATGATCTTGCTGCGGGTGACTCTGTTCGCAGTCTCGAGAATTCGGACGGGTTTCTCCTCATAAGTCATATCACAGTCGAGCTGTATGGCCTCTAGGGGCACTGTATCTCTTAACGGAATATCGGCCATCTCGGCATGGCATTTCTTCAGCTGAGAAACATGGAAGACATCGTGAACTCTGGACAATCCTTCCGCAAATTCCAACTTGTAAGCAACTTCTCCACGATGTTCGAGGATTTTGTAGGGGCCAATGAACCGGGGTGCTAACTTTCCTTTAACACCGAACCTCTTGATTCCACGGTGGGGACACACGAAGATATGCCCGGTCTCCCGCTTCGTATGTTACTTCCTTGCGTTCTTGTCGGCATAACTCTTCCGTCTCGATCGAGCTACCTTGAGCCTATCTCGAATCAGCTTGACTTTCTCTTGAATCTCGATAAGATCGGGACCGAAAAGTTTTCGATCTCCAACACCATCCCACAAAGCAATGGTGTTCTCGCACCTCCTTCCGTATAGAGCTTCAAAGGGGCCATCTTCGACCGGTCTCGATAACTGTTATTGTACGAGAACTCAGCGTATGGCAAATTATCATCCCAGCTAGACCCATAGTCTAGCGCACAAGCTCTCAACATGTCCTCCGTAATCTGGTTGACTCTCTCGGTATGTCCATCCATCTGCGGATGAAAAGTTGTCTTGAACTCCAGCCTCGTACTCCAAAGTTTCATGCAACCGATTCCAAAACTTTGAGGTAAATTGTGTTCCTCTATCGACATGATACTCCTCGGAACTCCATGCGGACATACGATCCTGTTCATGTATATCTTGACTAACTTAGCGCTGGTATAGGTAGTCTTCACGGAATGAAATGAGCTACCTTGGTCAATCGATCAACCACTACCCAGATGGAATCATAATCAACGGGTCTGGGTAATCCCGTGATAAAATCCATTCCAAGTTTTTCCCATTTCCACCGGAATCGGCAAGGGTTGAAGTAACCTGCTGGCTTCGATGTTCCGCCTTTACTCGCTGGCAAACATCGCATATTGCTACGTACTCAGCAATATCCTTCTTCATACTTGTCCACCAGAAACTTTCCTTCAAATCCAGATACATCTTTGTGTTACCGGGGTGAATCGAGTACGGTGAATCATGAGCCTCCTGAAGAATTAGCTTCCTGAGTTCAGGATCATTGGGCACATAAATACGGTCCTCGTACCATATAGCTCCGTATTCATCCTTACGAAACCCTTTAGCTTTTCCTTCATTCATCCTTTTCTTTATCTCATCAATTTCCTTGTTCGACTTCTGGGCTTCACGAATTCTTTCGGCCAAAGTGGACTGAACTTCCAGAGCTGCAACATATCCTCTCGGAACTATCTCCGATTGGAGATCTACGAGGCCATCGACTAACTCCTGGGGTAATCCTCCCGCTATGAGAGTATTCACATAACCCTTACGGCTCAAAGCATCTGCTACAACATTAGCCTTTCCTGGGTGGTAATGCAATCTCATGTCATAGTCCTTGATTAACTCTAGCCATCTCCTCTACCTGAGGTTCAACTCTTTCTGCGTGAAAATATACTTCAAGCTCTTATGATCTGTGTAAACATCACAACTATTTCCGATAAGGAAATGTCTCCAGGTCTTGACTGCATGCACTACTACCGCTAACTCCAAATCATGTGTGGCGTAATTCATCTCGTGAGGTCGTGGTTATGCGGAGGTATAAGCTACAACTTTTCCTTCCTGCATGAGTACTCCTCCGAGTCCTGGCGAGAAGCGTCACAATATACAGTAATCCTTGTGTATGTCCGCAAAATCAGATCTGGGCTGTAACCAAACGTTTCTTCAATTCCTGGAAACTGGCTTCACAATCCTCGGTCCGGATGTACTTGGCGTCCTTCTTCAACAGCTCGATCATGGGCTTGGCAATCTTCGAGAAATTCTCAATAAACCTCCGACAATATCCTGCGAGTCCGAGAAAACTGCGGATCTCCTTGGTCGAGGTGGGTGACTGCCAATCGGTGGTGATACAACCTTGGTGGGGTCAATCGCTATTCCTTCTCCTGAAATAACATGTCCGAGGAATCCGACTTCCTTTAGCCAAAATTCACATTTACTGAACTTGGCATACAATCGATGTTCTCGGAGTTTCTCCGGTAACTAGACGCAAATGTTCCTTATGCTCTTCCTCGCTCTTGGAGAAAATCAGTATATCATCGATGAACACCACGACAAACTTGTCCAGATATTCCATAAATACCTTGTTCATCAAATTCATGAAGTATGCAGGGGCATTAGTCAATCCGAATGACATGACGGTATACTCATATAAACCATACCTGGTGGTGAACGCTGTTTTGGGTATATCCTTTTCACGGATCTTCAACTGATGATACCCTGATCGAAGGTTGATCTTGGAGAATACCTTGGCTCCAACTAGCTGATCAAATAGATCATTAATCATCGGCAGAGGGTACTTGTTCTTGATGGTCACGCTGCTCAACGAACGATAATCCACAACCATTCTCGTGGTTCCATCCTTCTTCTCTACCAAAAGAACTGGGGCTCCCCAAGGTGACGAGCTTGGCGAATATATCCCTTCTCCAATAGTTCATTAATTTGCTTTTTGATCTCTTCCAATTCGCTCGGGGCATCCGATAGGGTCTCTTGGATATTGGGGCTGTGCCGGCAATAACTCAATCAGAAATTCAATGTCTCGTCCGTGGCATTCCCGGTAATTCCTCCGGAACACATCGGGAAAATCTTGTACCATCGGCACTTCCTCCTGAACAACTCCCGTGAGGGAATTCACCGATTCTTCATCGGGATACGCCCGATACATACTTGATCCTCTTCTGCTCCGGAGTGGTGAGCGAGAATCGCTTCTTGAGCACGATCTATGTTTCCTTCAAACTTCGTCAACCAATCCATGCCTAGGATTACATCCAAGGTCCGGGTTTCCAATACTATGAGTTCTGCAGGAAATTTATGGTTTCCGATGTTGAGGGTTGCATGACAGCCTAAGCTCGCCATCATTTCTCCTCTGCGAATGCAGGCGTGAAGAGGGCTTCTAAGGGTTCTAGTGGGCAACCCGTACTTTCCACAACTACCTCGGATATAAATGAATGCGTTGCACCGTAATCAAAGAGTACCAATATCGACGTGAATTTAATAAAACTTACCAACCACAAAGTTCCGGCTGATCATAGACGTCCTCCACGTCAATGTGGTTCACCTGAGCACGAGAAAAAGGGTTGGGCTTCTTTGTTGAGCTTCCGTTGCCGTTTCCATTCCTCTGCTTGGCCTCCGGGCAGTCGGTGGCATAGTGCCCCGTTTTCTGGCACTTGAAACAGGTGATGTGACTCAGATCCTTCTGAGCCGGGGAAGGACGATGCTGGTTGCCATTGCCGTTTCCATTACCTGACTTGTTGTCGTGGTTGCGGTTGTTCCCATTCCCTCCATGGTTATGTCCTCCATGGGTGTGATTGGTATGCCCTCCCAGTATGGGGCATAACGGGCTTCGCTGAGCTCGAGTTGTACTTCCCTGGCCATACTTCCGCTTGCGACTATCAATCTGCTGCTGCTTGCCTTCGAGTATGGTGGCCTTGTCTACCAGATCCTGGTAGTTGTTGAAGGTAGCCACCATTAGCTGCATTCCGAGCTCGCCATTGAGTCCTCGAAAACTTTTTCCTGCTTTATGCATCTGTGGCCACATCATCCGGGGCATAGCGAGCTAACTTGCTGAATTCATCCACATACGCCCCCACAAGACGTTCTTCGGGCGTAAGTTGCGGAACTCATGCTTCTTCGCACTCATGGCTCCGGTGAGACATGAGCGGTGCGGAAAGCTTCGCTGGAACTGATCCCACGTGATGGTGGCGATGGGATAAGTGGCGGTGTAGTTCTCCCACCAAGAGGCTGCAGGTCCATCAAGCTGATGTGCGGCAAAGTGCACCTTCTCTGCATCTGTGCATCCAGCAGTGGCTAACTCTCTTCCGACCTTGCGGAGCCAATCATCGGCCACAATCGGCTCGGTCGCTAGAGAACACCGCGGATTCATCCTTAGAAAGCGGGTCAAGTTGTCAACAGGGGTGGTGGCGGTGGATTGTTGTTGTTGTTGTTGTTGTTGTTGTTGTTGTTGTTGTTCGTTACGGATGAGCATACGCATCGGGGCATTCTGCCGCTGGATCACCGGGTGAGCTCCGCGGAAAGTTGAAACTGGGGTCACGTCTCGGAGGCATCTGGTGTTTTTGGAGTGGATGAGAAAATTAGAATAGAACAAGGGTCTAATGAGAAAATATCACTACCCATATGAATGCACAATCATAATCACACCAATCATTTATTCAATCATCTCAAACATGGTTCAATCTCGGATTACAAATTCTCACGACTAATCGAAAATAACGGCCTAACCGATCGACGGAAAAATAAAATAACATGGCGGTCGACTAAATGTCTTCATCAATTATCCTTGCGTCCTCTGGTGCGGCGTCCTCCGGTGTGGCGTCCTCTGGTGCGGCGCCTCCTCTTGGCGGCTTTCTTCGTGGAGCTCTCTTCATAATCCTGGTCATTGCTCACGAGGGTCCATCATCTCCACTCGGAAAAAGGTCTTCTCCCAGTCCATCTTCTCCTCTAATGCGGCAACATCCATCTTCAGCTTGTCGACTCTCTCCATGAAATCCTTGATTTCTTCTTCATGGTCAAGGAAGTCCGCAGTGCTTTCTCCTCCAGTTCAGTTCACGGAACAAGAGCCTCCTGTGTACCTTCGAAGTTACGGCGAAGTCCGGATTTCCGCTTCCCGAGGAGACTCTCCAAGTCTTGGACATATGAGAGAATGGAGTCGTCTTCTACTGATGCGGATGATATCTCCATTCCTAGCTCACGAGAAATCATGGCGAGGTCTCGATGGGTCGAGCTCGGCCTGTACTCTTCTCGAGATGTCCAAATGCACGATAAATCGCCATGTCTCTTCCGAGGATCCAATTGAAATCGGTAAACTCAAAGTCAATGGGCTCAATGTCCTCCGAAGGTCCTCCCCGAATGTGCACCTTAATCCTGTAGCGGGTATCCGTCGGAAGTGCATTGGTAGGCTTCCCGGTGATTGAGGGCAGAGCAATCTTCAGCTTCTTCACGATCTGAACCAGCTTCTTGCCGAGAGGCATCGTCTCATCTGGCTTGCAAAACTCCGTAGCGTAACTGGGGTGAACTCGTGACCATCTAGAATGTTGAAAATCGGAGAGAAGTCATAAATGAATAGGGGAGAATTACGGAATGATAAGGACATAAAATAAATAGTCTCTTCCTATGGCTTTCCGATCCTAGGGGTTACGTCCTACGGTCAGCGTGTGCTCTGATACCATCTCTGTAGCGACCCGACCAAAAATCTGTCAAGTCTCTATGTAGCTGTACCATCCCAAGATCATGCTGGCACACACAGTACATTGATGCAAAGATTCAAAGTTCAATCACACCTGAATTTATTACACGATTCTCATATCGAGTCTTTATTACAAGATAATAAATTCGGCCGAAGGCCAACTCATGAGAAATAAACTAAATAAAGCTGCGGAAGCGTGAGATTTAATAGCGAGTCCATCCGACTCAATAGGGCAATCGCCAAGCGTGGATCGTAGCCTCACTCCTGATCGGAAAACTCCTCCGCAACATAAGACGCGTTGCAGCCGTGTAGGTCAGCATTTTGAATATGCCGGCAAGACAAAGAGAGAACAACAATAAAATTACTAACACTATATGCAATTTGGCTGTGGGGCTCTAAGTTTCATTGTTTTGCGAAAAGCCAGTTTTTCCCTACAACAAGGACTTGTTTGCAAATACTACAAAATGTTGGTAGTTATTGAGATGGTTCCGCCAACCAATGTCTCATTCCCAATTATTAAATAACCCCTCAATTAATTTATTAAGTTCGGTGTTGAGATATCCGAAATACTCCAAGTTCCAGACGCTCAAATTGTCCGTAATCATGACACGGCTAACCGATTAGATCTTCACTGCAGAGGTTTGCGCACTTTACCCGCAAGAATCGTTCCCTCCTTTAAGTCTTCGCACTTCATGGTATTTGAAGACGGGACGAACGAAACAGGGTCTTCCGAAGAGTTCCTCTGGCCACTGCCGGTACCCATCCAATCCTACCGTTCTTCTACATCTCGTAGCACCGTCCGGCCAGAGTCACGCCTAGGGTCGACCAAGCCAGAGCCCATAATGGTTGCACAGGTAAGCTTCCGATCAATGGGGTATCCATCCGTCTCTTCGTGGCTGGGTGAAGCTTTCCGCAAGATGTCATGGCGCTTCTCCATGCATCCCGACCATCCGTTGGTTGCTCCAGGGTGCCCGTCAACCGTCCTCCACCCAGTAGTGAATTTTGAAGTCCATCTTGAGCTTGAAGTCATGGGGTTATCATCATCTTGACTCTCACATCTCCCTTATGAATCACTGAACCAACCCCGTCTACGAGCATAGCAAAACTAAACTACTTCGTCCCGGGCCCTGGTAACAAGGGGAATTGGTTTCATCCTACCTCATGATACTACTCAAGAACATAACTTAAAACTCTCGTACTGCATGCATGGTGGGGAGATATAATTCTAATGCAATGAAATCATAGGTATTGTAAAATAAATCATGATCAAATGACTTGCCTGGCTGACGGTCTTCGAAAGCTAGGGACTCGTGATAGCAGGCTTCAGACTCGGAAATTCTACCGAAACAAACAACCATCATATAAGCATAAAACATAAAATCACTTAACATAACAGCATGCTAACATAAAACACACAAAACAATCAAACCAAAAACCAAGGAAAACTCGAAGAAACCCAAGCCAACAACTAACAAGAAAATAAAATAAACTTTTTATTTTCTGTAAATAAAAGTTCATGTTCTAAAACTACAGAAACTAATCTAAAATAAACTATAACATAGGTAAAATAAAATTATTTCCTAAATAGAACAATAGGAAAACAGTAGCTAGTTAAATAAACAAGAAACACATGATTTTGACTAAAACTATTTTTTTATTAAATATAAAATACCCAAATAAACTCCTACTACTAGGCAAGGTCAAAACAAAGCAGTGACAAAAAGAATCACTAAAATAAAATAATCCTAACTCATTTTATAGCAGAAATACTAATCTGTCTAAAACTAAAATAAAACAATTTCTACTAATTTAAACATGGCTAAACATATTTTCTACAGAAACTACAACAAATTTGCAAGCTAACAAAAAAAGAATCAACTAAAAATATTAAATAACCTAAGAGATATGGATTTTACAAAATCGAACTATTCTGTTAAAACAGAAACGAAAATATAACTAAAAAGAAAACTAGCTCTAACGGGCCTATCTAACGCTCAGGCGATATATAACTAATGCGTGCCCGCGGTTAACAGAAAATAAACCGATCGGGCCGGTCCAACTAAACCGCTAACTAAACCCAAAAAAAACTGTAACTAAACCGGCCTTTTTAAAATAAAACGTACCCCTTCGTGTGATCTAATCTAGGCCGTAGGTTCTAGATCGGACGGTGGAGAATGGCTCCGGCGACTTCATCATGTGGCAACGACGGCGTCGAACGACGGCGACGGACGACGGCTGCTCGGGCGAACGGCAAGCGGCTCCGGTGGTCCGGGCGACGGCGGAGGCGTCAAAGCGGTCGGGCGGCTCGAGGGGAGGTCGGGGGTGGAGTCGGTGAAGCTCGGGGACGTCAGAGGAGGACGACAGTGAGGTTGATGCGGCGGTGGCGTTCGGGAGTCGGCGGATGACGGTGCTCCGGTGGTTTTCGGGCTCGGGCGAGGGCACGGGGAGATGCGGACGAGCGAGGGGAGTCCGGAGGTGGTCTCTGGGGCGGCGAGGGGGTCGGAGTAGCTCGGTGGGGCGGCAATGGCGCGGCGGGGGCACTCGGCTCCGGCGAGCAATGGCGGCGAGCGGAGAGGGTTTCGGGCGCGGCGAGGGGGCGGAACAGGGTGAGGGGAGAGGTATTTATAGGGCGGGGTCGACTTGGAGGAGGGGGCGAATCGGGGAGACGATCCCGAGATCTCTGGGATTCCGGCGGCGGCGGCGGTGGTTCTGGCGTGGGGAGGAAGAAGAGAAGGGGGCGGGGTCGGCGTGTCGGTGAGAGAGGGGGAGAGGTGAGCGAGCGGGCGACCGAGGGGGAGGGGATTCGGGCGCGGCGGCTCGGGCAGGCCTGACGCCGGCTGGCCGCCTGCCCACTGGTGGGTCAGCTTGCCTGGCCGGGTCAATATTCGGCGCCGGGTTTTTTTTTTTCTTTTTCCTTTTTTTTGAATTAGGTAGAGGGGGAAATATATAAAAAATATATATTTTTATATAGGACATATATATATATAAATAATCAGGGGAATTTACCCTACAACTTGGACATTTTTCCAGGGGCAAAACTCAAACTTAAAAAAAACATTTTCTAGAAATCCCAAATAAAATCAAATTTGAATTCAATCTTTTTTGGCAAAACTTTTCTTCTGACATTTTTGGAGTGTCATGTTTACTCCTCTCATACTTTTTCTCAAGTATTTGTCAGGCATTGTTTTGAAGTAAATTCAACTGCCAATTTGAATTCAAATTCCAACAAACTCAAAAGCCTCTGAAATAAATCAAATGTCACTCAATTCAAACAATAATGCATAGATGCTTAGGTATAATTGTAAAATATTCCAAATGGGAAATTTGGGATGTTACATGGCCTTAGCGAAGGATTCCAGATTTCACAAGATAACCAAACACATCAAGAGACGCTTCAACTCCATCCTTGATCAAGTCAAGGAGGGAGACATACAGATTTGCAAAATACATACGGATCTGAATGTGGCAGAGCCGTTGATTAAGCCTCTTCCACGAGCAAAACATGATCAGCACCATGACTCCATGGGTGTTAGAATCATTACAATGTAATCTAGATTATTGACTCTAGTGCAAGTGGGAGACTGATGGAAATATGCCCTAGAGGCAATAATAAAGTTGTTATTTCTATTTCCTTATATCATGATAAATGTTTATTATTCATGCTAGAATTGTATTAACCGGAAACTTGATACATGCATGAATACATAGACATAACACGGTGTCCCTAGTATGCCTCCACTAGACTAGCTCATTACTCAAAGATGGTTAAGTTTTCTAACCATGGACGTGTGTTTTCATTTGATGAACGGGATAACATCATTAGGAGAATGATGGGATGGACAAGACCCATCTGTTAGCTTAGCATAATGATCATTAAGTTTTATTCTATTGCTTTCTTCATGAGTTATACATATTCCTTTGACTATGAGATTATGGAACTCCCGAATACCGGAGGAATACCTTGTGTGCTATCAAACGTCACAACGTAACTGGGTGATTATAAAGATGCTCTATAGGTATCTCCAAAGTTGTTTGTTGGGTTGGCATAGATCGAGATTAGGATTTGTCACTCTGAGTAACGGAGAGGTATCTCTGGGCCCTCTCGGTAATGCACATCATGATAAGCCTTGCAAGCAATGTGACTAATGAGTTAGTTACGAGATAATGCATTACAGAACGAGTAAAGAGACTTGCCGATAATGAGATTTAAGATGCCGACGATCGAATCTCGGGCAAGTAACATACCGATGACAGAGGGAATAACGTATGTTGTCATTACGGTTTGACCAATAAAGATCTTCATATAATATGTAGGTACCAATATGAGCATCCAGGTTCCGCTATTGGTTATTGACCGGAGAGGTGTCTCGGTCATGTCTACATATTTCTCGAACCCGCAGGGTCTGCACGCTTAACATTCGATGATGATTTGTATTATGACTTCTGTGTTTTGGTGACCGAAGATTGTTCGGAGTTCCGGATGAGATCACGGACCTGACAAGGAGTCTCGAAATGGTCAAGAGGTAAAGATAGATAAATTGGACGATAGTATTCGGACACCGGAAGTGTTTCGGAATGTATCGGGTACATATCAGAGTACCGGGGGGGGGGGGGGTTGCCGGAACCCCCCTGGGGGAAGATATGGGCCATAGGAGGGAGGCAAGGCAGCCCACAAGGGGTGGTGCCCCCTAGGGAAGGAGTCCAAATTGGACTAGGGGAGGGGGTGGCGCCCCCCCAGGGAAGGAGTCCAAATTGGACTAGGGGAGGGGGTGGTGCCCCCCTTTCCTTCTCCTCGTCCCTCTCCTTCCCCCTTTCCCCTTCCGGTAAAAGGAAAGGGGAGGGGGCGAATTGGAATAGGAGCCCAAGTGGGACTCCACCCACTTGGGGCGTGCCTAGGCCGGCCTCCTCCCCTCTCCCTCCTTTATTTACGGGGGTGGGGGCACCTCTAACACACATGAATTGTTCCAAGCCGTGTGTGGTGCCCCCCTCCACAGTTTGCTCCTCCGGTCATATTGTCGTAGTGCTTAGGCGAAGCCCTGCGCGGATCACTTCACCATCACTGTCACCATGCTTTCGTGCTGATAAAACTCTCCCTCGACACTTTGCTAGATCAAGAGTTCAAGGGACGTCATCGAGCTGAACATGTGCAGAACTTGGAGGTGCTGTACGTTTGGTACTTGATCGGTTGAATTGAGAAGATGTTCGACTAAATCAACCGCATTAAGTAAACGCTTCCGCTTTCAGTCTACGAGGGTACGTGGACACACTCTCCCCCTCTTGTTGCTATGCATCTCCTAGATAGATCTTGCGTGATCGTAGGAATTTTTTTGAAATTGCATGCTACGTTCCCCAACAATCCCTAGCCCATTATGCTTAATCATTGATCCATTCATGAACACACTCGCATATTAGCTACACCCAATGCTCAGGTACGAGCATAGTGCCTCTTAGTTGGTGCTTTATAAGAGAAGATGGAGAATCAAATAAAAATAAAAATTGCATAAAGTAAATAGAAAGGCCCTTCGCGGAGGGAAGTCGGGATTTGTAGAGGTGCCAGAGCTCAAAGCAAAATAGATAGAGATAAAATACTTTGGGTGGCAAGCTTTTCCTATCAACAAAAATGATCGAGTAGTTCCCAATACTTTCCATGCTAGATATATCATAGACGGTTCCCAAAAATAAAGTAAAGTATATTCCTTTTTCCACCATACTTTCACTTTCCATGGCTAGTCGTATCGACGGGTGCCTTCCATACCAACACTTTCCAAGGAATTTATTATTTAACAACATAAAGTAAATTCATTTTTCATTTTGGTACTGGGCATCCCTAATACCTTTGCCGTACTCTCGTGCAATGACAAGTGAATAAACACTCCTCTTGAGAATAACACATCTAGTATGGAAATATATGAGCCACCCCCTACCATTTCATAAGCGATACGAGCACACAAAAGAGAATTTTATTTTGAAATTAGAGATGGCACATACATTTTTACTTAGAACGGCAAAAGAATACCACATATAGGTAGGTATAGTGGAACCATGCGGCAAAACTGGTTTAAAGGATTTTGGATGCACAAGTAGTGATCATACTTAGTGCAAATGAAGGCTAGCAAAAGATTGAGAAGCATCCAACCAAGAAACAAAAAATATCATAAGCGAGCATTAAGCGTAACTAACACTGAATAATGCACCACAAGTAGGATGTAATTTATTTCATAACTATTGACTTGCGTGCTTGCATAGGGAATCACAAACCTTAACACCAATATTCTTACTAAAGCATAACTACTCATCAACATGACTCACATATTATACCATAATATCCTAAAACTATTACAAGGAATCAAGTTTATTTTGTCCAATGATCTTCATGAAAGTTTTTATTATATCCCTCCTGAATATCCATCACTTTGGTACTAATTTCATATGTTGCTTTTGATTGCTCAAACAAATCTAAGTGAAGAACATGAGCATAAAATTTTCCTTCTCTCAAAATAATTTAAGTGAAGCAAGAGAGAATTTCTTTAAGAAATTACTAACTCTCAAATAAATCTAAGTGAAGCATGGGAACATTTCTTCAAAAATAATAAAGCACACTGTGCTCAAAAAGATATAAGTGAAGCACTAGAGCAATTCCATAGCTCATAAAGATTTAAGTGAAGCATAGAGAGCAATTCTAACAAGTCATAGCATAATTTTGGCTCTCTCAAATAGGTGTGTCCAGCAAGGATTCATGACAAAATAATAGGCAAAATGAGCAAAGACTCATATCATACAAGACGCTCCAAGCAAAACACATGATATGTGACGAATAAAAATAGAGCCCCAAGTAAAATATCGTTGGTCGTTATAAGAAAGAGGGGATGCCACTCGGGCATACCCAAGCTTAGTTGCTTTTTTCCCTTTAAATAATAGCTTGGGATGCTATGGGCATCCCCAAGCTTAGGCTCTTCTTACTCCTTGTTCCTTAATCCATCATAATATCACCCAAATCTTGAAAACTTCAATCACACAAAACTCAACAAAACCTTCGTGAGATCCATTAGTATAAGAAAGCAAATCACTACTATAAGTACTGTTGCAAACCCATTCATATTTTATTTTTGCACTACATCTACTGTATTCCAACTTTTCTATGGCTCAAACCCCTCAAAAGAGTCCATAGACCAATCAAAATAAGAACACAACGCAAAGAAAACAGAATCTGTTGAAAACAAAACATTCTGTAGCAATCTGAATATTTAGAATACTTCTGTAACTCCAATTTTTTGACAAAATTAGGACAACGTGAGCAATTTGTATATTAATCTTCTGCAAAAAGAATCAGTATTTTATCGTGATTCTGTTAAAAATGAGAATTATTTTCGTGAGCGGAAAAGTTTCTATTTTTCAGCAAGATCAAATCAACTATCACCCAACATGCTCCCGAAGGCTTTGCTTTGCACAAACGCTAATTAAAACATGAAAAACACAATCCTAACAGTAGCATAATTGTGCAAACACTCACGAACAGAAATAAAAAGACAAAAATAAATTTTATTCATTGGGTTGCCTCCCAATAAGCACTATTGTTTTACGCCCCTAGCTAGGCATAGTGCAAAGATCTAATTATTGACATCTTCATTTTCCAACTCTTCAATCAAACACTTGGAATTCTTCAAGGATTTATCATACAAATTTTCAATGACAATACTCCCAGGAACAAGTTTAAGGAACTCATTCTTTCACAAAGGGTCTCTTATAACTTCAACAAAATCTCGGTGAATACTAATCATCTTAAGATCTTATCTGTTGCTATTGGAAGTTGCACCCTTGCTTTTAGTGGCTTGAGTAATCTTGCCAATTTTTACTAGAGTTTTTTTGATAGCTTTGGCATAAGCAAAAGCCATACTTAGATTACTAAAGATTTCTTCCAGTTTATCAATCCGAGAAGGGCTTTCTTCAATTCTTTCATGAATTACGGTCCCCTTTTCTTTTAACAACTTAAAAACTTCTCCCGCTTTTGACCCAAATTTAGTAGAAAAATTATGCATCTTTTTATCCAAGTTTTCAAAATGTTCTTCGGTAAGCATTTTCTTTTCAATAGCATCTAGTCTTTACATAACATGCTCGAGAGTCAAAGTTGTTTCATTAATCATAAGCAGTGATAAACCCACTAAATTTCCCATAGCCTTAAAAGCATCAACAGGGACACATAAATAAATTTCCACTGGTAATCGTATCAAGGACGAATCTATACCAAGTGGTGATGCCCACATAAAAACTGCGAAGAAGAACAACGGTAGATTGCTTGCGGATAGATCTATTATGAGCATTGCAAATGCTATACCAAGCATCTTTTAAATCTCCCCTTTGTTTAAAGTTAAGAACCTTGTTCTCGGGGGTGCACGCAATAGAGGAATAACTATCCATAACGATAAAAAGTGGTCAAAAAGATTGCACACAAAAATAGATCTGACGAGAAAAGCGACGAACGAAAAAGAGGGTGAATAAAATGGCAATTTTTTGTGAAGTGGGGGAGAGGAAAATGAGAGGCAAATGGCAAATAATGTAAATTGCAAGGAGATGAGATTTGTGATTAGGAACATGGTAGATTTTGATGATGTCTCCTCTGCAACGGTGCCAGAAATTCCTTTTGATGCGGGTTGAACTACGTCAGTATTTCCCCAAAGAGGAAGGGATGATGCAGCACAACTACGGTAGGTATTTCCCTCAGTGATGAGATCAAGGTTATCAAACCAGTAGGAGAACCACACAACATCACGTAAACAACTCCTGTGCATGAAGAACAAATACTTGCAACCCGACGTAAGAGAGGGGTTGTCAATCCCTCACGGGTAAAGAGATAGGTAAAATTGTAGTAGATTGGATAAATAGATCTTGCGGGAACGCGAGATAAAATAAATAATAATAAATTGCAGCAAGGTACTTTTGTATTTTTAGATTAATAGATCTGAAAATAAAAGCAAGTAAAAATAGATCGCGAAGGTAAATATAATAAAGAAGAGACCCGGGGGCCGTAGATCTCATTAGTGGCTTCTCTCGAGAAAAATAGCATACGGTGGGTAAACAAATTACTGTTGGGAAATTGATAGAACTTCAAATAATCATGACGATATCCAGGCAATTATCATTATATAGGCATCACGTACAAGATTAGTAGATCGACTCCTGCGTGCATCTACTACTATTACACCACACATCGACCGCTATCCAGCATGCATCAAGTGTATTAAGTTCATGGAGAAACGGAGTAATGCAATAAGAACGATGACATGATGTAGACAAGATCTATTTATGTATAAATAGACCCCATCTTGCTATCCTTAATAGCAACGATACATACATGTCGGTTCCCCTTCTATCACTGGGATCAAGCACCGTAAGATCGAACCCATCACAAAGCACCTCTTCCCATGGCAAGAAAAATCGATCTAGTTGGCCTAACTAAACCAAAGATTCGAAGAAGAAATACGAGGCTATAAGTAACCATGCATATAAGAGATAAAAGAAACTCAAATAACTTTCATGGATAAAAACATAGATATGATCATAAACTCAAAGTTCATCAGATCCCAACAAACACACCGCAAAAAGATTTACATCAAATAGATCTCTAAGAGACCATTGTATTGAGAATCAAAAGAGAGAGAGAGAGAGAGAGAGAGAGAGAGAGAGAGGAAGCCATCTAGCTACTAACTACGGACCCGTAGGTCTACAATGAACTACTCACGCATCATCGGTGAGGCACCAATGAGGATGATGAACTCCACCGTGATGGTGTCTAGATTGGATCCGATGTTTCTGGAACTTGCGGCGGTTGGAATTGATTTTCATCGACTCCCCTAGGGTTTCTGGAAAATTGGGGTATTTATAGAGCAAAGAGGCGGTGCGGGAGGCCACCGAGGTGGGCACAACCCACATGGGCACGCCTGGGCCCCTAGGTGCGCCCTTGTGGGTTGTGCTTCCCTCGGAGCCCCCCTCTGGTACTTCTTTGGCCCAACAGGTGTCTTCTGGTCCAGAAAAAGTCTCCAAAAAGTTTCGCTGCGTTTGGACTCCGTTTGGTATTGATTTTCTGCGAAGTAAAAAACAAGCAAAAAACATCAATTGGCACTGGGCACTATGTCAATAGGTTAGCCCCAAAAAATGATATAAAGCTGTTATAAAATGATTGTAAAACATCCAAGAATGATAACATAACATCATGGAACAGTATAAAATTATAGATACGTTGGAGACGTATCATCAAGCGGTTTTGTTTTGGAGAAGAACTATCACTTTACCCCTCTTAAGCAGAAGCTTGGGTGGCTTAAACATCATTCTAATGTGATGGGGAGCTTATGGCGGCTCTTATTAAATATGCCGACTCTCATACTATTGGGAAATGTTGCATGGAAAATAAAAAAATCTACACACACGCAATGATCTATCCATGGAGATGCATAGCAATGAGGGGGAGAGTGTGATACATACCCTCGTAGACTGTAAGCGGAAGCGTTTCTCAACGTGGTTGATGTAGTTGAACTTCTTCATGCTTCAACCAATCAAGTACCAAACGCACGACACCTCCACGTTCTGCACACGTTCAGCTCGGTGATGTCCCTCGCCTTCTTGATCCAGCAAGACATCGAGGTAGTAGATGAGTTCCGTAAGCACAACGACATGGTGACGGTGATGGTGAATTGATCCTAGTAGGGCTTAACCTAAGCACTACAAAAATATGACTGAGGGTGTAAACGGTGGAGGGGGGCACCGTACACGGCTAGGAAATTGTCTTGGGTGTGCTAGGGGCGCCCCCACATATATATAGGTGGGATGGGGAGGGGAGAGGCCAAGAGGCACCCCAAGTAGGACCAAATCCTACATGGGTTCCTCCTAGGCCGGCCGCCCCCTTACTTTTTTACCGGAGGGGGAAGGAAAGAGGAGGGGGAGAAAGGGAAGGGGGAGGCCGAATCCCCCTTTCCTTTCTCTTCCCCCCCCCCCCTTCCTTCTCCCTTTGGTTTGGCCCATATTGGGGGGGGGGTGCACCAGCCCATGGTGGCTGGTGTGTTTCCCCTCTTGGCCCATTAGTCCCATATCTTTTGCCGGGGGTTCCCGGAACCCCTTCCGGTGACCCGATAAGCACTTGGTACCCCTGAAACACTTCTAGTGTCCGAATACTATCGTCCTATATATGAATCATTACCTCTCGACCATTTCGAGACTCCTCGCCAATGAATAACCGTATCACATGAAACAAGATCCAAATATAATATTCATGCTCAACGCTGGCATCGAATAACAATTATTCAGGTCCAAAACTAACCCCGAAGGTAGATGTAGAGGTAGCGTGCCAACGGAGATTACATCGACCTTGGAACCATTCCTGACGCGCATCATCACCTCGTCCTTAGCCAATCTTTGTTTAATCCGTAGCTCATGTATCGAGTTACAAAGATGAGCAACTGAACCAGTATCAAATACCCAGGCGGCACTATGAGCATTAGTAAGGTATACATCAATAACATGTATATCAAATATACCTTTGTTCACTTTGCCATCCTTCTTATCCGCCAAATACTTGGGGCAGTTCCGCTTCCAGTGACCAGTCCCTTTGCAGTAGAAGCACTCAGTTTCAGGCTTGGGTCCAGCTTTGGGCTTCTTCCCGGGAGTGGCAACTTGTTTGCTATTCTTCTTGAAGTTCCCCTTCTTTCCATTGCCCTTTTTATTGAAACTAGTGGTCTTGTTAACCATCAACACTTGATGCTCCTTCTTGATTTCTACCTATGCAGCTTTGAGCATGCGAAGAGCTCGGGAATTGTCTTGTCCATCCCTTGCATATTATAGTTCATCATGAAGCCTTTGTAGCTTGGTGGCATTGATTGAAGAAATCTATCAATAACACTATTATCTGGAAGATTAACTCCCAGCTGAGTCAAGTGATTATGATACCCAGACATTTTGAGTATGTGTTCACTGGCAGAACTGTTCTCCTCCATCTTGTAGCTATAGAATTTGTTGGAGACTTCATATTTCTCAACTCGAGCATTTGCTTGAAATATTAACTTCAAATCCTGGAACATCTCATATGGTCCATGATGTTGAAAATGTCTTTGAAGTCCCAATTCTAAGCCGTAAAGCATGGCACATGGAACTATCAAGTAGTCATCAGATCAAGCTTGCCAGACGTTCAAAACATCAGCATCTACTCCTACAGCAGGCCTTTCACCTAGTGGTGCATCAAGGAAATAATTCTTCTGTGCAGCAATGAGGATAACCCTCAAGTTATGGACCCAGTCCGTGTAGTTGCTACCATCATATTTCAACTTAGCTTTCTCTAGGAACGCATTAAAATTCAGGGGAACGGTAGCACGGGCCATTGATCGACAACATAGATATGCAAATACTATCAGGACTAAGTTCATGATAAATTAAGTTCAATTAATCAAATTACTTAAGAACTCCCACTTAGATAGACATCCCTCAAGTCTTCTAAATGATACTTGATCCAAATCAACTAATCCATGTCTGATCATCACGTGAGATGGAGTAGTCATCAATGGTGAACATCTCTATGTTGATCATATCTACTATATGATTCACGTTCGACCTTTCGGTCTCCAGTGTTCTGAGGCCATGTCTGTACATGCTAGGATTGTCAAGTTTAACCCAAGTGTTCCGCATGTGAAAAACTGTCTTGCACCCATTGTATGCGAACGTAGTCTATCACACCCATTCATCATGTGGTGTCTCAACACGACGAACTGTAGCAATGGTGCATACTCGGGAGAACACTTTTACCTTGAAATTTAGTTAAGGGATCATCTTATAATACTACCGCCATACTAAGCAAAATAAGATGCATAAAAGATAAACATCACAAGCAATCAAAATATGTGACATGATATGGCCATCATCATCTTGTGCTTTTGATCTCCATCTTCAAAGCATCATCATGATCTCCATCGTTACCGGCTTGACACCTTGATCTCCATCGTTGCGTCGTGGTTGTCTTGCCAACTATTGCTTCTACAGCTATCGCTAACGCATAGTGATAAAGTAAAGCAATTACATGGTGTTTGCATTCATACAATAAAGGGACAACCATAAGGCTCCTGCCGGTTGCCGATAACTTTTACAAAACATGGTCATCTAATACAATAACGTATATCACATCATGTCTTGACCTTATCACATCACAACATGGCCTATAAAAACAAGTTAGACGTCCTCTACTTTGTTGTTGTAAGTTGTACGTGGCTGCTACGGGCTTCTAGTAAGAACCGTTCTTACCTACGCACCAAACCACCAAGGTGTTTCGTCAAGTTTGGTGTTTTAACCTTCTTCAAGGACCGGCCGCAGTTAAATTCGATTCAACTAAACTAGGAGAAACAGACACCCGCCAGCCACCTTTATGCAAAACTACTTGCATGTCTGTCTGTGGAAGCAGTCTCATGTGCGTGGACATGTAAGGTTGGTTCGGGCGCTTCATCCCACAATACTGCTGAATCAAAGTAAGACGTTGGTGGTAAGAAGTATAACTATCACCGCCCACAACTCTTTGTGTTCTACTCGTGCATATCATCTACGCATAGACCTGGCTCATGATGCCACTATTGGGAAATGTTGCACGGAAAACAAAAAAAATTCTATGCACATGCAATGATCTATCCTTGGAGATGCATAGCAACGAGGGGGAGAGTGTGCCTACATACCCTCATAGACCGTAAGTGGAAGCGTTTCTCAACGCGGTTGATGTAGTCAAACTTGTTCGTGCTTCAACCGATCAAGTACTGAACGCACATCACATCCACGTTCTGCACACGTTCAACTCAGTGACGTCCCTCGCCTTCTTGATCTAGAAAGACGTCGAGGTAGTATATGAGTTCCGTCAGCATGACGGTGTGGTGATGGTGATGGTGAACTGATCCTCGCGGGGCTTCGCCTAAGCACTATGAAAATATGACCGAGGGTGTAAACGGTGGAGGAGGGCGCCGCACAGGGCTAGGCAATTGTCTGGGTGTGCTAGGGGCGCCCCCACACATATATAGGTTGGAGGGGGAGGGGAGAGGCCAGGAGGCGCCCCAAGTAGGACCGAATCCTACTTGGGTTCCTCCTAGGCCGGCCGCCCCCTTCCTTTTTTACCGGAGGGGGAAGGAAAAGGAGGGGAGAGAAAGGGAAGGGGGAGGTCGAATCCCCACTTTCCTTTCTCTTCCCCCCTTTCCTTTCTCTTCACCCCTTTCCTTCTTCTTTGGTTCGTACCATATGGGGAGAGCACCAGCCCCTGGTGGCTGGTGCATTTCTCCTCTTGGCCCATTAGGCTCATATCTTTTGCCCGGGGTGCCCGGAACCCCTTCCGGTGACCCGATAAGCACCTGGTACCCCCAAAACACTTCCGATGTCCGTATAATATCGTCCTATATATGAATCTTTACCTCTTGACCATTTCGAGACTCCTCGTCGTGTCCTGATCTCATACGGGACTCCGAACAACATTTGGTCACGAAATCACATAACTCATATAATATAATATCGTCATCGAACGTTAAGCGTGCGGACCCTACAGGTTCGAGAACTGTGTAGACATGACCGAGACACCTCTCATGTCAATAACCAATAGCCAAACCTGGATGCCCATATTGGCTCCTACCTATTCTACGAAGATCTTTATCAGTCAAACCGTTATGACAACATACGTTATTCCCTTTGTCTATCGGTATGTTACTTGCCCGAGATTCGATCGTTGGTATCTTCATACCTAGTTCAATATCGTTACCGGAAAGTATCTTTAACCGTTCTATAATACATCACCTCGTGACCAACTCCTTAGTCGTTTGCTTGCAAGCTTATGATGTGTATTACCGAGAGGGCCCAGAGATACCTCTCCGATACTCGGAGTGACAAATCCTAATCTCAATCTATGCCAACTCAACAAACACCTTCGGAGATACCTGTAGAGCATCTTTATAATCACCCTGTTACGTTGTGACATTTGATAGCACACAAGGCATTCCTCCGGTATCCGGGAGTTTCATAATCTCATAGTCGAAGGAACATGTATTTGACATGAAGAAAGCAATAGCAATACAACTGAACGATCATTATGCTAAGCTAACGGATGGGTCTTGTCCATCACATCATTCTCCTAATGATGTGATCCCGTTATCAAATGACAACTCATGTCCATGGTCAGGAAACCTTAACCATCTTTGATCAATGAGCTAGTCAAGTAGAGGCTCACTAGGGACACGGTGTATGTTTATATATTCACACATGTATTTAGGTTTCCGATTAATACAATTCTAGCATGAATAATAAACCTTTATCATGAATAAGGAAATATAAAATAACAACTTTATTATTGCCTCTAGGGCATATTTCCTTCAGATACCACCAAAGATCCTGGATCTGATGATGAGAAATCTAACAAGGGCAAAAAGAACGGTAATGGTAAGGGCCAACAACAGAATATAGCGGGAGGCAATGGTAATAACCAAGGCAATGGTGGTAAGCGAAGACACCCGGATGGCGGGCAGACCTAGTGGCTAATACCTACGTGGTGTCTAAAATCCAGCGACACAACGGTAATGGTAACCCATCCTTTGGAGGGAAATCCTTTAACGTTGAGGCAATGATGAATGAACCTTGCCCAAAACATAGTCTGCCTAATAAGCCGACGAATCATGCCTAGAAGGATTGTTTCATCATGCAAGAGTACATGAATTACAATTTTAATCAGAATCACAATGGGTCAGGATCCGGTTCACAGGGGCCCGACTTTGGTGGCGGTGGCTCAAGTTCTGGTTATCAATGTCAAGGCAATCAGGGCGGTTACAACCAACAGTCGGGTGAGGGCAACCAGCAACAGGGTAATCAGTCAGGATACCAGAGTAATCCAAAGCAACTCAATGGTGGCCAGTACCATGTTTTCACCACAAGTCTTTGTAAGCGGGATCAGAAGGTCATAAAGCGCGCAGTCAATACTATTGAGCCGATGGTGTCTCAATACTTACGGTGGTTAAAACATACAATTACATGGAGTCGGGAGGATCACCCACCCCGGGTTGAGAATCCGGGTCATCTTGCATTGGTGGTAGCCCCTCAGGTCAGGGGTTATAAATTCACTAAAGTGTTCATGGATGGTGGTAGCAGTATCAACATCCTTTATTATGACACCTTTCGCCGGATGAATTTAACTGACAAGGATCTTAAGCCGTCTTCCACAGTTTTCCATGGCGTGGTGCCTGGTAAGTCGGCGTATCCTATCATAAAGATTGCCTTGGAAGTTGCCTTCGGTAATGACTATGACTACAGAGAAGAGACGCTGTGGTTCGAAGTGGTCAAAATCAAGAGCCCATATCATGCCTTGTTTGGGCGGCCGGCTTATGCCAAATTTATGGCTCGTCCTTGTTATGTTTATTTGCAGCTTAAGATGCCAGGGTGTAAAGGCACAATTACAGTTCATGGTGATCAGAAAGTCACCTTGGAGTGTGAGGAAGGAGATTCGGTTTATGCAGAGTCAGCTCGTGCTACTGAGGAGCTTAAGTTTTATAAGGATAATGTTGACCCGGCTGATATGACCCCTTTAAAGAATCCCACTACGGAGCAAGACCCTTTGTTGAAATTTAAGTCGGCTGATGATACTAAGCAGGTTGATTTTGTCCCTGGCGACTCATCTCAGCAGTTCACGGTAGGGGCTAATATGGATCCTAATAGGAAGGCGTGCTCATCAAGTTAATCCAAGAGAATCGGGACATCTTTGCATGGAAACCATCTGACATGCCGGGTGTACCGAGAGAACTCGCTGAGCACACTCTTAATATAGATCCTAAGTTTAAGCCGGTCAAACAGTTCCTTCGTCATATCAATGAAGAGGGAGGTAGGGCTATTGGAGAAGAGGTAGCCCGGCTCTTAGCGGCTGGGTTTATCATTGAAGTTTTTCACCCTGAGTGGTTGGCTAACCCGGTGCTTGTGCTCAAGAAGAACGACACATGGTGTATGTGTGTTGATTATACATATCTCAACAAAGCTTTTCCAGCAGACCCGTTTGCTCTTCCTCGCATTGACCAGATCATTGATGCAACAACGGGTTGTGAGAGCTTATGTTTTCTGGATGCTTATTCCGGTTATCATCAGATCCAGATGGCAGTCAAAGACCAAGAGAAGACGGCTTTCATTACACCTTTTGGAGCTTTCTGCTATGCTTCTATGCCTTTTGGGCTCAAAAGTGCTCAGGTGACTTGTTGACGTTGTGTCCAGAATTGTTTGCACATTCAGATTGGATGCAATGTCCATGCTTATTTGGATGACATTGTGGTCAAGTCCAGGAAGAAGTAAACTCTTCTAGATGATTTGAAGGAAACTTTTGACAATCTCTGGGTCTACAAAATGATGCTTAAGCCGGCCAAGTGTGTCTTTGGTGTGCCTGCGGGTAAACTATTGGGGTTTCTAGTTTCAGAACGAGGTATTGAAGCTAACCCGGAGAAGATCAAGGCCATCACTTCACTTGCTAAGCCGGCGTGTGTCAATGATGTCCAGTGCCTGGCGGGTCGCATCGCAGCTTTGAGCCGGTTTATAAGTCGCCTGGGTGAGAAGGAAATTCCTTTATACCAGATGATGAAGAAGACATATCACTTTGTCTGGAGTGATGCAGCCAATGAGGCACTTGAGGCACTCAAAAAACAGCTAGCTAAGCCGCCCATCCTTGCGGCTCCCATTGAGAAAGAGCCTTTGCTCCTGTATGTGGCAACTAATAGTAAGGCTACCAGTGCGACAATTGTTGTGGAGTGCAAGGAGGCAGGTAAGGAGTACCCGGTTCAATGGCCGGCTTATTATGTCAGTGAGGTGTTGATTGAGTCTAAGCAACGATATCCACATTGGCATAAACTGGTGTATGGGGTGTTCATGGCAAGTCGCAAACTGAAGCATTATTTTCTTGGTCATCCTATTACTGTGGCTATATCTGCTCCCTTAGGGGATATTATTCAAAACATAGAGGCTACAGGCTGGGTTGCTAAGTGGGCAATTGAACTTGGGCCTCATGGTTTGAAATATGTGCCAAGAATAACCATTAAGTCTCAGGTTTTGGTGGATTTAATAAATGACTAGACAGAATTGCAGACACCTGAGGAGAAACCTAATAATACATCTTGGACAATCCACTTTTATGGGTCCAGGCAGTTGGAAGGCTCGGGGGCTGGAGTTATTTTGACTTCCCCACGAGGTGAAATTTTTTGCTATGTTTTAAGGCTAATGTTTCCTTGTACTAACAATGCAGCAAAATATGAAGCTTTACTCCATGGCCTGTGTATGGTCAAAGAGATGAATTTAAGCCGGGTCAGGTGTCTAGGTGACTCAGACCTAGTGGCTCAGCAAGTCTCAGGCAAGTGGGACTCTAAAGACCCGCTCATGGTGGCTTATCGCTGGGCGGTTGACAATATTGCTGGTCACTTCAAGGGTTATCAGGTGGATCACCTTGATTGACGGAAGAACGAGGCGGCTGATGCCTTAGGCCAGCTTGGGTCTCAACATAAGCCAGTGCCTCCCAATGTGTTCCTTGATGTATTACACAACCCTTCAGTCAAGTTACCATTTGAGGATGATCTTTCTGCCCCTGACCCGGAGGCGCAACTGGTCGCGGCTCTTGATGCTATTCTTGATTGGACTTTGCCTTATCTGGCCTATATGACCGGGGGCGAGTTACCCGAGGATGAAACTTTGGCAAGACAAATAACTAGGAGGTCTAAGTTTATAACTATCGTCAACAGCGAGTTACACCAACACAGTGTGACAGGTGTGTTCCAACGTTGTGTTTCTCCTGAGGAGGGCCGTGAAATTTTGCGAGAGATGCATGAAGGCGATTGTGGTCATCATGCCGACTCTAAGTCTTTAGTGGCTAAAGCTTTTCATCATGGGTTTTATTGGCTAACGGCTCATGCCGATGCAGAGGACATCGTTAGCAAGTGTGACGGGTGTCAGAAATCTGCAAGACATGCTCATGTGCCGGCTCAAGAATTGCGGATGATCCCAATAACTTGGCCGGTTGCAGTATGGGGGCTTGATATGGTTGGACCGTTCAAGAGGTCCAAAGATAAGAAGACCCACCTTTTGGTGGCGGTTGGCAAGTTTACTAAGTGGGTTGAGGCAGAGCCAGTCAGCAATTATGAGGCGGCCACAACTGTTCAGTTTGTTAAAAAGCTGATTTTCCGTTTTGGATACCCTCATAAAATGATCACTGATAATGGCAGTAATCTTTCTAAGGGTTCTATGGAGAAGTTTTGTCAAAGAGAGCATATTCGTCTTGACGTTTCCTCAGTGACTCATCCACCGTCTAATGATCAGGCAAAATGAGCTAATCAAGAAATTTTGAGAGGCATCAAGCCCCGGCTCATGGTTCCTTTGAAGTGAACACCGGGTTGTTGGGTTGACGAGCTACCTTCAGTACTTTGGAGTATCATCAATACCACCCCCAACAGGTCAACAAGCTATACGCCTTTGTTCATGGTTTATGGTGCAAAGGCGGTTCTCCCAAGTGATATCCGTCATGACTCGCCTAGAGTGGCGGCTTATGTTGAAGCTGATAATGAGACGACACGACATAATGCACTTGATGCTTTGGATGAAGAGTGTGACCTTGCGGTGGCTTGTTCAATGATATATCAGCAAGATCTACGTTGCTATCATAGCCGTAGAGTTCGAAGCCGAACCTTTCAAGAGGGTGACTTAGTGCTCCGTTTGATTCAAGATCACACAGGGATGCATAAGCTTTCTCGTCCTTGGGAAGGGCCTTTTGTGATAAGAAAAAATCTCAATAACGGGTCTTCCTACCTCATTGATATACGAGAGCACAAGGATTCACGCAAGTCATAAGAGGAGACCCGCCAGCCATGAAATATTGCTCATCTTCAGCCTTACTGCACTTGAGCCACCGACTCTCATCCTTGTACATACATTTGTCAATGTATATATATTTTATGATCAATATAATAAAGCCAGCATCCCTAAAATTCAGGGCCGCTGTCGTTTCATTTCTATGCATCTAAGTCTTTGTTATTTGATCATAAGGTCACTTGGGGGCTTCCAACCTACCGGGTTTAGCTTTCATACCCTCTTGACCGGCATGAAACGCCACATTATGGGTTGTACCTACCTGTTTGTAACTTGCTACTCCGCTAGGTGACCCGCCGAACTCTTGACAAGTCAATCTTTTTTAAGACCCTGAACTCATCAAGGTTAAAACGTCAGTTTTGTGTCACGAGAGAGCCGGCTTACAATGAGCTAGGATAAACTCGCCTATCTGTTTAGTGCTACCACTATATGGCCCGTCGTACTGTTAATAGTCAATCTTTTTTAAGACCATGAACTTGTTAAGGCTAAAATGATGGACTTATGTCATGGAGGCCGGCTTACAGGTTAAAAACGGCTATCCGGCCTTGAAAGCAAAAGGCCCGTGAGCCAACTTTTTTCGGTCGTGTCTTACAAGCCGACCTAACAAATATTTGAGATTTGTGTATATCTCTCTTTTGGGTTTCTTGGATGTTTTTGTCTTAAGTTTTTGCTTTTGTGTACATTTTGACTACCTGGGTCGTGAGGCTCTGGGTTATGTTACTCATGTTTCAATATCTCGGGTTGTCACCCGCCCTGGCTTTTGACTTTGAGTCACCAGTATGTTTTGGCTTGAACAACCATGGTTATGATTTTTTCAGTAGTCGTATAAGGCTACGTGTCTTTGGGTTATCACCCGCTCTGGCTTTTGACCTTAAGTCGCCAGCACATATGTTGATTGGTCTTCTGCAGGATATGCAAGACTTTAGGCGAAAACAAGATTCATGGTATGGCTCATATATATGATCACATCAAGCATGCAATAAAGTTCAGTTGTCGGATCAAAAGTTTAGATAAACATGCACGAAGGCAAGACAGTGTGGATCATTATTTTAAGCTACCCTATTACAAGGCTTCTATTGAGCCCAAAAGATTTTGAACCAAGTGTTTTCTGGAGCTGCACTCCTGTAATCCGGCCTCAGAGCCGTCTGGCTTATAATCACCACCCTCAGTTCTCTTCGTGATGCTTTGAAGATTCCGGGTCATCCCGCGCCAGCTCTTCCTCGTCAACCATCTGGAGGTCAGCTGATGTCCAGTCGATGACAGTTAAAGCTTCGAATGTGGCTTCATCATTAAGAATAATGGAATGATCAACATCAGGGGCGAAGGTATGCTTACGCCTTGGAGGAATAAGGCCCGTGACATCATGAGCAGGCGGCTTAATCTTGTTGTTGTTATCATCACAAGCCGGCGTGTCACTACAAAAAAATACACTTCTGTGATGATACGTGTTTGTCACTGTAGGTCAAGTTTTCTATCATGCATGTACATCCATGACAAAGTTATGACAGAATCAAGATAGTCATACCTGTGCTGTCGTAGAAGTGTTCCATGACATTACCAAAATTATCATCATGGAAGTGTCCACTTCCATGACGATAAATCGCGCGTCATAGAAGTGCTTTCGTCAAGGGTGACCGACACGTGGCATCCACCGTAACGGGACGCCGTTAAGCTATCGGGTCCGGTTTTGGATCTGATAACCCGTTAACAGCCCCGACCAATGGGAAATTTCCATGTGTAAAATTCTGATTGGCCGGAGGAAACACGTGTCGGCTAAATGGAGTGGGTCAGATAGGCACCTATGATATGTCGACACGTGCAACGGCCCACCACTGGCCCATTTAGCTTACAAAGGCTGGCCCATTTGACTTGGTCAAAAGATAACAGGCTGGCCCATGAAAAGCCTGTTAATGGTCTCTTTGCAAATAGCCCATTTTACGGCCCGATAACTCACGGCCCGTCAGGGCCTGCACGAAATAGTCCCAACAACGTCATGTGGGCCGTCGAATATAACACCAGCCCGTTTCACTTTCGGCCAATGTATGGCCCACGACGTCTTTCGGCCCATATGAGGCCTTCGTATCTTTAGGCCGTTTAGAGGCCCACGGTGACTCTAGCCCGTAATGAACAGTAAATTTCTTTGTACCCATTAACGGCCCATGATTCACATGGGCTGTTTCCATCCTGTGTTAGCTTTTGGCCTACTAACGGCCCATACGTTCTTGGGCTCCTTTCCGGCCCTCGATTACTTCCGACCCGTTACTGGCATGTTCCCCTAATGGGCCAAATTCGGCCCGTGGCAAGAGTCGGCCCGTTTCTAGCCTGTCAACCTGTTTTGCTGTTTCCAACCCATCCTATATTCTGGCCCATTAACGACCTGTTATGCCTGTGATAGAATTAAGCCTTTGCTGTCCTCCGGCCTATTAACGGCTCGTTAACATGCTGGGCCGATACCAATTACGCCTGTTTACGGCCCATGTAGACCCATTTATCCGACGGCCCGAGGCCCACCAATTCTACGGCCGTGTTGGAGGCCCATTTAAAGACAACCTGTAGGAGGCCCATGGATCCTATGGCCCGTAGCAGGGTCAAGGCTACCACGGTCCATATATGGCCCATGGTTGTTGCGCCACTAGCAAACCAGGGAAAAAGAAGACTAGGAAATAAATAAGCCCGAAACTAACGCTAGGCTATTAAGGCGATTGCACAGATTACATCCACTGGGCATCAAAGATCGCCACCAGTGCAAATATAGGGAACACCCTACACTATACAAAAATGGCTTGCTGTTTTCTTCAGCCAGTGGCTGGACGTTAAGAACAAATTTTATATCGCAACATAACAAATTACAACTATAAAACAAAAGGAAGGTTGGCATAAAAGTTAACAGTCTGGCAGATAAATGCGCCACCAGAAGTTTAGAAGCTCAGTTCATTTGACCTGATCACGTTTTCATGTTGTATTGTCCGATGGAGCACCATAACCTTCGCCTTCATTTCTCCTAGGCTCCTGAACAACATAGAAAATTTCTGATAGTCTGGTTTCAAAACCATGCATATCTTCACAACATCAAACAATGTATGTCCTTGTTTCACAAAGAGAATCTGTTAAGGAACGTGTCGGTGTACTAGAGTAGGGGTACCCTAGTATCCCGAACTTGTGCACGGGCAGTTGCAGCCCTCCGCGGCAAGGCTTACCGGGTGACCGCCAAGGTCCTCCGTGGTTCCTTTGGAGCCATTCAAGAACAAAGTATTCAAGCCAAGGAGGCAAGGCCCCTGCAAGAGGAGCTTGCCGGGAAGGCCACCAAAGGCACCTATGAGGCAAGGACCCGGCAAGAGGAGCTTGCCGGGAAGGCCACCCAAGGCACCTAGGAGGCAAGGCCCCGACAAGAGGAGCTTGCCGGGAAGGCCACCCAAGGCACCTAGGAGACAAGGCCCCGGCAAGAGGAGCTTGCCGGGAAGGCCACCCAAGGCACCTAGGAGACAAGGCCCCGGCACGAGGAGCTTGCCGGGAAGGCCCGGTGAGCGACAAGCTTCCGGACGCGACAAGACAACAACCGCTGACAAGGCGCTTGCCGCGGCAGACCACCACTCAGACTGCGCTCCAAAGACATCCACTAACGTGTCGCCCTGGGACCTTTCCAGGCGCGCGTGGCAAGAGGCCGGGCGGCCAGCGGAGCGCTGTGGCAAGCGGTGCTGACAAGATTGCCATCATGGCAAGCGGTGGCGCCCCTGACGGTCCCTTTCTGCACTGTTAGGGCAACGTAGACGGGCATTTAATGCCTTTGTCCCCCGCCGTCAGGGTTAGGTATGATACACTGTACAAGTAGTTGTACCAACCACTCCTTTTCCATTTTTACCCTTGTCTACGTTGCCACCTGTCGGAGACCCCTTTAGCATATAAAAGGAGGCCCATGCGCAACGTAGGGGGAGGTTCGAAAGGTTCGAAGCCAGAGAACACTCACGCTCGGTCTCGTTAGCAGCTTGTGTGTACTGTAGCACTCAGCGCTCCTGAGCAAGAACTCAATACACTCAGACATGCAGCAGTAGGAGTGTTATCTCTTCGGAGAGCTCGAAGCTGGGTAAACTGCTCGTGCTTAACCGCCTCGATCTGCTCTTCAGGCGACCTCCGCCCCCCGCCGAACCGAAAGGGGCTCGGTCCGCCGATCCCATAGGTGTTCGTGGGCCAGATCAGCTTCCCCGACATCTTTGGCGCGCCAGGTAGGGGGCGTCGAGATTGTGTGAACCTGATCCGTCGTCCACACGAGCTAGATCTTCATCATCTTCATCGACATGCCACCGAAGAAGAAGGCTTTGGCGGCAGATGTTCCGTCTGCGTCGAACCCACCTCCACCGGAGCAAACGGGTGGTGGGGTAGACGCCGGCGGAAGAATGGACGTCGACGGGGGAGCCCACGGTGCTGCCAAGTCCAAGGACGATGAGCCGAGTGCATCGCTGCCGTGACAGGACTGCCAAACACGAGCCGGTGGCGACGAAACCGGTGGGGGTGCAACTACCATGCACTCTCCGCCCCGAAGGCCAAGATCGCTGACTCGCCGGATCCACCTCGACAGCGACTCCACCGCATCATCGGATCCACGAGCTCGTCGCGATCAGCGCCAAGTTCTTCACGAATGACAGCAAGAAGACGCTCGAACTCGCATCGAGCGCCGAAGAGAAGCGCGGCGTCAATCCGACCAGCGCGCTGGGCCCTCTGTCGACATGCATGCGCCAGGGGAACCAGGCGACTTGCCGTACGCGGTAGGTTGCCCTGCGTTCACTCGTGAGCTGCGGCAAGTCCAGTGGCCCAGCAAGAAGAATTTCAAGCCTGACGCATTCAGAGAAGTACGGCGAGACGCATCCGTCGGAGTTCCTCGGCATCTACACCATCACGGTGCAAGCTGCGGGGCAAGACGACAAGATCCTGGCCAACTACGTCCCGCTGGTGCTCAAGCCCAATGTCAGATCCTTGCTCATGCACTTGCCGGACAACTCCATATCTTCTTGGGCAGATCTATGCCATCAGTTTGTCGGCGCCTTTACAGCGCCACAAGCCCCATGGCCAAGAAAGCGACCTTCATCTGCCGCCCGGAAGGAAGGAGAGCCCCTAGCAAGTACATTCAGAGATTCAGCCACAGACAAAGACAACATCCCAGATGTCCACCCTGCCACGGTAATCAGCGCGTTCCATCAGAACGTGCGAAACCGCAGGATGCGGAGGAGATGGCGATGTGCAAGATTAGAGACGTCAGTGAGCTATATGCCCTGGCCAACAAGTGTGCACGTCTTTGAGGAAGGAGGAGACTCCCGGAGAGAATACTCAAGCGGGAGGATCGATAGTGAGGAGACCGCCCGCAAAGAAAAAACCGCGCGGAACAACAGGAAGAAGAAAGGCAAAGATGTGCTAGTTGTTGAGCAGTCCGCAACGGAGGTGGCGCCAAGAAAGCCAAAGCTGGTAGCTCCGGCAAGGAGGTTGCCGGCCGCACCAACTGCCAGGCTGTGGCGGCCGCCGACAAGCAGGACGGCTCCAACAAACAGTACTGCAAAATCCACCGCACCAAGGGCCATGACCTCCAGAGCTGCAAAAAGGTCGAGCAGCTTGTCGAGCAGCATAAGGCTGAATACGAACGACGCGACAAGGAGAAGGCCCAGGAAGGTGCTGGAGGAGCTAGCAAGAAACGACCCGGCCGAGGAGGACGCCGCGGCAAGGCCAAGCAGCGGCAAGGAGACAGACCTCCCCGCGGCCGCGACAAGGATGAAGACGACGACGATGATGAAGACATGGATGATGATGAGACCAATGAGCAGGAGTTCCAGAAAGCCATAGAGGTCCTGTGCGTTGACGGTGGTGCTTCTCCGCATACTTCACACCGCCAGCTCAAGCAGTGGATGCGGGAAGTCAATGCGGCAGAACCATCCGTCGAGTCACGCAAACCTCTGAAATGGTCCAACACGCCTATCATCTTTGATATTGAGGACCACCCTGATCGCATAACTGCGGTCGGGTGCTTGCCGATGTTGGTTTCACCAACTATCCGCAACCTCAAGGTCACTAAGATGCTAGTTGACGGCGGGGCCGGCTTGAATCCGATCTCCTCCGCGGTGCTCCGAAACTCCGGATCCTCGATGGCGAGCTCAAGAGACCGACACATTCCAAGGAATCAATCCGGAAGGAGCAAGCCGAAGGAAAGATCACGTTGCGGTGACATTTAGCAATGAAGTTGAACTTCGTGGATCGAGAGGGTCACTTTTGACGTTATTGACTTTCCATTGCCTTACAATGGGATACTTGGCCGTCCAGCACTCGCCAAATTCATGGCAGCCTCTCACTATGCATACAACATGCTGAAGATGCCAGGCCCGATAAGTGTCATCTCTGTCCCTGCAACAAGAAGGATGCTCTTATCTGCACCGACAAGATCTACCGGGAAGCAGCAGCTGCAGCAGATTGCAAGCCACTTGCCGCTGAAGCTCCCGGGGCGAAGAAGAAGACCAAGTCCGGCAAGAGCTCTGATGCCCACTCCGGCAAGCGCACCTCTTCGGAGTGCTGCGCTACCGTCGAGGACGCACCATCGAGCTCCACCAGCAAGTGTAAGAAGACGATGGCAGCTCCACCAGAGACCAAGAAGGTGTCCGCCAAGGAGGACGGCACTGGTGGTACCTTCACCATCAGTGCCACTCTCGACCCTAAATAGGAAGGCGCGCCGTTGCTTTCCTCATGGCGAACGTCGACGTGTTTGCGTGGCAACCGTCGACATCCCCGTGTTCCTGTGAAAGTAATTGAGCACCATCTTGCCGCTTGTCCTCATCGCGCGCCCGTCAGCGTAAACTTCAGAAGCGGCGGTGGGCGCCAAGAATTCATCGCAGAAGAAATCAAGAAATTGGAAGCAGCAGGCCTTGTCGAGGAGTGCTCCATCCCACGTGGTTGGCCAATCCTGTAGTTGTATGCAAGGCAAACGGGAAATGGAGGCTTTGTATCGACTTTTACCGATGTCAATAAAGCTTGTCCCAAAGACCCATTTCCTTGCCGCGCATCGACCAGATTGTTGACTCCACGGCCGGATGTGATTTGCTTTCATTTCTGGATGCATACTCGAGGATATCATCGATCTTCATGGCGTAAGAGGATGAGGAGAAGACCCCATTCATCACCCCATGTGGCACATACTGTTTCGTACGGATGCCTTTCGGATTAAAGAATGCTGGTTCAACATTTGCAAGTGTAGTCCATGACGCTTTTGAGCCGCAAATGCACAGAGATGTGGAAGCCTACATGGATGACATAGTGGTCAAAAGCAAGGACAAGGCGACTCTGATTCAAGATTTAGACGAAACCTTTGCAAATTTGCAAGATCAACCTCAAGCTCAACCACGAGAAGTGTGTGTTTGGAGTCCCTTCCGCAAGCTTCTCGGGTTCTTCGTGGTCTCGTGGGAATTGAAGCCAATCCCGACAAGATCAAGGCCATTGAGCAGATTGAAGCACCAAAGCGTGTCAAGGATGTACGAAGACTTGCCGGTTATGTAGCTGCTCTCAACAGGTTTATCTCTAGGTTCTGTTGAGCGCTACTCGCAATTTTTCAAAATTTTGAAAAAGGCAGGTCTGATGAAATGGACTCGAAGCGGAGGTTGCGCCGCAGACTTGAAGAGATACCTGTCCTCCACTCCAACACTTGTCGCACCTAAGCCACAAGAGAAGTTGTGCTATATATAGCGGCAACCAATCAAGTGGTTAGTGCTGCGTTAGTAGTGGAGAGGGAGGCGGATGATGAGATAGCAACCATGGCGTATGCATCCAGCGACGGCGGGGCTTCACCGGCAAGCTCCGTCCCGACAAGGATGGATCTACAGACGCATGAGAAGATGCAGAAAAGAATGGTGCAGCGCCCAGTTTACTTTGTCAGTTCCCTTCTGCATGGGGCTAGGTCAAGGTACTCTGGTGTGCAGAAATTGCTTTTCGGCCTCCTCATGGCCTCGAGAAAGCTGCGCCATTACTTCCAGGCACATGAGATCACAAATCGTCACTGCTTTTCCGCTGAAGAGGATACTGCAAAATCCAGAGGCAACAGTGCAGGATTGTCGAAAGTGGGCATCGGAACTGTCAAGCTTTGGCCTCAAGTTTGAGAGCACTTCAACTATCCAAAGCGAGCATTGGCGGAGTTCATAGCAGAATGGACGCCAACACAAGATGAAGAAATTCGAAACGAGCATCCCCGTCAAGGAAGCAAGCAAAGAGTGGCTGATGTACTTTGATGGTGCCTTCTCGCTGCAAGGTGCCGGTGCGGGCGTGCTACTTGTTGCACCCACCGGAGAGCACCTCAAGTACGTAGTCCAGATGCACTTTCCCAAGGAGCAAGCAACAAACAATACTGCAGAGTATGAAGGTTTGCTTGCCGGTCTCAGGATCGCATAGACCTTGGGATCAAGAAGCTCATTGTCGTGGGTGACTCACAGCTTGTCATCCACCAAGTGAACAAGAGTTATCGTGAGTCCGTTGATGGAAGCTTATGTTGATGAAGTGAGAAAGCTAGAAGAGCACTTTGACGACCTACAAATGGAACATGTTCCAAGAGCTCGTAACGACATTGCCAATGGCTCGTCAAGGCGCGCCGCACTTAAGTTACACCGTGGAACCAGGGATTTTGTGCTCAAGCTGACTCAACCGTCTCAGAACGCCATCAACCGGACAGAGCAAGAAGAGGAAGTTGATCTCTGGTGACTATTTTCCGCAGAGCTTCCCAAGTCGCCACAAGAAGGTCCTCAAGATCAACACCAAGGGTGCCGAGGAGCAGTCTGCCCGCAAGCCCTAGGGTTTGTTCCGTTGAAGCGAGACGCTCCCGACAAGTTTTGCTCCGCAAGCTTGCCGGGAACGCCAAGCTTCGGTGAGCCGCGAGTTCTCGCCAGTGGAAGCAGATGTTCCAGCAGCAGCAGATGTGCCTTTAGTCCATGTTGTCGAGCCGCAAGCTCCAAAGATGGGCACAAAGAGATTGCCTGCTTCCTTCAGACAGAGAACTTCCCAAGAGCAAGAAGAAGCGGAAAGAGTAGCCCGGCAGTCAAGTATGTACCAGTTTGTCGACAACACACCGTATATAAGAAGACTCAACGGTGTGAAATTGAAGTGTATTCACCGAAGACGGACAAAAGCTGTTGGCGAGAGATACATGGAGGCATATGTGGTCACCACATTGGCGCCAGAGCACTTGCCGCAAAGCGTTCCCAAAGAAGGTTTCTTTGGCCGACATCCTCCAGGATGCAACCGCACAAGTAACCAAGTGTGAAGCGTGCGGCCCATTCCAAGCAGATACACCAGCTAGCTCAAGCTCTCCGTGACGATCCCTTTATCCTGGCCATTTTCGGTCCGGGGCTCGACATCCTCGGCCCCTTTCCCCGAGCTGTCGGGGCTTTGAGTACTTGTAATGCTGTAATCGACAAGTTCACAAAGTGGCCGAAGTGGAAGCGATGAGGAAGGTGACAAGACAACAGCAGTCAAGTTCTTTAGGTCGATTGTTTGTCGCTTCGAATCCCTAACAGGATCATCACCGACAACGGCACGCAATTCACGAGCCGCACCTTCATGCAAGACGCCCAAGATCTTGGCGCCAAGGTTCCGCTTTCGCTTCGTTGCTCATCCGAGAAGTAACGGTCAGCGGAGAGGGCGAATGCAGAAGTGTTGCGCGGGCTCAAGACCGTAACTTTCGACAGTGCTGCACAAGTGCGGAAAGAATCGATTGAGGAGCTGCCGGTGGTTCTTTGGTCGATTAGGACGACGCCAAATCGAGCCACCGCCGCACACCTTTCGCTCTAGTCTATGGAGCAGAGGCAGTTCTCCCCACGGAACTCAGACACGGATCACCTCGAGTGCTCGCTTATGATGAGCTTGAGCAAGAGCAGTTATGACAAGATGACGCTACCGCTCCTTGAGGAGGATCGCCTTCAGTCTGTCAGACGAGCTGCTCGATACCAAGAAGCTTTGCGCCGCTACCATAGCCGCAGTTAATGCCGAAGTCTCGAGGAAGGCGACCTTGTTCTTCGCGTGTTCAGTCCGCCAAGAATTCCAACAAGTTGACGCCAAGTGGGAAGGCCCTTACCGGGTGAAACGAGTCACTAGGCCTGGCGCTGTCCGCTTTGAGACCGAAGATGGCATTCCGGTGAGCAACTCCTCGAACATTGAGCATCTTCGTGAAGTTCAGAAGCGGTTGCCGGAACCTGTTCCGCAACCACCTTTTGTACAAGTCTTGCCGATGTTGCATGTAATCCTTTGTACAAAGCCGGCGCATACCCGTGCATAAGTAAAGCTAATGTGCTTCGCACATCTTGTCAATTTCATGCTTTCTACTTCTATTTTGCATGCGTTATCTGACACTTTGTGCAGCACCTACCCCGGTAAGCAATAACGAGCCATAAGGCTCCATATCTTTATTTTCTCTTCTTTCTCTTTCTCAAAGAAAGGAAGGTTCCCTCGCCCACAAGTTTGTCAGGGGGAAAGGAGAAGATAATGGTGTGGACCAAGCGTCGCTCAAGGAAGTCTAGCCTTACCGGAAGCAAACGATGTAAAAGCTAAGTTGCTAAAGTTTGAGCAATCAGTTTTAAAATTTTTAAGTTATCTTCCTCGAACGACCGTACTTTGTATGGAAAACCTGTGCGCGGAGGAACCAACTCGTAGCTAGTTGCGCCTTACTTTGTTTCGAGTCCGCTCAACAACTTAAGTGAGCTGCGACTAGTTGCGATAAGGTTTCTTGTCGGTAGCAGCACCGCCCGAAGTCAGACGTCCCTCAAGACTTCATGACCCAGTGCCTGACGACAAGTTCCCTAAAAGCGTAGGGCAAAAACATACAAAGGAAGGAACCAAGTAAAGGAAATAACATAGCAATTGCTACCCAAATAGAGTTATATTACAAGATAGCTTGTCGCAGCTCTAATAGATTGTTCTCATAACATGACCAGCAGTGGCAAGAAAAAGAGAAAGCGGGCGGCCTAATGTACGCGATCGCCCTCAACCCTCTTGATCCCGCTCACCCTGTCCATGATGGGTGCGACAAGGATCTTGAGCGCTTCCACATCAGCATCCGGCGGCAGGACTTGAGGACGTTGGTGAGGTTGAGGCCTGGATTGCGGAAGGCCACCTTCATCAGCACCTTTTGAAGAGCTCCCGCAGATCTGGGCGCGACTCCTCGGCCAGCTGCTTTGGGATTTCTTCCCGGAGTCGCTGGAGGGCCATCACCACGCCCTTGAAGAGCAAGCTGAGCTTGGTGCTGGGTCGGAGGTGCTCATCGGAGGAATATCCAAGATCCTCCATCCCCAGTTGCGCCAGCTCCCTGTCGATGGCTGCAGCAACATCCACGAGACCCTCGGTCCAATGCTCCACATTCTCCCTGAAGGTGTTCTGGGTGACGGCAGCACTCGCCAGCAGCGCCTCATCGGCCTTGATCTTCTCCTTCAAGGCCACCTCCTGCTCCTTGGCGCCGTCCCAAATACCGAGTCAAGGTGGTCAACTTCAACTCAAGATCTGCGTTGAGTCCTTGGCGGCGCTGAGCTCCTTGCTCCTCTCGGCGAGACGGCCCTGCAGCTTCGCCAAGAGTGTAGGCGTCCTTCTCGCGCTCATGCTTGAGTGCAGCAAGCTCCTCGCCGCTCTCCTTGAGATTGGCCTCCAGCTGCATCACCTTCGTCTCCAGCTCCTTCTTGGCGGCCTCGGCAGCTGCGGCAGCATCCTTTGCTTCCTTGAGAGCCCGACCAAATGTTTGCTCGCGCGTGGCTAGATCCTCCTCATGGCTGTCAAGATTAACCTTCCTTTGCGCCAACTCGCCTTCCCTGCAGATAGCTTCTCGTGACAAGCCGCTGTTGCTCCTCGGCTTGACCTTCTCGAGGAGGAAGGCTTTGCGCCTCGGCGAAGTCGCCCCGCCTCCTCTGCCAAGGACCGGAGAGCTTCCTGGTTGAGGCCCCGGAGCTCCTCCAGCTTCTCGATGTCTGCTTCCCGCCTTGACAAGCGCTTCCCGGGATTCCAGCTTGGCTTGTCGGGCGCGGTAGGGCGACAAGAGCTTCGCAGCAGCTCCTCCTCCTCGCTTCGCCGCTGCTGCTGTTTGAACGTCGACCAGCATCAGTCCAGCGGAGGCGCAGCAGCTCTTCATCAAAAGTTTCTCCTTCGCCAGCGCCGGAGCTCGACGCCCATGGAGCTTGATGAAGACGCCATCGCCGCCTTCAAATAGGCGCTGGCTGGGGCTCTTCGAGCCCGACAGCTGCCGGCGGAGGGATCGGCGGTCGGCGTGGCGCTGGCGCCTCGCAGCCTCGGGGCCGTCGGTCACGATCGCCGGACCCCTCGCCAGCTTCTGCGGCGGCAGCTTTGGCGGCCTCTTCGCCGGCGGGCTCGTCGGCGCCGGCTTCTTCTCCGATGGCAGCGGCGTCGTCGATTACCAAGGCCCTCTCGCCGCGGCCTCGGTCTCCATTGGCTCTGTGGCGGATGGATCTGACGACCGAAAATGAAGAAAAGTCAAGAAAATATTCAAAAGAAAATCAGAAGAAGAAGAACACAAGGAAAGTTTTCAAGCAAGAGGATTACCGTGCTAGGAGTCTCGCAATCATGGTCTCCGCCACTGTGGGATCGCTGTGCTGTCCCTTGCCGGAGAGCTGTCCCTTGCCGGAGAACGGCCCCTTGCCGGAGAAGTCTCCCTTGCCGGAGAACGCTCCCTTGCCAGGGAATCCTCCCTTGGTGGTGTAGTCGAAGCAGAAGGCATGTCAGGAGCGGCTTCAGGGCACTCCTAGTAAGGCTGCTCTGCTCCTACACAAATCAGCAGTCAGATATCAGCAAAGAAAGGGCACCCATGCACGCCTAACAGCAGGAGGTAAACCATATACTTACGCTGGGGGCTGCGCTGGGGGCTGCTTTGAGGAAGAGTTGCCGCGTCCGGCAAGGTGGTCTCGGACGCGCCTCCTCTTTGTCGCGGTGGGTTCGTCCTCGATGACAATCACCGGGGCCTTGGCTCTCTTCGACGCTCTCTGGGCCAGCGTCCTGAGAAGGAATGGGTTCAGAGTGAAGCAAATCAGATACAAGACAAAGCAACAAGCCGAGGAACTACAAATGCTGCAAAGAATCTTACTCTTCTTCTTCCTCGTCGGAGCTAAGCGCGGAGAGATCAAATTCTGGCTCGCCTCCAATACGACGAGGCGGAGGAGTAGGTTCCCTTGGCCGCTTGGCGGGAGCAGAAGCGGTGGTCTGCGAGGGCCCCGCTCCGATTGCCGCAGCGCGTGAGGTGCTCCAGCAACAAAGCTTGCCGCGGTGGAGCTGCTGCGCGTGGCGCGGTTGTTGACCCGCTCACCGCCCGCCACGTCTCCGCCTTGGAGACGCCTTCTTGGTGGAGCTGGGGCTCCGCCATGCGGCAAGCTGTCTCAAGGAGGGGAGGAGGCGCCGGGCGGCTCGCTGACTCAGCTTCAGTTCGACAAGCTCTTCCTCGCCGGCAAACTCTCCTCGCTCGACAAGGCTTGCCGCCTCTGCCTCCTCCAAGGTGAATCCGAACTCGCCCGCGGCAGCGGCTGCTGCCGCCTCTTCCAGCCTGGTGGTGTAGCGCTGCATCTCATCATCGGTGGTGTCGCGGGTGAGGCTCTTCTGTTCATCGGGGCAGACCGGCACTTCTACCAGGCTGTCAAAGAACACTCGCACGACGTCATCTGCAGGCTCTTGCCAGGTTGGAACGATTCCATGCGAGTTGCACAACAGCATCATTGCACGGATGCGGTCGAGTGAGGAATTGTTGCACAGCGGGACGACATTCTTCGGCAACCTGAACGCTCCGGGATGCTCAGGATCGTGCTTGAACAGCTCCAAGAGCATCGCGTCCAGTTCCAGGACAGTGAAATTGAAGTTGAGGCCCGGGCGCAACCTCATGATATCCGCCGTGTTCTGGAACTCCCAGGCGGGTCTCCTCCTCTCCTGCAGGGGGGCGGCGCGCGACGGCGAAATCTGCGCCAACGGGCGCCATCGATGAGTCCGCAAGCCTTAGGCATAGGATCCGGATGACGGCAATCTTCAGCCTAGCGTCTTCCGGGGCCAGACTGCTCCAATCGTTGCCGCGCACTACTGAGGTTTGGCGCTGGGCGGTAAACGGCTGCGGTTTCTCCTCGACAATCCAGCACCAGTCTGCTCTCCACTCATCCCGTTTGCTGCGGAGCTCTCCCTCCAGATAAGCTTCCTTCTTGCCGGTCCTCGAGATCCAGGCGATCCCACCGGAAAGAGGCTCCCTCTCTCAACTCGGGGCATAAAGAAGTGGCGGAAAAGGGCTACGTTTGGATGGACTCCGACAAAGTTTTCGCAGAGATGTGCGAAACTGCCATGGTCAGAACAACATTGGGGGTGAAGTCAAGGAGGCGGAACCCGTAGGTGTTCATGATATCACAGAAAAATTCAGAGAAAGGCGGGCAAAGCCCGCAGTAGAAGAACAGCGCGAAGAAAGGGTACCCATTCAGAGCCAGTTCCGAAGCAGCAGCTGGGAGTACCTTCGTGCGCGGATGCGCTCGCGTCTCCGTCGACCAGAAGAGGTAGTAGTACTCCCTCAGCTCCCTTGCGGCGAGCTGGGGGGGGGAGATTGCCCGCTCCTTCCGCAGCGCCGCAAGCCGCTGCGCCTCGGCCGACTTCACGGCCTTCCCCTTGTCGGCTTTCGGAGCCATAGCGGAGGTGGTGAGGGAGATCGAAGGCGTTGGTGATGCTGGTGGCGATGAAGTGGAGCTGCTCTCTCTTCAGCCTTGGGAAGAAGGGGGAAGCAGCGGGGTTTTTTCGAGATTGGACAGCAACTGGCGAGATGGGAGAACTGCCCCTGTTTCCCCTTCTTATAAAGAGGGAGGGGGCGGACGTTCCTTCTTTCCGAATAAAGAAACCACCCATGATTTCACCAACGATCTCTCACACGACGTCGCATTCGGACGCTGCGTTGCCTGTGGAGGGCGTGGTGGGTCCGGGGTGAGTTACGGCGTAACCCAGGCTGCGCGTGCCCGTGCCCTGTTTTGGGCCTGGCCCAACAGCGCTCGGCACCTGGTGTGGCCCAGGCCCGGGCTCCAAATGGTGTACTAGAGTAGGGGTACCTGGTATCCCGAACTTGTGCACGGGCAGTTGCAGCCCTCCAGCAAGGCTTACCGGTGACCGCCAAGGTCCTCCGTGGTTCCTTTGGAGCCATTCAAGAACAAAGTATTCAAGCCAAGGAGGCAAGGCCCCGGCAAGAGGAGCTTGCCAGGAAGGCCACCCAAGGCACCTAGGAGGCAAGGCCCCGGCAAGAGGAGCTTGTCGGGAAGGCCACCCAAGGCACCTAGGAGGCAAGGCCCCGGCAAGAGAAGCTTGCCGGGAAGGCCACTCAAGGCACCTAGGAGACAAGGCCCCGACAAGAGGAGCTTGCCGGGAAGGCCACCCAAGGCACCTAGGAGACAAGGCCCCGGCAACAAGAGCTAGCCGGGACGGCCCGCTGAGCGACAAGCATCCGGACGCGACAAGACAACAACCGGTAAGGCGCTTGCTGCGGCATCACCACTCAGACCACTGCTGGCCCAAAGACATCCACTAACGTGTCGCCACGACCTTTCCAGAGCTGCGTGGCAAGAGGTCGGCGGGCCGTGAGCGCGGTGGCAAGCGGTGCCGACAAGATTGCCATCATGGCAAGCGGTGGCGCCCGACGGTCCCTTTTCGCCGTTAGGGCGACATAGACGGGCATTTAATGCCTTTGTCCCCTGCCGTGGTTAGGTATGATACACCGTACAAGTAGCTGTACCAACCACTCCTTTTCCATTTTACCCTTGTCTACGTTGCCACCTGCTCGAGACCCCTTTAGCATATAAAAGGAGGCCCATGCGCAACGTAGGGGAGGTTCGAAGGTTCAAGCCGAGAACACTCACGCCGGGTCTCGTTAGCAGCTTGTGTGTATCAGAGCACTCAGCGCTCCTGAGCAAGAACTCAATACACTCATACATGCAGCAGTAGGAGTGTTATCTCTCCGGAGAGCTCCGAAGCTGGGTAAACTGCTCGTGTGCTTCGCCTCGATCTGCTCTTCGTGCGACCTCCGCCCCCTGCCGAACCGAAAGGGGCTCGGTCCGCCGGTCCCATAGGTGTTCGTGGGCCAGATCAGCTTCCTCGACAGAACGGACTTGTGTCTGGGGCGCAGATATAACATTGTTTTGAGCTTGCATATCTTGGTCATGAGGCAGTTTGGATGAGATTGCCTTAACAACCAACCCAGTATTACGCAGGAACGTGCTTTTGGCACTGTTAGTGGACAGGTACTGACCCACTGCAGCAAGAGCTGACATTGCGGTTATATTTGCCCCGCCACCTTCAGAAGGTGCCGGTTCCACCATTATTTCCATAGCTTCTTCAAAAGTTGATTTTTTACATTAGTAGTACCAGAACAAAAGATATTAAGGAGGCAGCAAAACCAAACAAAATAGCTTTAGTCTATATACAGAACTTATTTTGGTGAACCCATGTAAAATATTAGTTGTATTTTACTGCAAAGTACATAATAAAACCAGGTTCCAAACATATGACCATGTACCATGGCTAATGTATTGTCTATTTCTTCACATTGTATTGACAGCTAAGGACAAAGAGACAAAGTTTATAATACGGTAAGCATAGTATGACATCATTCATATCGCAAAACAACTGAGAACAGACAAACAGGCAATTGTAACATTGTGTGGGCAAGTCTAGCACGGAACTAGATTATAGGTCAAGATCAAAGGAATATCATTCCTCTCTTTTAAACCTTGTAAGGTGCAATGATACGCTAAGACAATTGTGTATAAAATTGAAAAGAGTAATAGACATTGGCTGCAAACCATGCAGTTCAAGGCACAAGTCAGAGTAAGTAGTAGTTAAAAGGCATGAGGATTAAGGACTTACAACAATGGCTTTGACTGGTGTAGTCATGCCCTTCTTCTTGCTGGTGTGACAGTCCTTGAAGATTTCCACAGCATTTGGTTCAGGTACTTTTTGGTCCTTGCGTGATTTCCTCTGCATTTCGAGCAAGTCAATATAGATCTGATAATATGGTACAACGAAAAGAGTGAAAAAGCAGCTAATTACAAGAGCCTCGCAGTGTGCAATATAGCTACTAGATCCTGTCGTCTGTTGGAATTTCACTTTCCTACGGTTGGCCATGTTCTTTGAACAGTTCACCTATAAGAAGATAGATTTGTGTGGCACATGCGTCACTAGGACTTCAACATGTGATCTGATCACATATATATAATGTACCGATACTTGGATCGCACCGGTGTTTAACAAGGCCCCTCCAGTCTTCATCCGATATATTTTCCATCGAGATGTTTGGGAAAGTTCACCGTTAGCCTTGCCTACAAAGTGAGTTTTCCTCAAGTTATATCGATCATCAAGCAGAGCAGACTTGAAAACATGGGTGCAAGCTTGTCTGGTTGCATCATCTTGGCTATCCAACTTGAACCTCATCTGCTTAAAATTATGGGAGTCTCATTATCAAGAACCTAGAAAGTATGGGACAGAGCAAGACGATATTACTAGTTTCCATACATAACCATACTTACAGATAAATGGTCGAGGAAGGTGTTGAACTGGGTTTCGTCTTTGTCATTCCTGTACTGAATCCATGTTGGGAGGATATGTACGTGACACCTAGCGGCAACTGCTGCCTCTGATACTAACTTGGCTGACTCTATAGCATCACGTGGCCTTTTTAAACCTGCCTCAAAATGGATCTCCATTCTTCCTCCTCTAGATTTAGTTAACCTATCGAGCATTATCCCTGATGTTTGTTTCCTCTTGCGCCTAGGTGCTAGTCCAACAACGAACATAGGAAGTGTTAGTGTACATCAAACTGTGAGACTACATATAAAGAAGCATGCAACAGTAACTTGACTCCAGCAACTACCTTCTTGTTGTTGAAGCTCACAAGGTTCATCTGATATTGCCAACTCGTCTTGTGTCAAGAGTGCTTGGGAAGTAGTGTCAGGTGGCAAGGGAGCTTGGGAACGTGCTGCTAGCTCAGTTGACGCACGAGTATGTCGTGCAGCTGGTAGTACTGTGGTAGGTGTTGCAAGAACTAGGGCTGTCTCTGCTTGTTTGGTGGCAGCTATTTGTTTCTGTTTGGCTTTTTTGCAGCTCATGTAGCATGGGATGGCGTGTTTGTAGAATTTTCCGCTGGACTTTCACCTTCTATTGCACCATCCGTACCAGCAGAATCTGCAGGATTCATCCGCTTCTCATTCCCTGCCATTCTGTCTTTCTTCCTCTTTCTCTGTGCCATGTTAAGTCAAGCCGACAAGAAAAATGAATAACAATTTAGTTCTTCAGAACAAATGTACTTTGATGTAAGAACATGGTGTGATAGACAGATATTGTATGTTCTAGAAACAGGAACACGTGTCTTAGTCACAAGTATAATGTGTAAAGTAAGCAGATGAAATTCAACAAAATTAGAAGCAACACAAGCTAGACATCATACATAACATGCAACCACATATAACACTGCCGAGTTAGAGGGAGCACCTGTGATGGTGCACTAGGGGAGACATGCTCATCACCAACACAACTACGTTGAGTGTGTCTATGCATGTGTTGTCTTGGAAATCATCTTGGGGGGATGGAGGAGTAGAATCTGTAGAGGCCCTCCGTTTGGAAGGAGCACCTTCATCCGCTGCCTTCCTAACTCCCTTCCGCTTTATTGATTTGAATTGTCAAGTAAAACCGACAAGAAAAGGCAATAAAATTCACTCTTCAGAACTCATTCGTGCATGATACTGACAATCACTACTTTGATGCAAGGTAAACACATGATTCCAGGATAAAATAATACGAAAAACAGGATGACCTGGCATATTCACAACTGTTTGTGTAACCTAAGCAGAAACCATTTCAACAAATAAGAAGCAATGCAATCTAGACACCACATGAAAGATGCAACCAATATGACTCTGCCAAGTTAAAAGCGTCCCATCATAAATGGCATTTTAACAAATTAGAAGCAGCGCATGCTATAAATCATATGAAAGATGCAACTAATATCACACTGCATATACCGAAGGTGTCTCGTCATATTGATTTATGCGGAATACAAAAAAACAATAGTTTTATGTGAGGACATGCTTAATAGACAGATGTACTATGTACTAAAACAGGAAGGCATGTCACATTAACAGGTATAATGTATAAACTAAGCAGAATAGCACATGCAATTTAACCAGATTAGAAGAATTACAATCTAGACACCATATACAACATGCAACCACATGCGCTGCGGAGTTAGAGCAAGTACCTGTGATGCTAGTGTAGGGGAAATGCGGTAATCAACTATAGAGCTACGTTCAGTATCTTCATCTAGCCTTGCTATTTCTTGAGAATCATGTGGGGAGGCTGACGCTGCATTCTTTAAATGAGGATCTTTTATCACAATAGTCCACTGGCCTTACTGCCTCATCATAAGTGATTGATGGGAACCTTTGTGGAAGGTGCTGCCAAAGCCAAAAAGATGGAACCGAAGCTCCCTGATGGATTGATTGAAGGAACAGAAAAATGCAATGTCTCTCCTCTTGCTCCTGTGCTTGGACGCATGCACAGTATAGAGCACAGAGTCTACTCCCCTGTCCCTTCTATCACAAATCACAAAGCATTGAGGCGTCAAATCACAAAGCACGGACGAAGCAACCATCATTTCACTCTTTTCTGACTCCGCTTCTCCATCGTCTTCTTCAAGAAACCACCTCACCACACTTAGCTGGACGAACGACGCTATTGTGTACTAGTAGTACTAGTACATTTACGCGTCCTTTGGTTCAACGGACTTCCTAGATGCAAATAAGCGGTTGTCTCGGCTTGCGGGCGGCAGTTGCGTCCGGTGGTCTCCCTCAACGATGTTCTCCGTTGAATGCACTTCGTCAAACCACAACGTTCGAGATATCGTCGACGTCACCACAATGGGGAAGGAAGTCAAATAGTTACTACCTCCATTTTTGTGTACACAAGGCCAGTATATCAAAATTAAAATTTGCAAAAGGCCACTAACACTAATCGAGGCAAAATTGATGACGTTTGCCTCGTACTAGCAACCAAGGACATTAATATACCCTTGCAAGCATGCAGAAATGAGAAGGTTGGTTTGCATGGCGCTGCATTAATCAAGCGATGAGGAGTGAGATGGTTAGCTCTTTGTTCTTTGGAGAAAAAATACGCATTAATTGACACGTCAAACGAGGATTTGTATCGATTAATCCCATGAAGGAAAACCCCGCCTTTCTTTATTAACACCAGTACTCCTAGTACGTACATAGTTATCCTGTTTGGGTCTAGGCCTTGCATTGCCATACTTTTCCACACATTTTTGCCAAGCTTGCCTAAAGGTTTCAAAATGAAAAGGAGGTACACTTGCGCACGGCTGTCGCGGTCGCACCGCACCCTCACACGGTCTCTCCGCACCCTCACACAGTCGCTCCTGCACACCGCAAACCCAACCAAGGGAATGCACCCTCACTGACACGTGCTACCACATGTGAACAAACCAAACTCAGCCATCCTACTGCTGACACATAATTTTCGTTCATACATTATGTTTTCCAACCGCATGTAGGGGAGGATCCGTACGGCCCGTGCGGTGGTCTGTTGGGGAAGAAGAAAAGGTGAGGAAGAAGGGTTAGGAGACGTAGGATATTCATCGAACAGCTTGAAATGGTAGACTGGCCCAAATGATGAAATCCAGGCGACTTGCATAACAATATATGTTTTTACACAGCAAAAGATCCCTAAAAACAACAACGTAAAGAAAAACTATCACTGCTCGCGGAACGAGAAGGCCTCGTCGTCTTTGGCTGGTGGCACGAACCAGCCGTAGCTACCGACGTGTGTCTCCGCACCGTGGTTGTCCCTGGCCTCCAGCTACTCGTTCACGCGGAGCATGTGGGTGCTCTGCACGGACCAGAGCACCGCCCGGTTCAAGTCAAGGACATCTGGTTCCGCCTGCAGGAGTGCCTCGATTGCAGCGGCATCCGCGCGCTCCGTGTCGAGTTGAGCCTCCGCCGCCCGGTTCAAGTCGAGGACGTCTGGTTTCGCCTGTAGGAGGGCCTCGATGGCAGCAGAATCCGGGTGCTCCGCCTCAAGTTGAGCCTCCGCCGCCCGGTTCACATCCACGACATCCGGCTCCGTCTGCAGGAGAGCCTCGATGGCAGCAGCATGTGCACGCTCCGAGTTGAGTTGAGCCTCTGCCTCTCGGTCCTCCTTTAGTATCTCTAGGTTGAACCGTTGGTCCACCTGCACCATGGGGGACTCAGACACCGGCACGAAGTCGACGTCCATCGTCTCATACCCATCGGGGGCCTTCTGCACCGTGACCTCCACCATGAACATTGGATCGGCTTCCTCCTCCTCATAGCTTGGCTCCAGAGAACTCGGGGATTGGGCAGCCGCAAAACGAGCTTGGGAACGGAGGTCTGTGGACCCGACCGCCGCCGCTATTTCTGCGCGGTGCTCCAACGTCAGCATCTTGTAGTACGTGATCTTGCGGCGCACCATGGCTTACCGGCGAACTAGGGGATGCTTGATGCGAGCTAGGGGATCGAAAGGTGGGGGGATGGGCTGGATATGAGGTCTGGTTTGGGGGCAGTAGCTGGCGTATGCCAAGCAGCGAAGGTTCTGGTGTGAATAGTGGTTCCGGTGATGACCGGTCAATCGGTTTTGACTGTACATCGCTCTTGTCACGTTCGTGTTGCACCCCGGCACGCTGGACCCTCCACGTCGCTCACCGAATGGAACGCGCTTCGTCTTGCATTATCGCTCGCTTGTGGGACCACAGTTGAGAGCAAACCGACGTCCCTCCCCCTCCCCCGCCCGCATCATTTATACTACCACTCCCTCCGTTTTATGCGGAGTAAATAAAAACAGAGCGAGTATACTACGGATGAGGATCCCCTGAGGTGGCCGAACCCATTGAGCAACTGACATGCGGGGCCTAGCAAGCATGGGGTCCGCCAGTAAGTGAACGAAAGGGAGGGTAAGGAAGGGATACCTACGTCAGAGGATCCACTTCCACTACTACTCCCTCCTTCCATCTACAGGGCCTAGTGCATTTTTCGAGGCTAACTTTGACCAAATGTTAGAGTAATAATATATGACATGCAACTTACACAAAGCATACGGTTAAATTCGTATGTGAAAGGAGCTTCCAATGATATAATTTTCACATTATACATCTCATGTATTATTAATCTTGCCAATAGTCAAAGACGGTTTTGAAAAACGCATTAGAGCATGGTTAATAATATAGCCAGCCGATCGCTATAAGGAACTGCCATGTCATCTATAGCCATCATCTATATGCACTCATACAGTAATGTGGGCTATTTCCCGCAAAGATATATATAAGGTTGGCTATTGTATTAGTACTTTTTCCCATCTCCTCTCTATCTCTTTCTTCATATTTATTGTATTTAACTAGGAGTGCGTATATAGCTAGGCTCTTGCATGAGAGATCACTCCCTTTAATTTTTCACATCTCTCTCCTCCACATAGGCCCTATATAAATGGAAGGAGGGAGTACTATGAGCACTGCATAATCTACTACAGATGTTGTCAGTACTCCACTAGTACTA